>JARFXV010000203.1:0-419061 GCA_031761425.1 Cosmopolites sordidus | reverse complement strand
GACGGAGATCCACATAAAGTCTTTATATACGATTTAGACATAGAATTTGATGGACTTCTAGGACTAGATTTTTTCGAACATTACCAATGCACAATTGATCTACAAAACAAACAACTAATAACCAACTTTAAAACAGTACCTCTTTTTAAAGCAAACGATACTGAAAACTTTAATCAAAATAAAATTCAAATCAATGGCAGAACAGAACAAATATTTAAATTAAAATGTAACCTTAACAACACAGATGCAATTTTATTTAAACAAGAAAAAGAAAAAGTTCATATTCCAAACGCCCTAGTACATGTTAATGAACAAGGAGAATTTCTAACATCAATATTAAATGTGAATGCAATCCCAAAAACAATCGAATTTTCTGACATCCAAATAGAACCTTTCGAAATAAAAAATTTTAATTCAAATAATTTTCAAAATCTAAACCAGATTGATAGAGTTCAAGAAATAAAAAACCAACTTCGCACAGACCATCTTAACGAAGAAGAAACAGAACTAATAACAAACTTATGTTTGAATTATCAAGATATTTTCTACATGGAAGATGACGAATTAACGTTTACAAACGAAATCAAACATACAATAGATACAAATAATTCGAAACCAATTTTTACAAAATCATACAGATATCCACACATCCATAAAGAAGAAGTAAAAAAACAAATTAACGATATGCTGAAACAAGGAATCATACGACCCTCTATATCGCCATGGTCATCCCCAGTTTGGGTCATCCCCAAGAAATTAGATTCATCCGGAAAACAAAAATGGCGTATTGTCATCGACTACAGAAAATTGAATGAAGTTACTATTGACGACAAATACCCTCTACCGAATATTTCTGATATCCTCGATCAACTAGGCAAATGTGAATATTTTTCAACTTTAGATCTTGCATCAGGATTTCATCAAATCGAAATCAATCCTTCGGATATTTCTAAAACAGGCTTTTCAGTAGAAAACGGACATTATGAATTCATACGAATGCCTTTCGGATTAAAAAATGCCCCTTCAACATTCCAACGTGTCATGGATAACATTCTAGTAGGAATACAAAACGAACGATGTTTGGTTTATATGGACGACATTATCATTTATTCGCCTACAATCCACGAACACTTATCCCGATTAGAAGAAGTTTTTAAAAGACTTAGAAATGCAAATCTTAAGATACAACCTGATAAATGTGAATTTTTGAAAAAAGAAGTTGCTTATTTAGGACACTTAATAACCCCAGACGGAGTAAAACCAAATCCAACAAAAGTTCAATGTATCAAAGACTTTCCACAACCGGGAACACCTAAAGAAATCAAATCATTCCTAGGCTTAGTAGGATACTATCGTCGTTTTATACCAAATTTTGCAAAAATTTCGAAACCTTTAACAAACCTACTTCATAAAGATATAACATTTAATTTCAATGAAAACTGTAAACAGTCATTTAATGAATTAAAAACCGCTTTAATGACAGATCCGATTCTCGTATATCCAAATTTCGAACAACCCTTCGTGTTAACAACTGATGCCAGTTCATTCGCAATAGGAGCAGTTCTATCACAAGGACCTATTGGAAAAGACTTACCAATAGCCTTCGCATCCAGAACCCTTTGCAGTGCCGAAGTAAAATATTCCACAATTGAACGTGAATTACTCGCTATAGTATGGGCAGTAAAACACTTCAGACCGTATTTATTTGGTAGAAAGTTCACACTCGTAACAGATCATCGCCCACTTACCTGGCTATTTTCAATTAAAGACCCTGGAAGCAGATTAGCCCGATGGCGATTAAAACTCGAAGAATATGATTACAAGATTATTCACAAATCTGGAAAAACCAATAAGAACGCAGACGCATTATCCCGAATTAAAATAAATCACTTTAAAGAATGTTCAAAATTTCAAACTAAATTAAATTTACCAATATATGCATCTAATGAAACATCTGATAATGATAGTGACCATAATGAAACTGCTAATGGCAATACTGAGGAAATCTCGGAAGAATATGATAAATTTATTGAACTTTACGACAACAGATCATTAATTGATTACTCTAAAATTAAAATTTCTAATAATCAATTGTTAGACAAATCCCACAAAAATATAATCACATTCTTTTGGCAAAATAAATTAGAAGAATTTCACCACGATATAATTGATGACATACTTAATGAAAACACTGATTTAAAGATAAATAAAATTGATTTCGAAGATTTGAATATTGCCAATCACAAACTAAATCAATATTCAAACCAATTGGATGATTTGATACATCAACCATTCGTGAAGAAACACCAAAGCTGGTTCACAATCCTTACGATCACTGTTATTATTGCTCTAATAACACTCTATATCCTTTGCAAATGTCGAAGACGAAGAAGAGCACCTATAGGAATCGCTATTTCTCATGACGATTATCCACCATCACCTCCAAGAAATAAATTTGCTACATACACAGCAAAATGGAAAAAGATTCTTCCACAAAGAAGACCAAGTATTCGTCTCGAAGAACCAATAGAAGAAGATGCCATCGAACTCAACACCAATAAAAATCGTGCCTAAAAGTTGTCTCCATGCGTCAACTTTTATCTAAAAGGGGAGCTGTTATATATCCATTTAACCCCTGTATACACTATTCATTCAACCCTCGTATTAATATTTACAACATTGTAGTTTGCAACATTGTATATAAATGCATGTCAGCATTTCAACCCACATGTCCTCAGTACCATGCCAGTAAACAAGCCAAGGTTAAAGCCACGTCAACGGAATCGTTCACCCACGTCATTTCCCGCAGTTCCAGTAAACAGATTCAAGGCTGCAGCCTCAGCAAAACTTCATATGGCGCAGTTCCCTAAGGTGACCTGTCCCCCACAAGGCCCAGATGCCAAGTCAGCATGCCAAACACAATAAGAACCAGGACCGCCGTCCAGCCATCATCATTTGATCACAAAAAGTTAACGTTAATTATTCTTTTCAAGATTGTCGTCATAGACGTAATCTTTTTTATTTTTTTTACATTTATATACAAAGTCAAACAAAATAAAGTAATACAATTTAAATACTAACAAAAGTGTTAAACTCCTAAATAAAAGTTTTTAAAAAGTAAAGTTAAGTGTAAACCATTTAACATATATATATATATATATATATATATATATATATATATATATATATATATATATATATATATATATATATATATATATATATATATATATATATATATATATATAGTTATATATATATATATATATATATATATATATATATATATATATATATATATATATATATATATATATATATATATATATATATATATATATATATATATATATAGTTAGTTCTGGCAATATAAAAAGTATGTGTATATTACACATACTTTCTTGAATTGTTAGGTCTTTTCTATTTGCAAGCTAAAATTTAAATTTAATCGATTGGAGATATCTAAAAATATTAGGTTAACATAACAATTTATCAGTTCAGTTTAAAATACGCAATTAATATTAACACTTCTTATATTAAATTATATTGTATTTGAGAATTTTGGTGACTGTGACTTTAATAATTTTATCAAGACAAAATCTGCGTAAGTTTAATTATTATTATTTAATTGTGTTTTTACTTTTATTATATTTTAATCTCAAGCAGGGTAATTGGAGCTCGAGTTAGTGTGTGTTTATCAGAAAGTAAACCCATTGCTAATTTTCCATGGCCTATTTTAAATGTAACAATGTATGATTGTGTTGTGACATGCTCACAACTAACAAAATCACGCAAAGAGATAATTAAAAACAATAATTAAAAACAAGGTACAAGTTATGGGATTCTATACAGTATTCTATACAGTGTATAAAGGCACAATATACTTAAAATTTGTATAATTATTTAAAAGTTTGCAGCCAAAAGAGATTATTTATGACAAGAAGGCCAACAAAAAAATATGAATACAAATGAATTAGATATTTTGGAAAAATGTATGTTTTTTTCATGGACAGATAAATTTCACTGCAAGTATTTCGAACCAGTCAGAAAAAAACTAAATTGCAAGAAATCATCTGTGTAACTGAACATTTATTTAAACCTTTTTAAAGGTTCAAAGTATTGAAGGTGGAGAAATGGCTAGAAAACTTAATTTAAATCAGACAAATGTACTAATTTGTCATGGTGCAGAAGGAACTAGCAGTGAAAAATTTCAAGCTGTAAATTTGATAGGATTGAAAAAGGATATTCATTACCTCATATAATGTATCATGTTAATAGTGGTTTTATTGATTGCACTATTTTAGTATTTCAAACAACCAGCTTCTAGGTGAAAGCTGCCACCAACACCAAACAATGAAAATATATATCCAAATTTTTCTTTCTTTCAATTGATATGAAAAAGACAAAAGAAAAGACTAGAAGATATATTTTTGCAGTGACTGCCTTAAAAGTCTATTGATCTGTCATAGTGCAGAAGGAATTAGAAGTGAAAAAGCAGCAGTGTTACTGTTGATTGTCTATTAGATAGGATCTAAAAAGAATATTCGTTACATCATAACATGTATCAGGTTAGTAGTGGTTTTATTAATTGCATTATATATTTTTTAATATATTCTTATATTAATTGAATTGCATTATATATAATCTAAGCAGAGTATGAGAGTTCATCAGACAGAGTGACCCACATGTTTGTTGGTAATCTGTTTTGTCCTGAATTGCAGGAGGTGAGAATTAAAAAATGACAGATACTGTTGTATTTGTTCAGTGGCTGTTGGACTGGATAGAACATCAACACCCATCTAAAGAGGATGATTATGAAGTTTATAATGTTAAAACTAATGGGGAATTTGGTTTTCCAACATGTAAAACTCATATGAACTCATATGAAAACTCATATGAACAATATACTGTATTAAGAATAAATAAATAAATAAGATTAATATATCACATCTTAGGTCCTGCACATTTTGAAGAAAAACAAATTAAGTTTCCAACATGTAGAAAAACTAAATAGGCCTCCTGAAGATGTAGAAGGTGATGGTATAATAACCCAGAAGTACTTGGGCCATGTAACTAACACATGTATGATTTAATTTAGATTATTAGGTGTCGAATTTAATTTATATTGTGGTTGTCTCAGAAAATGTGTTTCTATGACAAAAATAAGATGAATAACCCGTTTCCCATCTTCGTGGTAATAGTTGGAAATTCATTCCACTTGTTTCTCTTCTAATAATTTTTACAGTTAATCATCGTCAAACGTTTTTAATGGGCCCAATCGTTTTTTTTTTGTCATTCACCCTGAAATTACCATTTTTGATTGGTATATATATTTTCAACTTGCTATCCTATTCCATTATTATTATTATTATTATTATTATCACAAACATGATTCAGCCTAGGCTGGTCGACTTTACAATGCCAATATGATAAAGCAGCTCCTCCCATTCAGCTTAGCACCTTACAAACAAAGTTTGTAAGATAATTGCTTATTCTCCTACTGTAGTAATCGGTTTTAAAACACCAAGAATTTCCAGGTTTTTGGAAAAGGTTTTACTTATTATGTCTTCGGCGGATATAACAAAAGGTAACACTGAATTGCCATTGATTGCTTTATTGAGGTTTCCACCGTTCAATTTGGTGTTTAGGAGTTTTGTCAGACGCTTTTGGGAAAAAATGGATAAATTCTTCTTTAATAGGCTATGATTTTATAATTTATGATTTTGAAACATTCCTAAATATTTGTATGAGTCTTCTGATGCTAGTTCTTGTATACCGCAGACTGTTGAATGTTGTTCTTTTATTTTTTCCTTTTTTATGCTGATAGTATTTCTCAAGTCCGAATGACATTTTGATGTTCTTACTAAATAATTCGAAGGTTTTTATTAATCAATTTAGTTTCTCTCTTCTTTCACTTCTAGAGTTTTAAATCGTCCATGATGTAAGTGATAGCAACTGAGATAGTTTTCTGGAATTTCTCATATCACGTTTGTAGTCAATATTGTTATTGTTAAGTAATGTGGGCATCGGATTCATCGCTAGACAAAACCAAACAGGGGAAAAGGAATCTCCCTGAAATATTCCTATCTCGATATTTGTTGTTCCAATGTATTTGGAACAGCTATGTCGATTAGGAATGCTGTTTTCTTCTTTTTGTCCAGCAATATAATATCTGGCTTATTACAGTGAACGGTTTTGTCGGTTATTATTGTTCGGTCGTAATATAACTTAAAATCGGCTGAATCTAGTACCGTCTCGGAGGTGTATTTATAATAGGGAACTCGCTCTGTTATAAGGTTATTATGATTTCTGAGCTTCTAGTGGACTATACTGGCCACCTGATTATGACGGTGAATATAGTCCGTTTGGGAGAGTTTACAACATGCTCCTTGATATTTGCTATATTGCTCATGTCATTTGATACTCGTACATCCTTAATGATATATTTTTGGTAGTTCTTAGTGTACACGACTTCATCCTGAATTGCACACATAAAGCCTTCAGTCTCCCGAAAAAGACCTCCCCATGTCAACCAGGCGTTCGACGCACTCTTGTCGACTTCATGACGGTCAAGATCATGAAGGTGTCTACTGTGTAGAGACATATTTTTCCACTCTTGTTCAATTGTTCTAGTTGTCTGAATGCTCTCATTTTGTCGTTTCCTTTGTTTAAGCTTCAGAGGCATATAATTATCATCAGCTAAACACACGCTGGCATTTAGCGGGCATTCGATCATTCTTTGATGGAAATATGTTATTAAATTGGATATTTGTTTTTCGTGTAGATTACATATGTTTATAATTCCTCTCCCTCCTTCAATTCTTGGTAATATAAGTCGTTTTTTACTACCGTGCGGGTGGTGTATCCTATATTTCGTTAGTGTAGTTCTAATTATTCATTGTAGCCTTTCGATATTTGTGTTTGACAAAGATATAATTCCAAACGAATATGTCAAGGCTGGTATAGCAAAAGTGTTTATAGTTTTTACTGTATTTTTACTGTCTATGTCAGACCTGCATATGCTTTCAAGTCTGGACGTGAATTCTTTAGTTAACTTTAGTTAACTTCTGATAATCAATATAACAGCATAATAAATTTCGATTTTTCTATTTGTCTATATGTCCTGTGAGTAGTACTGTGAAACATGATGCTAGTAATTTATATATCTTTGAAGACAAGTAATTGGCCGGTATTCCGCTGGGTTATTAGAGACGGTTCCTTTGGGGAGTAAATATGTTTTACCTTGGGTAAGAAATTGATGCATTCCTTTGGGTTCTCTTATAAACTCATTGAAATACTTTGCTACGAAAGGGTTATCCTATTATATTATTATTATTCTCATCGACTTGGTGTCACAGCTCAAAAAGCTGGAAACCATAAACCGATTCCTCCCTCGCGACGTTGGAGTTCGCCTCGGAGCCTGGGAATAAATTTCATTACAACCCAGTATTCCATTAGCATTAAGATAAAAATTTTCGAACGGTGGCAGGTTTTTCAAGTTGCAGACTTTTTCAAGTTGCCAGATGTTCTTCAGTTCATAAGAAAGATTTTCATACTTAGAAACTTCTTCCACCTCTGTTTTATGTATATTATGAGACAATGGTATGGCAATGTTAATAATTGTTCCCCGTTTTCCTTTCTTATTTATTAAGATTATGTCCGGTCTATTGTAGTCGACAGCTCTGTCAATTATTATCGGCCTATTCCAGTAGAACAGTACATCATCAGATTCCAGAACTGCATTTATAATACGCCGGAGTAGATGTTAGTAAAAGACCACGATTGAGTGCCAGTTTTTGGTGGATTATTTTAGCAAGCTGATTATGCCTTCCCAAATATGCGTTTTCTGCTATTGTAGCACATCCACCAATTATGTGCTCTATAGTTTCCCCTATTTTGCCACATTTTCGACATGCATCTTCAGTGTTTTCTTTAAGGATGCGTTTCTTGTAATTGTTGGTATTGATGACTTTATCCTAGATAGCAATAACAAAACTTAGTTTCTGGATATAGTCGATTCTCGCCTAACCAGAACAGAGAAGCCTTCTTATCAATATTATTACCATTTAATAATTTTACATATCTACCATGATTTCACTTATGTTCTCAGAGGTTTATGTTGTTTTGTAGTGTCCCCGTTTTGGTAGTGTAGTTTGCATAAATCAGTTTTAGTGGTGTATAATCGTAATCAGCCTGAGTTGCGAACTTTATAAGTTGATCTTTCGAATTGGTGGGGAAGCCTCTTTTCCTAATTAAGACATAATACTTTGATGTCAATAATCCATCCACATCCACTTTTTCGAGGAATGTATAATCTCAACACAGAAGAATTAGTGTGCAAACAACGTAATTTTGTTAAAAGTCGTCTAATCATGCGCTCTAGCTCTTCCAGTTCCGTGTTTGACCACTCCAAATGGATGTTAACACCGGTACTGCCCATGTGTTGATTGCCTTACATATATTCCCCCTGAGAGTTTCGTGTTAAGCTTCTTTATTCTTTTCTTATATTTATCTTGGAACTCCTATTTGAGTCCCGTATGGATTAGCATTTGATTTTGTGCTATTCCCATATACCAATAGGTATCTATTGTGTGTATCTGACAGAATGATTCCTGATTTTGTTTAACTTGTCTTTTTGTATATTGACGATAGAACATATATCTAGCCCAAAGGACATATTATCAATGACAATATTATCTCTGAATATTTTTACCGTTTTATTAAGCCATTGGGGTTTGTTCTGAGACTCTGCGTACAGTTTTAGGTCATCCATATATAACAGATGTGATAACCTTCTGCTGTTTGTTAACTTGAACCTAAACCCGCTTTCAAATTGATTGAGAATCGTGGACATAGGATTTAGAGCCAGACAAAACTACACTGGTGACAAAGAGTCCTTTCTCAACGTTGACCCTTACAGCATTTTCTCCCGATATCAATTTATTCGTCTTCCAAGACTTCATTAAATGGGTAAACATTGCTCTGGTTTTAGGACAGGTTTTGTATATTTCCAAAACTTTAACTAGCTAATTATGGGGAACAGAGTCGAAGGCCTTACTGTTGTCAATGTAACATAAGTTAAGGTTACGCTTTTTTCTCTGAACGTGCTTGAAGGCAATTACATCTATAGTAAGTTGGTGCTTACATCCCGCAGATTGTCTTACACATCCTTTTTGTTCTAGGATATTATTATCTAAACAGTGATGGTATATTTTCACATTAACTAATGATGTAAGTAACTTATAGAGTGCTGAAAGGCAAATTATAGGTCGATAGTTTTATTTGGCTGCATCTTGTCATTTTTCTTATATAGTAAATATGTACACGGGCGTAGCCAAAGGGGGGTTTTGGGGGTTCAACCCCCCCCCCCCGAAATAAGCCAAATATTACCTAATATTATACCGAAAAAATACGAGGAGTGAAGAGAGTTAAATTATTACATTTGAATTGAATATATATCCGAAATAGTGGATGTTGCGCACAGTAACGCCATCTCTTGTCGAGTAGTCGAACTATTTTGTATCGTATGGAAACTTTGCGTTGTTTCTCGATTATTCGCCACGCCCCTCAGTCGGAATGAGCGGAGCTTTGTGGAAGTTTGTGGTAGTTTCTGGACGGCTACTACTGGGCTGCTATATAAGCGGAGCGTGACCGCGCTTACGGCAGTATTGTTCCATGCGAACTCGAAGCGAATATAAGTGAAAAGTGGTGAACGAATAGCGAAGAGAATTAAGTGTACCGTGTAAGTGAGTAATTTTAGTGCAGTGTTATGCGGTGACCTTGTTAAGGATAGATACGTGAATCATTATTACTGTCGAAAAATGGAGGGGAAAAAAAGGAAGGGTGATAAACTTAAAGGTATGGACTACTGGAAAAAGTGGTGTAGTCAAAGGGTTTCTAATAAAGAAACAAATTTTGATTTAGCTATCAAAGCTTCAGCTACCTTGCATGCTGATAAGAAGACTGTGATGACAAGCAGGCCTTCGACCTCGACCTCAATCACAATATCGAATGTCGAAATCGACGCCATGTCGCTGGTGCCCTGTTCGATACCTTCAACTGCCGAATCTACCAGCCAGCTACTGCCAGCTTGCCTGTTACCTCATCTTTTACAACTGTAGCTAAGTTGGATGTTGGTTTTTACGCGAATCAAGAAAAAATCTTGGATGAATATTTTAAAGTCCAAATTTTAAAAACGCCATGGAACCCACCCAGAGATTATAAGTTCCCTATTTCCACAAAACAAAACTTGCGCTTTCAATTGAAATGGTTGGAGAAATTCCCCTGGTTGTCATATTTGGAATATAAAAGTGGAGCATACTGCAGAGTTTGCGTGGTAATGGGTCGTTCGCTTGATGAAGGTGAAGGCGGTCATCAAAGGATGGGCCAGTTGGTAACCGAACCTTTTTGTAAGTGGAAAAATGCCCTAGAAATATTTGAAGCTCATGCGAAATCGGGACACCACAAGCGAAATTCAGAACTGGCAGATAACTTTCTAAAAGTAATGTCTTCGCAGGCTTTTTCGGTCACTGAACAGCTGTCTTCTGAAAGAAAGAGACAACAAGAGGAGAATCGAAAGAAACTAATCCCTATCGTAAAAGCAATTCTTTTTTGCGGCAAACAAGGCATCTCCTTGAGAGGTAAAATCGATTCGGGGCGCACACAAATTACACCAGAATCACCAGAACCTGAACAACCACAATAGAATGATGGTAATTTTAGACCCCTGTTGCGGTTTGCGGCTGAGTCTGGAGATAAAGATCTGGCTGAGCATTTGAATACTTCACAGAAGAATGCCCTGTACACAAGCCCTCAGATCCAAAACGAAATAATTGACATTTGTGGTGAATTAATTCAACATAAAATAATTGAAGAAGTAAAGAAAGCCAAACTATTTGCGATTCTGGCTGACGAAACCACCGACATCGGACGTGTAGAACAAGTCTCGTTATGTCTTCGATATGTTGATTTTACAGATAATAAACACCATATACTTAAAGAGAGGTTCCTTGAGTACATTCCAACGGTCGATGTTTCAGGATCCGGTCTCGCAAATCTTATTATTACAGCTCTGAAAAAGTATGGAATGGAATGTTCTCATGTGGTTAGTCAAGGTTACGATGGGGCTGCAGCTATGAGTGGGTATTTGCACGGTGCCCAAGCTTATGTTCGCCAAGAATGTCCTTTTGCTCTTTATGTACACTGTAGTGCACACTCTCTCAACCTTGCTATTGCTGATTCATGTTCATTAGCAAATGTCCGAAATTTCATTGGGATTGTGCAGTCTGTTGGTTCCTACTTTCGACATTCTGTTCGACGCACTGCTTTGTTGAAAGAAAAAATTCAAGAGCTACTACCCGTCGGTAACCAAAAAAGCTTGCTCTCAATATGTGAAATACGGTGGGTCCAAAAATATGAAGCTATTATAAGATTCAGGGAAATTTATTCAGCGATTGTGAATGCTCTCGAAGAACTCCAATTTAATCACAATAAGGAAACATCGCAACAAGCCGCCCAATTGCTAAGTACGGTTCGATCTTCGGATTTTGTGATGTGTTTAGTGATTCTTCAAAAAGTTATGAGCTATACATTGTCGCTATCAAAACAATTACAGACAATTGACATCGATCTTATCACGGCATTCAAACATGTAGATGATATTATTAATGTCTTACAACTCCTGAGAAACAACACTGACGTCGAATATCTTCATCTTTATGAAGACGCAAAGGTTTTGCTGGAAGAAAATGGTGTTATACTGCGAATGCCACGCGTCGTCGGAAGACAATTAAATAGACCGAACATTCCTGCATTGGATATATGCACGTATTACAAAATTAATTTGTTCATTCCATTTCTAGATCATACAATTCAGCAATTGGTTGAAAGGTTTACCAAACATCGTAAAGTAGTATCAGCATTATCTGGTGTACTACCTTCAAATTTTACTGCCAGTTCTGAAATTGAAGAAGCAATTTCCATGTACTCGTCACTGCTTTCCGAAAGCAACATATCAGTGGTTAAAGCAGAACTTGAAGTATGGTAAACAGTGATGACAAGTATCTCGCCTACCCCGAAATCTAGTTTGGAATGCCTAGATATGTGCGATAAAAACCTTTATCCTAATATTTACACATTACTACAAATCTTGGCTACCATTCCTGTATCCACTGCTACCCCAGAAAGGTCTTTCTCGAGCCTAAGGAGACTGAAAAACTGTTTACGAAACACTACAAGTGAAAACAGACTTAATGGTTTGGCTCTCATGAACATTCACTATGGAACAGAAATTCATGCAGATGAAGTAGTGGATATATTTAAAAGAAAAAGCCGAAGATTTCTTCTTTAATGGTTTTAGATTTAGCACAGAGGAACGAAATTAATTTAACCATTTCATTTAAAGTTAAGAACTTTATAAATATGTCGTAATTTTTCCGATGAATATATAGATATTAAATTTCATATAAGTATATTTTTGTTGTTTTATTTACTTCAAACTAAACCCCCCCAAAACTAAATCCTGGCTACGCCCGTGAATATGTATTACCCTCAGATAAAAATTGCGGAATAGATTCAGGGTTAATTAGTGCTTTACTAAAGCAACATCTAACATTCAAATATTTAATCCAGAAATTCTGGATTCTATCTGGCCCTGGTGCTTTCATTTCAGCCACATTCATTTCCGGTAAGCCTTCTTGAAGGCTTTTGATATCTGAGATCTAGGGTGCTGATGTATTGTAATCCTCCGATACTTTCCAAGTTGTTTTCCAAAATTCGTAACATATTGTTGGGTCGATGTTTTCGGTATTAGGTTTATTAGGTTCATATTCGCTTCAAGATCTGAAGGAACTGTTTTTGATTTTAATAAAAGTGTGCGTTTTGTTCCTTCCTTTTCTTATGGTCTTAATTTTATGCAGTAAGTAATTTTTCTTCAATCCAAAGAACAATTACTACAAAATCAAAGCACCCAACAACACAACTCTCATTTTTAATTTTGTGTAAGCTAATTTGTATAAATGTTTAGAAATAGCTTGTGGTGGTACTCCGAGGTCCTGTTCGAGCTTGCGGAACACAGGTATGAAGCCGCCATTAAGTGGAAATTGCCCGTGGTCAATAAGAACAGGCTTCTAAAGTATGCAAGTACCGGCAGTAAAGTTTTCATACGTTTTTGCTTTGTTACATGTTCTCTTTTTTTGAACCTGCTTAATATTCATCGCATTCTTCCTACAGGCAGAGAAGAAAAAGTTCAGGATTCCATAATAAAAAGCATTAGCGCACCAGCATCACCAGATAGCAGTTCTTGATCTAAAGCAGGAAATCAATTTACAGTGCTTAACAGTGCACCTGTTGCAACTCCAAAAAAATCACAGCACCGGTTTTTTACCTGCACCCATTTCTGTATAAGAGAACGATAAAAATATCGGTAAGTATATTTTCCTAACAGGGACTTAGATTAAACTTGAAGAGATTTACCACTAAACACCAAATTACTTTTTTGAACTGCTCGACACACGTTTCGCTAACCATGTTAGCATCATCAGGAAATGATTTACTTAGGAAGAACTTTACTCAGGAGGAACTTAGATGTATTTTATTGGAACTAAATGTTTAGTAAAAACGCCTTTAAATCCAATTCATGGTAAGGTAGTCCAATAAGCTCCGGAGACTTACAATCAAGTAACGCCTCCTCATAAAATCCTTCACGATGTAATCGCTAATCTCCAAGCCCAAGACGTACTATTCCTGGAATCTTAAAATTCCCAATACACTTCTACAATCAGTAAGTAGCGTGTTTTGGGAAGGTGATGGTTATATTTTTTGTATTAGTGGACTCCAACCATGAAAATCCTTCGCCAGCATTACGGAAGGAAATACAGAAACAGGTACGTCCATTTTTTTCCGGACTTTATTCCAACTTAAAAACACTAAGAAACAAAGTACTCTATAGGGATGAATATGCTGTAAATGCGAAAGAAAAGAAAGCTGTAAATGTTAAATGCAAATTTAAAACACTTCAGTAGACAAAATTATATGTTTAATTTAAATATGCCCTTCTAGCCCAACCTGGTTGTATCCCTCTCCCTTATTCGTCACAAGTATGGACTCCCTGACTCTCTCAAGGACATTTTTTATTATCCTGCCTTGATGGTCTGAATATCTTCACGAGGTTGGCGTTTACAGCACAGTCTAGCCCTAGCTCTATGCTATAGTTAGTTATTCTCTTATTTTACTCTTCTATACTTTATAAAGTCACTAAATAATGCCTAATGCGTTAATATGACAATAAAAACATACAATGTTTGTTGTTTGCAGATCAACTCGAGTTCAGCTTCGAATTTGACATGCACTGAGGAGGTGTGGACCTGAGGATCCTTCAGATGCAAAAGAATAGCTAAATATAAGCCAAAACCAACAGTTCAAAGATATGGTGATGGCTAGCGGAGCGGGGGCAGACTGTCTGTTACATTAAATTGTTTGAAGTAGTTAGAAATTACCATAGCCCGCATGCAGAAGGTACACCATTTCCCTTATAATTTTTCGCACGATTATTTTTCGCACGAATAATCATAGATAAATGTTTTAGCCACTGTTCAGCGAAATACTGAGACGGATTGTGGAATGTGTACTGTAGATTAGGATAACCGATAAGGCGAAACGATAAAAATAAATACACCATGTTATCCTGAATTAGTTCATGTGGATTTAAAGTGTAAAAAGGTGTTAATTACATTTGTAAACAAAAATGAGTTTATTTTTTACAACTTCATCGAAATATTGTGTTAATCAGGTATATAGTTATATAATAGTTAACCAGTTATAATAACCAGAAAATACTACATATTGCAAGATATAAATTTGCGTGTTACAAAGTGTTGGTTGTTTTTGCCGAAATAGGTTAGATTTTGATATTTTTAGAAAAAAACACCAGCACTACGAGATACATTCCTAACGATTCGAATCATAGTTTTCAAAATAAGATGGCTAGTTTAAATTTTATGGTAAACATATTAATTAATTTTCCTTTAAATGAAGATCATTATAATAAATAATTAAAATTAATTAGAGAGGTATCCGAAGTGGACAGTTATAATAAGAACATTGTAGATAAATTAATTAGAAAACATAAGTTTAGAAAATGATTGAAAGAATCTTTGATCTTTCAAAAGGATCAGAACAAAAATAAATTCATGGTAATACCGTTTGATGCCCAATTAACTCGAGGACTAGACAAAATTTTGAAAAAAGTGGACATTAAGGTTGTGTACAAACCATATAATAAATTAAGAAAAATCCTGGATAATCCAAAGGATAAAATAGATCAACATGAAAAGTGGATTTATGAAATTAGCTGTCCAGATTGTGATCGAAAGTATATTGGGCAAACAAAAAGAACCATATTAACGAGATATAAAGAACACATTACCCATATTAGATATGGGAGAAATGAAAAATATTGTGTTGCCCAGCATGTAATCGAACACGACCACAATATATACATAAGTAATTTAAGACTGGTTAAAAATGTAAACAATAATAGGGCTTTGGATGCATATGAAAGCATTCAAATAGAAAAATGCAAGGAAATAATAAACCGGGAAAAAGGACCAATTCCGTTCAGTCAACTTTTTCAATTATTAATGCAAAAGTCAGAAAACTACCCGGTTCATTTTTCCTTTCTTTTGTTCTCTTTTTTCCCTTTTTTTAAATTTTTCTTGTATCCTTTTCTACACACTTCATTAGGGAGGTAGTACGCTTCGTAGATAGCAGGTTAGCAATTAGGGTTCCCATATAAATAGAACGTAGTTTAGGTTTAGAATGAGATTAAATCATCTCCTGATAATGCTAACATGGTTAACGAAACGTGCGTCGAGAACTTTAAAAAAAGTTATTCGGTGTTTAGTGGTAAATCTCTTTGAGTTTAGTTTCACACCGAACGTTTCAATAGAAGAATTGATGTAGTTTAGTTAACATTATAGTTAACTTTAGTTTAGTTAACATTGTAAAGAATACATTTCATGACATTGTGAGATTAGTTAGTTAGTCCCCTTTACTTTATTTAATCAAACAATTTTAACTATTGTTTGATTAAATAAAGTTAAAAAAAATTATTCCTTTAAGCCGGCCATAGACTTCGTTCTTTTTCATCCGTTCGAATCGTCGCGATTCGGAACATAGTGTTGAATCGCCAAACTTTTCTGCCCACATACTACGAGTGATTTAGAATCTGACCCAGCAGTAATTTTCAGTTGTTCTCAAAATTACTACGTCATGAGGAGGAAGCAAGTAGCGCACAATATGGGTGAAAGAATGGCTTTTAAAGCTAAAAACATATTCCCGTATTAATTTATTAAATGGGTTGAAAATGGAGCCGGAAGATTGGTTTAATTACTTAAGGATGGATGAAGAACTAGCCATATTTGCCAAATAGTCTTTATTAATATCAATACCCGAAAGAGTTCCTCGCGGAGTTTCTTGATGTATTAAAAATGTAAAATATTTAAAGTACCATAAATGTGGCTGGTAAATGTCATTTGCCCCAGCTCCAACCCTTTGCGAATTTTTGATTTTCTTCAATTATTTTCTAAAATCGCCACGTAGAGAATCTATTTTGTTTTTGACTCTTTGTAATGTTGCATCGTTATCTATTACTTTGTATATCTTTAGTATTACTTCATAAGCTTGATTTTCCATTCAGATTTCTATATTCAACCGATTTTATACACCACAGGCAAGGAAATTGTCTATAGGTTTCAAAAACATCAATTATAAATTGTTTGTTTAATGTTTTTTGCTCCATTTTAATCAAAATTAAATGAATGAAAAATTAATGAAACACGTGCGAACCTGTATACAACTACTCTACGCTACTGTAAAAAAATCGACGATTCTGAAGGAAATCTCTACACACTGACAGTTCGGAACACCAACCGATGAACCGTCGTTCCAAAAATCAAGCGCCAACGGATATTTTAACCGACGATACACCATCAATATGGCCAGTTGACTTGGTCTTGCTCTGTTCGTTTCTATTCAGTTGTCTCTTTGCGTTAGACTCGAGCCCAGCTGACGACAGTTGTGAAGCTAGAAACCGGTCTTGGGAGGTACACTTATCTTGACGTGATCTCGACGAGTGATGTGTAAGATTTCTTTGGAAATCGTCTAATGAGACAACAGTAGCCTGGTGTTATACACCCAAACTGTTGGGTTCTGCAATCTTATGTGGGCGAGCACCACCCATTGGAGAACACATGTACTTGACGGGAGAGCATAAGTCAGTACCCGGTTTTTTCATTGCTCAACAGATTCAAGAAAAATAATTTCCCGCTTAAGATTGGGATCGTGACGAAAAGTGGATCGTGTATTTTGATAATCTTGACCACTGCGTTGTAAACACATAAAGTAATTGTTTTATTTTTTGTATTCATGTACGATATTTCTTTTGCGTGCGATGTTCGATTTGACCAGTTGTAATAATTCTTTAATAGTGTTTGACGATTGATGTGTAAGATTTCTTTGGAAATCGTCTAATGAGACAACAGTAGCCTGGTGTTATACACCCAAACTGTTGGGTTCTGCAATCTTATGTGGGCGAGCACCACCCTTTGGAGAGCACATGTACTTGACGGGAGAGCATAAGTCGGTACCCGGTTTTTTCATTGCTCAACAGATCCAAGAAAAATAATTTTCTGCTTAAGATTGGGATTGTGACGAAAAGTGGATCGTGTACGGTAATCCAAGATCCATCAATCAGTACTGCAGAACCAAATAGCCACGTCAAAAAGGAGTTACTGTATATATAGTGGGATCAACAATGCGACGGCCATTATGAGTCCCTCGAATCTTAATGCATCCCCTTTTTTAATTTTTAACTTGTGACAAAATTTAATGATTAAATACAAATAACCGCTAAGATTGTAGACTTTCTTATGATTAACATAATTTTAGATATAGTTAGCAATAATAATTTTTATATATAGTTATTAATTTCATAGACATAAAAACTAAATATTAAATTGTGTGGGTTGCACCTTCTCGTGTTTGATTAGTTGCATAATCAGTTAAAATATACATATTTTATTGATATGGTACCCTATATTCACAAACACATGATGCAGCAAATGTTATAACTAACACATAGATTTTTTACTTCTTAGCTTGGACTCTAAAAGTCCACCTATGTTGCATTAAGAGTCTTCTAATGTGTAATCATAGCTGATAATCAACTATTGCACAATTACTAAATGATTCTAACAAAAGCCGAAGAAATATATTAAATAAAAAGAAGGGAAGGGTCATATTAAAATAATTTATAAACTTCTATGATTCTAATAAAGCGCTTGCTTGCTTGGTTTTGATGCATATAGATTTTTTTTTAGGTAATAGAAAATAAAATGAACAAGCAACTTAAATTTCTCAATTTATGTTATCTTCTCATCTGATGTTAGAAGATACATTTCAATATACTAAATATGAACAATATATTGTTCAACGTGGCCACGGTAGCTTTAATAACATACAAATATACTGATTCAAACTGATTCTTTAAATTTTATCTAAAATATCTGTATCATACAGGCTATAAAGCCTATATGATATGAATATTATTATATAAATGAAACAAATTACATTTATCACAGTAAAATCAGGTAAAATTTTATTGAGAATAATATTATAATGTAAAAGTATATGGGCAGTTATAAAGGCGCGACATCCACGTTATAAAGGAACTGCTGCCTCCACTATGCACGTAAATTATTTTAATAAAATAATTGTAAAGACACCTTTTAACATAAACAATGAATCCAAAAACCCTAGTTTTCAGTACCTAAAATTTTTTATACAAAATTGGAATGAATATTTAAAAAAAATGTGTTATGTAACTAGATATAGTATCAAAATAAATTTGTGTAAACATTAATTATTGTCTTCATATAATATTAAAAGTGAAAAAAAAAACATTTGACTATGGGTTTGACTGAGATCTCTTGAAATAATGATGAGTTGCTTAGCAGAGATTCCTTTCCTGGGATCACGTACAAGCATTTTTGACTTTCATTTTGAAAATAACTTTAAATACCATCTTCATCTTGGGTTTTTTACTTGTTTTGCTCCAGTTAGGGAATAGGGCTTTGTATTTTGGTAAAGTACACACTCTTCCAGAAGTCTTCTTCTGTAGGCATACTTCAAACTCTAAAAAAACAAAAAAATTATTTTAAGGATTGTTTTATACATAACATCAAGGATGCTAATACAGGGTGTTCTCAAAGTTGAGTCATTTAGTTTAACATGTTTGGTTATATCAAAATCAGGGTTTGGTTAAATCATTTAAATAAAAGTTGCAAAATTAAGACAGTTACAAAATTAGAAAACATACCTGACATTTTGATAATCTTGACCACTGCGTTGTAAACACATAAAGTAATTGTTGTATTTTTTGTATTTAGGTACGATATTTCTTTTGAGTGCGATGTTCGATTTGACCAGTTGTAATAATTCCTTAATAGTGCTTGTTTAATTTTTGGGTACTTTCTGCGATGAAAATGCCACACGTTTATGAAAACAATGAACTGGTGGCCATAACCAGTTCATTGTTTGAACAAGCGTGAAGGGCTACATTGACTTATCGGAGGAAAATTTAACGGAACTTAAAAGTAATACAGCTCTCAGGATAGATAACATATCTGCAAAACTAGTGAAGCTTGGAGGCAGGGAATTATCTCCAGCCATTCAATATAAGGCAGGGTTTAGAATAGGGTGAATAGGAGGGTAACAGAAAAAGAGTTAAACCAGACGCAATGGCAGGACATTGTAAGAAGAGATGCAAAAAATTACTGCACTTCAAAAACTGGTAAGGGGCTATCAGAGATCTATCCAGTTGGAGGCAAAGGTAACAGGCTGTAGCAATACTGGAAGAAGAACCATACAAATAATATTCAAACTCATAGACAAAGCATAAGAATAAATAACTAAACTGAGAGTGGAGTTATTTTATTAGTGAGTTTTATCAGAGTTATTTTAGTGAGCGGATTTATATTGAACCCATAAGGTATAGAGGGAGTCAAACCCCCTCAATTCTAGATTAGTACTGGTGAACGAAGAAGATATTATCACCCCTCCTATTCTGAGACCAAACATTGGACAGAGTGATTATCTGGTAATTGTCACAACTTTACAAGCAGTAATCGAGGAGGAGAAAGACTTGGAGCAGACTTTGCAACAATAGCAAAACATGTTAATGAACATCGAATTGACAACTTCAAAAAATAGACAAGATGAAAGAAATGAAGTTGAAAAAAACTTCAATGAATTTTGTAAAATGTCCCAAAGCCTACTGTTCAATCATTCACCGAAATATTAGAAGAAAAATTTCGACAAGCTATAGATCAATCACAAAATCAGAATCAAACGTCGAGCATGGTACAAGTATAGAAAGACTAGAAAAGAAGTACATTATAAAAAATATAGGATAATCTCCAACAGGCTCACGTCAGACATACGAAAAAAAGAGAATAATATGAAAAGCAAGTTGTGCAGAGCAGAGCTAAAAGATTTTACTCTTATATTCAGAAACAAACCGCTTGCAAACAGGGTCCAAGTGAAGGGCTCACAATATCTAATCCTGTGGAAATTGCAGAACTTTTTGCCGACTACTTTGAAGAGGTATACACCATAGAACTTACAGACTATTTACCAAACATTGGAATCAGATACACCGAATTAATTGAAGTTGTCAAATTCACAAATATTGAAACAACTCAAAATCTTCTTGGACGGACTATTGGTTCATCTGTTGATCCCGATAGAATCCCGACAATTTACTTGAAGAAAGGAGACAAACAACTGATAGAGAATTACAGACCGATAAGTTTGACTAGCACCATGGGAAAAGTAATGAAAAGAATAATAGTTCAGAGACTCCGAGACCATGCGCGATGGAATAATCTGATCCCCAGAGAACAACACGGATTTGTCCAAGTAAGATCAACTACCACCAATTTGATCAGCTCACTCGATATATGGACAAAGGCGTTGGATCGAGGACAACCTACGGATGTGATCTACATGGACTATGCAAAAGCATTCGACACAGTTTCCCGCAAGCGACTAATTCATAAATTAAAATCGATGGGTTTCAGAGGGAAACTATTACCATGGATCCGAGAATTCCTCTCAAACAGAACATTTCAAGTGCACGTCGGAGAAAAGCTTTCAACGTCTAGAACTGTTACAAGCGAAGTACCTCAAGGATCTGTCTTAGGAACGATGCTGTTCATCTTAAATACTTGTGATCTAGATGACGGAATTACTGCAGGATGGAATTGTTATGAAGATGACACAAAATTGTTTGCAAATCCACTGACAGATCATCATACTTTACAGGATGCCATCACAACAATGGAAAACTGGTCGAAAACATGGTTACTCCCGCTGAACATCCATAAATGCAAAGTTCTCCACATCAGCAAGAAAAACCCTAATCTACCCTATACCATTGCCAATCAAACTCTGGACACCAAACAGCAAAACGACTTAGGTATACTAATCACTCAAGATCTAAAGTAGGAAACTCAAGTTGCTGCAGTGACCAAATGAGAAAACTACGTGCTATATATGATGAGGAAGACATTTTCCAAAATGCATAACTCAACAGTTAGGAAAATTTACATAACTTTTATTAGACCTATACTAGAATAGGCCAATGTAGACTGGCCTCCATATTATGAAAAAGACAAACAATATCTAGAAAAAGTACTGAAGCGAGTCACCAGGATCCCGAGAGAAAATGACTATAAAGACTATCATCAGAGATGCCAAGAGATATCAATTTTGACACTGGAACAGAGGAGAAACAGAAATGACATTATAGAGACATATAAAATTCTAAATGGCCTTTATAACGTTCCATGACAATCAGTGATACAAATAAAATTGTGATAACCAATGTGATATGAGGTGTGATTAAGGAGCATTATGTTAAAAATTGATATAAACAGATATATGTTAACTATATTTACATTATTATGAGATATGTGTATAACAGCTTGTTGCTGCCATCATTATTCAATAAATATATAAATAAATAATATAAAATAAATATTTAGTAAGTTAAATGGAGATCCCATTTATAAAAAGAAACATTAGGTTTACAAATACATTTAGTATATATAGACTTTTGGTATAAAACATTTTACATGAGAATCCAAGATCAATTAGTACATGATACTTCCCTGTCTTTACAGAAGACATTTGTTCCAGGATATATTCACGAACCAAGAAGTCCATACAAGCTAGAAATGCAATAACACTGATTCCAACTCCGTAACAGCAGGTATTAGCATCACAGTTATAAAGATAAATCATCACAGTTGTAAAGGTTTTTCTCTTTGTTGAGTTGCCACTCTTGTGAGGGAATACATCCAAAGACCATTATTGAAAAAATGCTGAAATTCATTAAAAGGATAAATGACAATTATAAATTAAGATTTAATGCCAACAAAGTCAACAAAGATAAATAACAATGAAGTACATTTATTCAATATAAAAACATAGAAATGACAAACCTCTAAATATTTTCAAAGTGGTAATTTTTAATTCAAAGCTCGATGAAATTTTAAATACCTATACTAACAATAGTTTAAATACAATATAAGTATATAAGATTAGAATTTATAACAAACATTCAAACAGATTGGCTTAAAGTAAAATTAGTATATGTCCGACTTACCTAGATTGTGGTTCGCAAAATTACCTAAGGACTTTGTACAAAGTTTATTGTATCAAAAGCACCTCCGGCTTTCCTACCTTCCTAACCTCGGCATGCTTCGTGTTTTGTATACAATTGCTTTAGCGATTTGCAAGCACGTCTCTATAAACTTAATTTATGTAATTTTATGTGATTTCCCCACACTATTACAGAATATTTTACTTCTTTCTATATAAAAGAATAAATTTTAAATTCCAAGAATATCATTTTACTTCTTTCTATATAAAAGAATAAATTTTAAATTCCAATAATTAGGTAAAAAAAAATTAAATACCTGAACTAATCAATACTTTCTACATGGCAGCTATAACCAAATTTTCCTTTAAATCTTAAAATTTAATTAACCATATATTTTGTATAGAGACACAACTAAGAATTATTTAATAGAATATAACAAAAATCATATTTAAATGCTAAAGCCTAAATTTCTCACGTTCGTGCCATTTTTTTAAAGAAGTAGAATTATAGCCATTAACCCTATTTCAAATATTTTATTGGAAATTATCAAAAATGAGAAGAAAAATTCTCGGAAATAAACCAAAAGGAGCGAAATATCTCGAGAAAAAAAGTGTAGAAAAATTACAGTGTGTTAAGTCGAAATGTTTCTACCCATTTAATCAATTGGTTTTGTATAATAACAGTAAATATAATTATAATATAATTTATAATAACAATAAATATAACAGTAAATATAACTGTAACTATAACAGTACAAACGAAAAAGTAATAGATAGAAGTTGATTTCAACCTTAAATGTCATGTGTAACAAAACAAAATTCAAGACTAAGTTCCCAGGCAAAACTGTTAGACAATGTTAGTAAATAATAGACTGATATACAGAAGGCAGCATTTGAAGTCAAATATAATGTTCACGTTTAAAAAGAATGAAAAAGCTCAGGTTAGTAATGACATTATGTGTGTAGGCAAAACAAAAGCCTTTTAGATGTATATTGAATGTTTATTTCTAAGAGTTTCTTGATTTTTTCAGGATGAAATTGACATGTGTAGTATAAACTAGGCTAATGGCATTGCTAACCTCATGCTAATGGTATTGCTTTCAAAACAATAATCTGACGCTAAATGAAATGAAACGACTTAGAAATGGGTATAAAAAAGACTAATAGGAAGCTAATCAAGCTGGGTTCTGTAAATCGCTGATGATTTTGCTAATCCACAGTTTGAAGAAGAAAAATTAGTTTCGAGACTGAGTGAGATAATTCAATCTTGATTAAACATGGATAGTGGAACGTGCGTAGAATTAAAAACAAGTGACTTGTTTAGTGCTAAATCTCTTTGAGTTTAGTGTTTGACACCAAAAGTTCCAATATAAGAACTGATGCATTTACTTATTTATTTTCTAAATACTTAAAAGTTAATATTACAAAAGTAAACAAAACCAAAATCGTTTTTTTTACCTCTGTTTCTAAGTATAAATTGCAACTAATGAAAACTGACTCTTTTAAAATAGCAATATCATTATATATCTAATGGGCTTTCAAGTTTGTGGTTGTTATCTATTTGGTTGTAGACATAGCACAGTGATTAGAAATCAAAGGATTTAGCTTTTTACCCATGTACAACCAAAAAATGTCTGTGAAATATGCAAAAATGTTGACTCTTAATATAATAACGGTGGCTTTTTAGTATGTGGATAGTTTGTTGTTTGTTTGTTGAAGTCTCTGCACTATATGTGAGAACTGGAAGGACACATTGGTTGAAAATTTTTCTGTTCAAAGAAACCAGCAACTCTGACTTCAGTATATATCTCAGATTTACGAAAGCAGTCCACGCAAGTCTGATTCTTTTGGAGATTTCACGAGTCTGATTGGCTCTGCTGATACTAATCTCATGTCCCAAGTGTTTAAAAGTTGTAGTTTCCTCTATTGTGATGTTATGGATGTAGACGCCCCTGCCAAGTACCAGGTTTGTTATAATTTGGGTTTTTGCAAAGTTGATTTTGAGTGATTTGTAGGAGACTTCATTGAGATCTTTTAACATCACATTAGCATCACCTAGACGGTCGGTTATTAAGGTACGTCGTCGGTGAATCTCAAGTCGTTGAGGTTTTCATCGTGTGTGTTTGTGCATGTATAGAAGTACGGTAATTTAAACGTTTTGTGGGAAAAGGTATCGCTTATATCGCCTCTTCTTATATGAAATTTGTCTGTGTTGTCGTGGAGTCCGACATTTGCTGTGGCGTTTTCGTAAATGTGTTTGATGGGTGCAGTGTAGCGGTAGTAAATTCTGCAACCTGATAGACAAGAATAATTCTTGTCTTTCAAAGAGAATTCTCAAAGCTTGTAATAGTTTGTTTCCTTTCATTTTGATAGGTTCTGTGACTAGTCCATCATCTTCGGGAGATTTGTTATTCTTCATATCAGATAGTGCAGGTTTTACTTCGCCCAGTGTGATATCTGGGATGTCCACTGATCCTTGATTTAAAACTCCGGTAATTTGATCAATTCTTCTCTTGGAACCTTCGGTGTGAAATACTAAGAAGAAATACTTCTATACCACTAAACACCAAATCATTTTTTTAAAACTTCTCCACGCAGCCTGATGTTGCTAATATAGTTATCGAAACGTGCGTCGAGAAGTTTAAAAAGTGATTTGGTGTTTAGTGGTAAATCTCTTCGAGTTTAATCTGATAATTTGGTTAAATCTAAACTTAACGAAAACCACGTTTTAGATTTCACCTTGTTATTCGTTGATTTGGTAAAATGTGAGTATTTTACCTCCCATCCATCGCAACATCAAAGATGATCTATTGTGATCAATTGTAACCTTTTAGTTACTTTGTTAACATTTAGATATTGAATCTTGTAGATATTGTATCTCCTATCTTGGGCGAGTTTCATTGCTTCAAGTGATTGACTCATTTATGATTTTGGTTTTCATGTCTGCCCATCTTCCGCTCGTTCGAGACAAATGAAAGAGATCTGCAGTGGCAGAGGAAAAGTTATTCGCTGAAGTTAAACATATCAAGTTTATTAGCGCTAATATAACAGGAGAATATTACATACAGAATACATTACATACTAATATTACAAACAGGTTACATTATAGACTAATATTATATAGATAATACATTACAGACTAAGATTATATATAGGTTACCTTAGAGACTAATATTATATAAAGAGTACATTAGAGACTATTATTACATAACGTAAAATGTTTTGCATTGTGATAGCAGTCTTATAATACTGTGCGTCTAGGTCGATTAACTAACTTCAAAGTCAGCCCATATTGGTTTAGACTTTGATCGCTTTGCTATTTAGGTCTGGGTCGTGCATGTGATGAGGGGTGCGGTAGTGTATCGGTTTTATGAGTTATATCCCATCACCATTTCTTACACAGCGTGCACATCTGGCGAATAGTTGACTGGCATCCTGAAAAATACAACATATTCTTATTACACATGGAAATAATATTTCCAAAAGATTATGAAAAGAGGAATTCATTCTTTCTAAATATCTACACGAGCGGAAATGGATGGGGTTCAATACTGTTTGAAAATTATGATTAATCTGTTGTCATAATTATTGCTTTTTAAGACCCTGTTTAACGCGGGAATTTATTCTAGTAAGTTCCAGCGCTAAACGAGCTTATCTTAACTCATAAATAATGGGGATAGGTGAAACAAAACTGAGAATAAATAACAAATACAGCTTTTTGTTTTATTTTCTAATATTCATTGTTAAATACTTTTTTATTACATTAATTATAGATTTATTTATCGCTAATATTGATTTTTATTTATGAAAATCAAAAAAAAAAAATCGAATAGAGAAGTTATGTTTGTGATAAGGCAGTCTCTTTTTCGTTTGACATCTTTTGTTGTTTAGTGAACCTTTTGTTTTTGCTTTTCCTGTTTCATTTAGCAACCAGTTGTCGATAGAAGACATCGCATCAGTGACACTTCGACTTGCCTTTGAACTTCTATCAAAATTTAAATAATTTTGTATAAACTGGCCCATAATTTCCGTTTTAGTTACATTTTTGAATTGAAACTTCTTAGGCGGCGATTCGGTGATGGATAATTGGGAGTGATATAACGTATAGAGAAGGAGAAAGGGAGCATATATTCCGACGCCACGGCAGTGGAGCAAAATAGAGCGCAATATACACAACGATACAAAGCTATAGAATAAGATAGTGTCACGCATGCGCGTGTTCTACATGTACGGGTCAGGCGCCATATATAAATTTCAGAAGTTTTCTATCAAGTGTACAGTATTGCACGAGCAAAATTTTTGAACTGAAACTTTCTAGACGGAGGATTCGACAACAAAAGTCGACTACCAGTTTGGAAGGTAATCGATTTGCAGACTTTTAAAACCACACCGATTCTTCAAACCATCACACTAAACTCTATTAACAATATTTAAAAAAAAATCCACTCATGCTACATTATTGCTTTAATTAAGAGTTGCAGTATTTTTAAAAGGATGACGATTTTTCGCCTTACATGTTTTACAAACAACCACATTAGACTCTTGATAATTAATAATATTTACAAATATTAATAAATCAGGCTGCTAACTAACTCTAATGCATGACCTGCCAGAGATTTCCCAAACAAGAGAAGGCACTTTTTGAGTGGAAAACTTTTGTAGTCAAAGTGTGGGATTCTCCTGTTAAGGTCTACCCACTAGAAAACCACTATATACTACAACTTATCCTAGAACCACTGTCAGCCTACCATTAGTCTTCAATCCCTATAATAAATTTCTAACCTATGTTTAAACATAATACATATATACAATCAATGATGAAATGTACCAAAATCACCGAACGAATACTAAGATTCTTCACATTGAACGCAGGGATGGAGGGTTCTAGATCACGTGGCAGACCTCCAAACAGATGGACAGATTAAATTAAAGACTAAGCTGATTCATTTTTCCAATATGCAAGCAAGGAAACGAGAAATAGAGAACGCTGCGAGAAGTAGTCCAAAAATGAGTTTCCATAGGTCACGGCTCTTCTGTAAAGAAGAATACGAAGAAGAGAAGCAAAAGTTGATCGAATATAACAAAAAGTATCAAATAAAATAATACGAAAAATACTCATTTCGTAAAATAGAAATATAAATGTTAACATTATTAAAGTTTATGTTTTCATTCTTACTTACCACGCATTCGTTGTTGTTACCCTCATTAGGATATGTTCCACTTACTTCAGTGACGGTCTCGTCAGTCCTTGTGTTGCTTGTTTGGTTGTTTTGTTCTGAGAAGAGAAAAACATGTGCGCTCTAAGTATAATCGTCTAGCATTGTTTCCAGATAAAAGGCTAACCACTAATTAAAAGCGGAAAAGTTCATTGTAAAATATTCTCCTATGTGATTTTTAGAACCAGATTGAATAGATTGAATAGAATAAAGGGGGACACAGTCGCTTAGGGCGGCTCTGCACATAATCTCTGGAAAGGCCGTCATTACGTGTCGGATATTTTCTTTTAACTGCACCAAAGGATTCGGTTTATTGTCGTAAACCTTCCATTTTAGGTAGCCCCCCACAAGAAAAAGTCTATTGGGCTCAAATCAGGACTACGTGGAGGCCAATTTATATCACCTCTACTGGAGACAATTTGTTTAGGAAAATTGCACGAACTCGTGTTGGAAGTGTGTGACTTTGCCCCGTCCTGTTGAAACCATGTTCTTTGATTATAACCAGCAAAGTTTTGTAGATGAGGTTCCAACAAATTGTGCAACATTTCCATATAACGCTCTGAATTGACGGTATAGTGCATTTCAAGATATATGGTTCACCGATTGGCTGTAATAAACTCTTAACAATCCCTGCTGTAACGAAACCCGGCAAAGTTGCAAGAAACGTAAACAGAGCCGGGCCTAATAAAATAACAGGTAAAAAGATAAAATTAATTTTATACCTGATTATGTACAACATATTTTCTTGATTAACCCTCAAGAGAAGCACTGCATAAAGGATGCCCAGGGGTGAATTAAAAGTGTTTTTCTCTTATAAATGGTCACGTTGAGAGGATGACTGAGTGGGGGAAAAATTACTATCCCCACTACAGATCCTCCACTATAGCCATCTTAAGATATGAATACTAACAAAAATATAAGTCAGTCTAAGGATATACGCCACCCAGTGCTGTTGTTGTGTCAGTGTTCTGTCAATAAATAAAAACCGTTAATAACCTTTTTGCACAAATAGTGTGTTTTTATTCGATCTAGACACAGTTTGTGGTAAGTAAATCATAAATATTATATTTTCTATAGTATTTTTATTGCAAAGTTTGACTTTTAATTTTTTTAACATTTATTTATCGGTTTCTTTCATTTTCTATTTAGCTCAAAATGAACACGCGATCTCGTACTCGCTGTACGTCTGAAGTAGAAGCGTTATATGAGGCAGCTGATATTTTTGACGACAAAAAGAGTAAAAGCGAGACCGAATTGGTTTTTGAAGAGTATCATATCAGTGAACTTTACCTAACTAAAGTCTATTCGCAGAAGGAAGACAGTTGACATAAACAATGACCAAAGCGTGATCAGCCCGTGATATTTTAGCCAGAAACGCTGAGTTCCCCGCTGAGTGGCGGGAATCGATCGAGCCGATTTAAACTACCAATGAACACGCAGATAACAGCAGGTTGCCGTTGGACAGAAACATAGGGTTGGCGGCAGTAACTCATACACTGCCCTGAGTTTTTTTCAATTATTAAATTGCATTTGATTTATTAATAATTGTCTTTTGTTTCCATGAAATGTCTGATACGGACACAGCTGATGAAGTTGTCGATATTAGCTATACCCCGCCCAAAAGAGGACAGTTCTTAGTGCGGTCCTGTAGCGATCACGTGCAATATGCGTGAATATGTTTTGGGTTTAGTTTCTTTCTTCAATAAATAGACTATAAATAAATATATTTTTTAAAATAAAGCTAAATCATGTTATAAGTATCTGAAAGTACAGCAAGTCCCCTTTTAAATGCCGTTGGAAGAAAGTTTTTATCTATTAATTTCGCCTAGATATGATATTTTGAATAGAACAGCTCATTTTAACTTTTTTTTTTATTTTTGCTGATTTTTTCGAATACTATTTGGAATTTGAAATACTATTATTTTTTGGAACCATCTATACATGTAGCCTTTTTCTATACTGATTGAGTTATAAATTAAAAAAAATATATTAAATTGGACAATTTAATCAAAAGATATTGATAATCGAAGACATGCGGGTATGGAATACCCATGTGCTCCTGAATCGGGAAGCACAGAAGTGCTTCTCTTGAGGGTTAAATATATAATTGCTAAAATCAGTTAAAATACATCTTTGTGGTGAGATTATCTACAATTATTTGTTATTTTTTAAGTATATTATATACTTATGCAGTATATAATATACTTAAATAATTTTCTACTTTATTTTATCATCACTTATTTTAATTTTAACTTTGTATGACTATACATAGTTTCGTAACCAGCTTTACATTATCAAACACAACTTTAAAACTTTCTTTGATAATGTAACATTGGTTACGAAACTATAGTCACAAAAAGTTATAAATAAAATATTTTGATGAAGTAAAAAAGTTGTTTGTTTTAGATTTAAAATTGAACTACCACAAAGTAACGGACAAATCAATCAATTATTTAAATAATACTTATTAAGTTGTATTAATATTGTATTAAAATAAACCATTTCGAATGCTAGTAATAACAAAATCGAAAATAGTTTTTATTTATACCATGCAAAATAATTAAAATTAAAAAATTACAAATAATACAACAAACCTCTAGTTATCTTCGCTCGTGTTCTCAGCATATAATCGGCTACAAAAATGATATTGATAAATAGCAAAATATTACCAATCACCAACATGCTAATAATCACGATCCTTGGATAATTCTTTTTCTCGAGCAAATAATTCCACAGGCCTTTTTCCATATGGTCGCCATCTAAAGAAAAAGCAAGAAATCTTGAAATGATATTCACTGGCAATCATTTCACTATTAAAATTAGTTATGTAATATATATATATATATATATATATATATATATATATATATATATATATATATATATATATATATATATATATATATATATATATATATATATATAGAAAGTCACGAACCTCACGAAGTAAGCACCGAATATGCCAAATGAGATTTTGGTGAAACGTCTGCAAGCTCCCGACAGGAACCAATTCGACAACCGGATGTACTCCCTGAAAAAGCCTAATACATTTTTTTTCCATCCGTGTAACAGTACGCACAAACATCCATCCTTTCAATTGGAGGGCATATGTTTCGCCTCTCGATGGTCAGGCTCTCCAGGGTACCGACATATGCTCTTTCATCAAGAATAGAGAGACCCTATCCACAGTCAATCACCCATACTTTCGCCGACTACGCATCGGATGGCGTATATATCCAATGTAAGACTTCTTTGGAGAGTGTCCAATGAGACAACAGTAGCTGAGTGTCACAGAAACCCAATTGCTGGGTTCCGCAATCTCATGTAGAACACACAACAACCTGCGTCTCCGCCCAACTGAACATTTTGAGAGCCTGAACATGAGACGCGGTCTCATTGGACGCTGTCCAAAGAAGTCTTACATTGCATATATACGCCATGCGACGCGAAGTCGGCGAAAGTATGGGTGATTGACTGTGGATAGGGTCTCTCTATTCTTGACGAGAGAACATATGTCGGTACCCTGAAGAGCCTGAACATTGAGAGGCGAAACATTTGCCCTCCAATTGAAGGGATGGGTGGGGCTCGTAGCTTATTTCTATAGAAAATACACATTTATATCTCACAATTAATTTCCTAAACTTTTTAAACCAAACATGACTTTTTTTTCAATTTTTAATTCACGTATTTCTGATTTTGATATAATAAAATTTGTTAAATTTATTTACACCACCTAATATATCAGTGGCGGCTCGTGGGTTTTTAAAGTGGGAGGCGGAAGGAGAATATAGTGCTGCTGAAGATTTTATTTGTTGCCAGAATTCGGGGGTTTAACTACTTTATAAAACATTTGGACGTAGATTTCCAGCGACCGAGCGTATCGATAATTAGTTTTAAATGCTGATTTGATGGGTACGGAGCGTTTGATATGTCTCGCGTCACGTATTTCGTTCGTCTCGCGAATACTTGTTTTGATTTTGGGTTTGCTGCGTGTGTACACACTGAGTAGTACTTTTTAAATAAAAATAATCAACTTTGTGATTAATTAGAAAACCTTCCCAACCTAAGGCTGCGATCCAGAAAACCCCCGTGGACGATGGACCCAACAATAACAGGGGAACATTTCCACCTGGAACAGAAGTGGAAAGAGGTGTGGTTTGCTACGGTCCCCCATAATGGATACTATATACACGATTCATCAGAACCTGTCGCCGGCTTCGAACTGCCTCGTCGAGAATGGGTCCAGCTGGCCAAGGAATAGGTAACCACTTAATGTATCGATAGGATAGAATAGAGACTCCTTCCTGTGTCAGTGGAGCAGATCAGCGGACCAGGAACCACATAGTAAACGAATGTCCCCGAAGACTCTTCGTTGATGGTTTCATCGAACTACACCGAACATCATGATATATATTATTAGTTTAGATTTAGCGTTGTAATAGTTTGTATTTCTATGTTTCTATGTTTGGTTCGTTGTATATTCGATCTTGCATTTATTCTTGATGTCATACGAAATAATAATAACAGTACCAGAATTCAGTTGCCTTTTACTTCTGTATGCTATATATGCTAAATATATTCTTAAAATCATTAACACATATTGGTTAATTAAGATTTTGTTTTGTTACAAAACAAAAAACTGTTTTTTTTTAATAATAAAGAAACAATTTATTAATAAAGTCGCTTTTAGCTAGACCAACGTTAGTGCTGAACGAATCGAGTAAAATTGTGAAATGTTTAAATTTAAATTTTAATGGGATGTTCTGCTTACAATATTTCCAGATTTCCATTTTTCGCTTCCAAAACGCTAAAAACATCGAAAAAACAATCAAATTAATTTTAAACAGTTATTTTTGGTATTATTTTCAGCATAAAGGTAAAGTACAAATTTTGAGCCGTACCAGCTAGGCTTATTAGCAATAGGGCCTACAGCTTAATGTGGATTCCACACTTATCAGCTATTGATTAACACTGGTCAGTACTCCCCTCTTTCGGACAATTTGGTTTGTGCTTAAACGTAAGTCTCTCGAGAAACCTACTGAAACCCTCTGAAACTAACGTGACTGAGTGGAAATTCCTATCGGATTTTTCATTATTATCTTGAATACAGTACTTATAGGCTAAAGGTTTCATACTGGGACTATGGAGTAAAACATTAATAAACAAGCAATTTTCACTCGTACTCCACTTAAATGCTTTACCTATCTCTTCACCCGCCACCATAACATCGGCAAGCAGTTCAGGAGATCGGTTTCTTCCCTTATTGCCATCATCAGTCGGGTTCGAGCTGAATGTCAAAAATGGACCTCGATTTTTTAATGTCAAAGTATTGTTGAACACAAGCAATTGATACGAGAGTGGCCAGCTGAGTAGGATGCATACCCAAAGGGCAGATGGACCCATGCATCGATACCTCGGATTGAGAAGTGGAGACAGCGACGATATGGCTGCCTGGATTACTACTTCAATCAGGCAATCAGCGGACATGGGTGCCTATGCAGATAGGCACCCATCTATGAAGTAGAATGCACAGGACGACGAATCTCAATTATCAGAGCTGCGGTGTTGAGCAAGACAACGCTCAGCATGAATGCCCCATATTTGAATTGGAGCGCATAGAGACACAAACGGAATTAGGAACCATATTCCAACCTGAGCATATGATTGAAGACATAGTGGCACACTGAGGACATATAGATTAATTAGAAATGTCATCATAAAGAAAAGAGAAAAAAGAAGAAGAAGCAAGAGAAAAAGACTGAAGTTGAAGTGTCCGAACCTTTAATCCGGAAGCCTGAAATAACTAGCTGAAGGGACGGGGGAGTGGAGAACGAACTGATTGGAGAAAATTCACATGGATTAGAATAGGCCTCGCTGAAGAAATGCTAATGCGTTGCCGGTGGAAATCTTGATTTCGAAGGGCAACTAGTGGGCAGCTTGCTCCTCCCACGTCAACATAGCATAGATGCATACATTTATGCATAAATACATGTATACATATAGTCAGGATTGTCAGAGCTGCGGTGCTGAGCAGGACGATGCTCAGCATGCTATATTTGAATGCCCCGTATTTGAATTAGAGCGCGCAGGGACGCAAACGGAGTTAGGAGCTACATTCCGGCCTGAGACTATGATTTCCCAGATGATGGAAAATCAGAGAAAATGGGACCTAGTGGCGAGGCTGATCAGAACTGTCATAATAAACAATGTTTCGTCATGTTTCCTCTCTATCCATATCGTAATATTTGGCACAAGTCGATATGTCCATCTCCCAGTATTGGCTGTATTCCACCTTTGCTGCCACCGAGCAATTGTTTCCGACTGCTCGACCTTCGCAACATTTCGTCGATTCGTGTTTCGATCTTCCCGTAATCTGCGATAGATCCTAGTTCTTTCGCTTGCCATTAGGTCAATAGGCGGTGTTCCCGATATGACACATACAACGTTATACGAAACTGTGCGAAAGCTGGACAACTTGACGTCTTCGTCGATATTAAATCCGGCATGGAATTAGAGAGATCTAATGTAGTAATTATTAATAAAAGGAAGTTACAGGAAATTAAAAAAAGTAAAAGAAATGTTTAAGTAAGAAACTTACATAAAATATTGATGGTGTGATTTGAAAAAACATTTTCGGTTAGCTGCATGTTCAGACCACGGCAAATAACAACTAGGCTTTTTTGGTTTTCTTTAACGATAGCGGTAATATTCGATGTGGTTATCCAACCTCCTGCAGGTGACACGACTGTTCTTGAAGATGCATTACGAACATCTTTTTCTGCAATCTAAACAACAAATATTATTTAATTTGTTACATAATCAGATGTTATGCATACCATCCATTTGATTTCAGCGGCGGGATTTGAATTAGTTGTTGTACAAGTTAATGGCACTGCATCACCTACTCGTGCTTGTGCCGGTCCAGAAATGGTAACATGAGAAGGTGAAACTGAAGGGGCAACACATTTATAATTTGGATTAGCTTTTTATATTAATTTAAAAAACATATTCTTAGATAGTAATAATATAAAAGAGTAGTTATAAAAATTAGTATACTATACTTGTAGTAATAATATAATATAGTATTATATATGATTATAGTATTAATCTAATATAGTAATTATTAATAAAAGGAACTTTAAGGAAATTAAGGAAATATAAAGGAACTTGTTAAGAAAGAAACTTACATAAAATATTGATGGTGTGATTTGAAAAAACCTTTTCGCTGAGCTGCATGTTCATACCACGGCAAATAACAACCAGGCTTCGCTGGTTTTCTTCAACGATAGCGGTAATATTGGATGTGGTTATCCAGCCTCCTTCAGGTGACACAATTATCCTTGAAGATGCATTTCGGACTTCTTTTCCAGCAACCTAAACAACAAATAATATTTAATTTGTTATATAATCACGTATTATTCATACCATCCATTTGATTTCAGCGGGGGGGTTGGACTTAGCTGTTGTACACGTTAATGACACTGGATTACCTACTCGTGCTTGTGTCGGTCCAGAAATGGTAACATGAGAAGGTGAAACTAAAGGGAAAACAGGATTTTAATTTGGATGAGCTTTTTATATTAATTTAAGACATATACTTACATAAAACTGACATGTCAATTTCCGCTTTTAACGGGCTTTTTGACATAATATTACTAGCCTCACATTCGTATCTGGCCTTGTTGTCACTGGCATTAGCAGTAAACATATAAATGTCTTTAGATACTGTTCCTGTAAATGTGTGGGAAATTTTAAATTTATCTCCATTTTTGAACCAAATCAACTGAGCTAAAGGATTTCCACCCTGGCTTGTACAAACCAACTGCACCTGCAAGAAATTGAATATTAAACCCTGGAAATTGGTATATTGTTTTGTTGTTTTACGTCGAGTTTCATTACCTTCACGCTTACGCATTTGCAAATTTAGTTTTAAAAAATAACACAGGGTGTATTCCGGCAAAAATCGGTAATCTTTGACCCTGTTCATTCAGGTTTTACCACTAATGGAATTCCAGCGAGGATAAAAGTTCAATTTTACCCTTTTGTGTAAGGTTAGAAACGAATTCCACCCCTTTTTCGATAATTCAAATTTCAACATTATGGTAGCGTTGACAAATTATCGGCCCCTACAGGTAGTATTGTTTTTCGCGGGTCTTCGGTGCGCGCCTGTATACTCTGGAACGAATCTCGAGGCAGTTGAATATCCCACCTCGTGCTGAACACACGCCAAGAAGACAGACAGCGATTTAGAAGTTCACACCGTTGATAATCCTGCTTGAGTAATCCCTTCATTTGAGGTACGTTGATTAGCTGGCCAAGCCCTACCCAGGCTTATTCTTTTTGTATTTTTGTAGCGGGTTTTAGATCACGGTTGGAACACGGCCATTTTGGGATCCAGTCAACTAGAACTATAGTCATCTTAGTCCATAGGCATTCCGGGGTACAGACTTTTAGGAATCCATCCCTTTTGAATATTGAACTGCTCAGTAATCGATCATATTGGTAATCCAGAGGCTGGATAGATGATCAGCACCACAAAAGGACAGGGCCTGCTATTACTTTATAATTATTTTCATTAATATGCATCATTGAGAATGTACGGTCCTGGCTTGAAACCATATGGATGTGTTTTAAATTTCTCTGAAAATTTGACCCAAAATAGGGAGTTTTCGAGCGCAAAGAAACATGAAAAATCGAGTAACGTCAAATAGCGATCCATAGTTGTAAATACAGTTGGAAAAATCGGTCAAGTAAATAGGTGAGTGAACGAGTTAAACAAAAATAGTAAATACCAATCCGAGAGACGGGTGACCTTTGAGAAGTCGATTCGGGGAGTCCGTTTATCGCGGTACAACAGCTGATCAGAGGACCACTTATCACCAGTAAACAATAAAGATAGGCCTGGACTAGGTAAAGGTCTAAGCCAAGTAGGGTAAAATTGAAATAGCCACTGAACATCACTGATGATGGAAAAAGGGGAAAATACTCTGGAAATTTAGCGAACATATTTGGAAGACAAAAAGGAAAAACAGGGCGATAAAAGAGATCAACTTACGAATGTGGTCCAAAGTTTCAATGACGATATAGCAAAGGTAATAAGGCAACTATGAAATGAACAACTGGAATTTAGACTAAAGGTTAACGAAAGCTTAGAAGGAAATAAAAAGTTGAAAGAAGAAAACAAATAATTAAAAAGGGAAGTGCAGGAAGTTATATAATAGATAAAGAAAAAAGGTGAAATAACATAGTAGTGCAAGGACTGAATGTATTGACCTATTATGAGGACACATTGAAGCAGGGTATGTACGAATTTATGAAATCTAATCTAGAAATGGATGTAAGAATTAAAAGCGCCAAAAAATTGGGCAGTAAAATACGTCTAGTTGAATTAAAAAATGGGAACGACAAGCATATGATCATGAAAAACAAGAATACATTGCAACGATTAAAAAATGAAAAGGTTTATATAAATAAGGACATGTCTAAAGAACAAAGGGAGATCCAAAAGATGATTAGAATCCAAGCAAACAGGGAAAAGGAAGTCGCTAGAAATAGGATACAGGAAACTAATAATTGATAAAGCGGAATGGATTTGGAACGATTCGGAAGGGCACTTGGTAAGGATTGGTCCTTGGAACGTGGGAGGCACAAATTCTGAAGGAAGCCTTAAGAATTTTCAAATGGAAATGGAAGAGTATGGAATGAAGATGTTGGCTGTACGAAAAACAAAGCAGAAAGACAATGCAATCACAGAACTAAATAACTCGCTATTCTATAATATTGGTTGTGACGATAAAATATTGGGAACCGGATTTCTGGTCAGCAAGAGTATGAAAGAATTGGTTGTGGAATTCAAGTCTATATCCAATAGAACTTGTTATATCAGAATCAGACATATAAACAAGAAAATAACCATCCTGAACATACATCAAAATTCCAACTTATGATATTAAGATAGTTATGGGGGATGCTAATGCGAAGAACGGCAAAGAACGATATTTATAATGTTGTACATGCTTTGCTAATAAAAAAATATATAAAAAGGGACTTAGATTTTACCCGATGGCAGGACAATAAACCAAATAGATCACGTACTGATAGAGAAGGATCATAGACCAGATTAGTAGTTATAGAGGAACGAATTTGAGTACGGATCATTTTTTGGTAGCAGTGAAAATGAAATGCGAAAATATCAATAAAACAGAAAGGAAAGTAAATAAAAGTATATTTACAAAGGATCTGGGAAGCGTGGAAATGAGAAGGAAATGCGAGGAGAGGATGCAACGTACAATAAGAAGAATGGCACATGAAGCATTGGATCAACAAAAGGATGACCTGTAGAAAACAATAACAACAGTGGTTCAGGAAATTTTAAATATGGATACAAGAACAAAGAGGGATAGCTGGTTTGACACCGAATGGGAGGTAGCAGTGGAAAGGAGGCGTAAAGCGATGTTAAAGTTTCTTGAGAAAAAAACGGAAGGTAATAAAATTAGATTAAAAAAAGGAAAAGAGAGGTCAACCATATATGCAGGAGGAAACGAAGACAAGTTTTCGAAAGAAATACGGAGGAAATTGATAGCAATTATAATTAAAAGCAAATAAGGAGTTTTTACCAAAATATTAGGAACGAAAAGAGAGGATACCAACCAAGAAGCATATACTGCAAGAACAACGACGTAAAACTACTTATAAACGAAAAGGAAAATATAGAGAGTTGGAAAGGTTATTTTAAACAAATATTGAACAAGCTAGGAAGTACTTATAGAATGGACGAGAATAGAATGGACAGATATATCCAGAGGGAACGGGGGGAAGGAGCGGAAAGGCAGAACGCAACGGAACCCAACATTGAAGAAATTAAAGAAATCATAAGACACATGAAAAATAATAGAAGCCCAGGCGAGAGCCAGATTAGTATAGAGCTGATAAAATATGGCGGTCCAAAGCTACTAGATGAAATTAGGTAGATAATAGGCCAGTGCTGGAGGGAGGAAAAAAATGCCAAGAAAATGGGAAAGAGCGGCATTGTGGCCAATTTACAAGAAGGGGGATAGAACATCATATGACAACTATAGAAGTATAGCGTAGCTGGAAGTGATGTACAAAATACTAGAGACAGCAATTAAAAATAGGATAAGGGATATCTCGAAAGATCTAGTGGGAGTGTACCAATTTGGTTTTAGGAATTACATATCAACAGTAGATCAGATAACGTTACTAAAGCAAGGGCAGGAAAGACACTACCGACAAGTCTTAAACATGAAAATGCTCTTTATATATTTCCAACGGGCCTATGACTTCATTGATAGAAAGGAACTACTAAAAGCAATGGAAGAACTGGGGGTTAATAGAAAAGTAATAGTTCTAACAAAAATGACTATAGAAAATACAGTCAGTTTAGTTAAAGTAAATAGCCAACATTCAAAACCCTCCAAAGTAAGATCGTTCCTCAGACAAGGATACCCATTGTCTGCCTGCTTGTTTAATCTAGTGTTAGAAGCTGTGCTGAGGATAAGTAAGATACATCGAATAGGACTAATATATGACAGTAAACACCAATGTCGGACCTTCGCCGACGATGTAATAATTATAACACGAGAATTAGGGAACATGAAAAATGTAACTCAAAGATTAAGGAGAGAAGTAGGAAGATTCGGGTTGCGAGTAAATACAAACAAAGCAAAATACATGAAAATGAGAATTAAAAAAGACGAAAAGTGCAAGGAAGGGCTGAAAATTAAAGTAGGGGAAGAAACACTACATTTCGAAAAAGTTGATTATTTTTGTTACCTTGGCTCAACTATTACAGATAAACATGGAATGGAAGTGGAGGTTAAGGCCAGAATAGCAAAATGAAATAAATGTGCAGCGATGTTGCAGAGACTCCTGAGAAACAAGAATATATCAGGAAAAGTCAAAGTAAGAGTTTTTAAGACAATAATGAGACCAGTTGTAATATATGCCGGGGAGACCTGGGACTCTGTGGGAGCGTAGAGTGCTGAGAAGAATAGACGGGGATATCAAGGAGGAGAATTAGTGGAGAAGGACCAATGCAGAAATAATAACGGTATTTGGAGAACCCTCAATAACGCGGATCCTCAGAGCACGACGAATAGCCTGGCTAGGGCATATAGAAAGGCTACCAGAAAGCAGACTAATGAAACAGCTTGTGAGAAGGGGGAGAGGCGAAGGACGAATGAAGAGGGGAAGACCGAGGAGAAAGTGGCTATAGGAGGTGGAGGAGGATTTGGCCAGAATGGTTGTGACACAGTGAGACAGAAGGGTAAGGAATAGAATGGTTTGGCGTCCTGCGTCTCCGCCTAAATGAACACTTTTGTTGGTTACTTGACCGGGATGGAGCCCCACCTATCCCTTCAACTGGATGACATATGTTTTGTCTCTCGAGGTTCAGACTCTTCAGGGCGCCGACATATACCATACCATCAAGAATAGGACCCCCCCCCTAGAAGGTATATGTCGGCGTCCTGAAGAGTCTGAACCTCGAGAGACGAAACATATGTCATCCGGTTGAAGGGACAGGTGGGGCTCCTTCCCGGTCAAGCAACCAACAAAAGTGTTCATTTAGGCGGAGACGCAGGTTGTTGTGTGTTCCACATGAGATTGTGGAACCCAACGGTTCAAACATTAATTCCACTAAATATTATTTCAGTGAATATTCAGTGAGACCAACCACTGAGACTGAAGGGGCTGACTGGAGAGAAAAGAAGAGCAGAGAACGTCTACTTACCCTATTTGTTCTTTTATACTTCTTTGAGATACACGGGGGAGGCAGCTCGAGATCTCGGAAACAACTATTAAAATATTTGGATCGTACAGTCACAAATATATTTTCGATCAAAATAGTAATAACTTTTGGATTGTAACAATCTTGAAAAAGGTTTTTCCACTAAAGTTAAATCTTAATATTTATTCAGTCCTAATTGATCTGTGAATATGTATTTTTACTAAAATTGCTTACCGTTTGTACTCTTTTGAAGTTCCCTTCAGTAAATACTTCGATATGTGGAGGCCCTGGTGGATAGAGCACTCTAAACTCAACTGATATTTTCATCGGGCTATCGGGCGATAAATCTTCATGGTGCGCCTCACACGTGTACTTCGTATGATCATCTTTTCCGGTTAGTTTCACTCCAATAAAAGAATCCGTATTGTAACGTATCATTCGTCTATCGCCGATTTCAACCGGCATATCAATAATGTAATCCTCTCTGTTAGCTGTGAAAAAAAAACAAATGATCTATTACGGATATAAGTTGTGTAAATATTGGTTTTGCATTGAAATAAATGGAAACTATTCGAATAATATCTACCCGTTCGGCGGGATAAAGCCGAATAACATAAAATATAAAGTCCTATCCGTTCCCTAGTTAGGAGATAGTGTTCAAAGAAATTCGAAATAATTTTTACATCGCTGGTCGGACGCTTACCTCCAGCGACCGGATGCCACGACATTATTTCTCGTTGTTGGCGCTACATGTTTTGTTGGTTGCCAGAATTCGGGGGTTTAACGGTAAGGGTATCGGTAAGTAGTTTAAAGGCTGATTTGACGGGTACGGAGCATTTGATATGTCTGGCGTCGCGTATTTCATTCTCCTCGCGAATATTTGTTTTGATTTAGGATTTGCTACATGTGTACAGACAGAATAGTACGTTTTAAATAAAGATAATCAACTTTTAATTGCAAACATGAAGGTGTCTAATTTAAAACAGTTAATAATGACTAATTTAAGTTTGGAGGAGAAAGTTGAATTAAAAACTAACGGTCGTCCCATGCCCGTATTGAATTTGAGTCAAGTTCAAAAATAATGTAATAATAGGGCAAGTTTTACGCGAAAATTTGACTTTTTTAAAATGAACCTGAAACTTTGATATTTTTTTTTGAACTTTTCGAACATATAATTTATGGTATTGAATCGATACAATATTGACCTTACAAAACTATCAGGCATAATAGGTGGGGCACCAGCTATGGTCGGTAAAAAATTAAGGATTTGCAGCCTTAATAAAAAAAAGCCAGACTGATTTAAATTTAATGCAATATCATTGTATTACACATCAACAAAATTTATATGGCCAAAAAATAAATGTTGACCATATTATGAGAGAAATTATAAAGTTGGTAAATTTTATGAGGCCTCGAGGACTCAACTATCGATAATTCCAAAATTTCTTGTTCGATATTGATGCGGAGATGTTGTTTACTTCTTTGATGTTCGTTTGGCTTAGTAGCGGAAAAATGTCGAAGCGCCTATTCGACCTCAAAGAAGCAATTTAAACGTTTCTGTCTGACAAGGGAAAACCTACTGCCCTCTTGGATGACCAAGAATGGTTCAGCGATTTTGGCTTCCTGGCTGGTTTGACTTTGCATCTGAACGAACTGAATATGTGGCAACAAGGCAAGGAAAACTTTATAAACAACTTGAATAGCAATATAAAATCCTTTGAAGCTAAATTCAATTTGATTGCAGAGATCATAAAAAAATGCAGCATCAGAAAAATGATTTCACGCACATCCCGAACTTGTCAACTTGTAATTGTAGTGGGGCGGACAAATATATATTCACAATAACTGATTTACAGGAAGAATTTGAGATTTCAGGACTTCAGGGTGAATTAGAGAAAGAATTGGTGAATTAGAAAGTGCAACAGTGAATTAGAAGAAAAATACAACTCGGGCCTTTTTAATTTTTACTCCAAATATGTTGACAAAAATAAAGTTCCAAGTATTCAACCTCATGTTCAAAAAAGGATGACGTCAAGAATACGGAGACCCTATCCACAATCAAACAACCCATAATTTCGCCGACTTCTCGTTGACTGGCTTATACATGAAGTTTTTTGATTTCTTTGGACTGCGTCCAATGAGACAACATTAGTCGGGAGATATGCACCCCAACCGCTGGGTTCCACAATCTCGTGGAACGCACAACAACCGGCGTCTCTGCCAAAATAAGAATTCTGTTAATTGCTTGACCGGGAAGGAGCCCCCAGACGAAATTCCAATTAAGGGATAGGTGGGGCACCTTCCCGGCCAAGCAACTAACAGAATTCTTATTATTGCGGAGACGCAGGTTGTGTGTTTCACATGAGATTGTGGAATCCAGCGGGTGGGGGTAACTCCCGACTACTGTTGTATCATTGTCTCAAAGAAATAAAAACTGAAATATATTGTCGGTCGACTGGGATACCCAAATCTGGCTCTTGCATAATAAAAGGTTGAAGACCCTTGCTCTAGGCACCCAATATCACATAATAAGTCGTAATGTACAGATCTTGACACCTGATGGGAATTATGGAACACTTTTAGGGCTATGCGACCAAGAGCACAATCCAGATAATCTAGTCCCCATGGTATGTCAAATTCACAGGGACCTAGGTATGGAAATCATTGCCGAAGGAAATAAGACCGGTATATGGAAATTATTATTGATAGAGTGGGGAACATTTAGCGGATTCCCAATTAAACTTGAAGGGATTTACCACTAAACACCCAATCATTTTTTTTGAACTGCTCGACGCACGTTTTGTTAACCATGTTAGGATCATTAGGAGATAATTTAATCTCGGGTTCCCAATTGTTAATTACTGAACAATGTCAAGTTAAAAAGTTTTCAAAATAACTGAATCTTACATGGGTTAAATTTCACGTTGTTTCGGTACCAAACGATTTTCGCTGCTGGCCTTGCGCTGCGGACATGACATTCCAAATTTAAGTTCTGATTTTCCTTTAGTTCTATTTTGAAATCAGTCTGGTGGTTGAAGAGTTCCATGAATGATGGAGGAGCTGAAAACGAAAAATTCGAGTCAGTATAATTATTTTACGGGATTCTGTGGGTCGACGATCGTCGTAAAAACAGCGCATTTTACTCCGGTAGCTAATGTAGTCTCTGTTATTAACAAAGTAGTTTTTTAGTCGTGTCTCTGTATAAAAGGGGAAACTTGCCGTTTTAGTATGCGGGAAGAAATGTAACAGTAATATTTATAACGGGTTTTTGAAATTGAGCGGCTTTTTTTAAATTCTTGAGTAAAATCCAGATGGCATTGTGAATTAGCCTAGTCTCATTTTAGAAGTGTAATGTATGATACTCAAAATGAGTCGTACACAATACAACAGGTTGAATTATTTTATGAAAATGAGCGTTCATTGAAAAATATTTTTAGAAAATAATGTAATATTTACGGTTTGCACAACTCTTCCTTTGAAAACACCATCCATCGAATTCAAAAATTTCAAAAAACTGGTTCGATGTAAGATAAAAGTAGTGATCGTCCACAAGAACATATTGATTTGACACGTAAAAGTATTGCTGGAGACCCAGAAATTTCCATTAGGCTGCATTCACAAGAATTTGGACTGAGTGAATCCATAACAGGGCGTGGGTTATGAAAGGATTTAGCTCTGAAGGTAGGGGGAAGTCCACGAGTACCGGACACTTAAAGAATCTTAACAATAAGAAAAAATGTGTGATAGTTTAATTTGTTTATTTATGTTAAAATAAGCCTCTATTATATACTTAACCAAAATAGATACGTAATCAGTTTCAAATATTACTTTATATGTAATAGATACTAAGTAACTTGAAAAAAGGGCCCTTAATACCGGACAGTCGACTTTTTCTTTATTATTTGAACTTAAAAAATATTTTAACAAGGAATTCGTAAAAATGTTATTCCAATAGAACTAATCTACCATTACTAAAGCAAATTAAACTTAATCTTAATGTACTTTGGTCAGAACTAGGAACGTTTGCTAAAAAATTTCAAAATTTTAATCGCATAGTCGGCAAAAATCACCGATGTAGCTATCTGAAACTTCTTCAACGTCAGCACACGCTTCATGTGCCCACTGATTACAAGCTTGGCAGCGTATCCAATCTTCATCGTTATTTTCTTGGCACATTAAACAAGTTGTTACATATTCGGTCACTGATTTTGATGACGGAATCGCTGTTGTCTTGAATGTTGCAGTCGGTTTTTTGTCTTTTTTATTTTTTTTTCGGGTCGTTAGTTTTCTTGTCCTGTTGTTGTATTTTGTTATATTGTAAACTATTGTATTTTGACCATGGCAGGCTTTGCTTTTGCTGCTTTATTTTCAGAGAGCGTATTTTTATAGGGAGGATTTCAGAACCTCACGGTTCTCAGCTTTTCGTCATCACGGCTCGCTTTGCTGCAGAATTTGGGACGGATGCCATCCGATGAATTACCGTAATAATGGTTTTGCTTGTTGACGGTTGTATCTCAAAATTTTCTTTTTCATTAACGTTGAAAGTCTTTTGAGGCAAATCCTGTGGTATGTTCGTATTGGTGTTATTGCAAACATTCACTTCAATGTCTGACTGCATAGGTATGTCGGTTACTACTGATGTCAGAAAATCCAAATCTGTGAAAATATTTGGATTCAAAGGCAAAATTTCAGTGCATTGAAATCCAGACGTTGCTATATCCAAACGTGCAACGCGATTGAAAGCTTGTGTCACCAATACAATTTTATATTTAATTCTATTATTTATAAAATTTTATTATTTTATTATTAATTTTATTATTAAAATTTAATTATTTATAAAATTTTAATTTTATAAATAATTTTATATTCTGTTATTCTTGCACCGGAGTTAGTCCTAATCCATAATCCACAGGACTCAAAATATGCATCTTTGAATTGTTTCATGAAAACCCTGTCTAAGGGTTGCAGTTTGTGGGTCGTGTGGGGTGGAGTGCTTAACATGTGCCCGTGGTTTTCTTTCGCGTAACTTATGACAGCAAGATATTTATGACTGCAATGGCCATCTAGGATCAAAAGCACTGGTGTCTCTTTCGTATGCTTTGAAAACTTTGAAACTACAAAGTGTTAAAGCCACTTCAAGAAGATTTAAGCGTTCATCCATCCATTTGGCTGTGCTATGGCTACACTTTCAGATGGCGCACCAATCATTAATCTTTCATTAACTCTCTGCCTCGGAAAAATAAATAATGGTGAGATAAAATATTCTTCAGCACTCATAGAGAACATAACTGTAATATTCTTACCTGTCTCTGCAGAGATCAACTTGCCAACTTGACGATTAATTTTAAGTGTCATTACTTTAGCCTGCTTCTGGACAGTGCTGACCCCTGTCTCATCACAGTTATCACATCACCGATGTCTGATGGGCCAAAACGATATTTTTCCCAAATATCTTTCAAATTGTTTCAAAAACGGTCAACTTGTGGCCTATTAAAACCAACTGCTCTCATCAGGCTTGTTGAGTCCGGCCTTTTTAAGCTGAATTCAGGATGGCGTTTGATAAAGTCATAAGAAAAATGCTTACCAGCAGATTCTTTTGCCCTGTTTAATCGATGGTTCAGTTTTAATTTCTCAGCGAGATCGAATGCCAATTTTAGAAATTATTTTCTGGTCAAAGGCATGCACCTATTTGACATACCTACCACGTGCGCAATTTAAGCTTTTTCGTACTCCTGGGTAAAGGTTAAGTTAAATCGGCCTTTTTTGAATGGCATTATTTCTTTTCCGCATTTTCATTTTATAATGTAGTTGAACAGGGTACTTTTTGGTACATTGTATACTTCAGATGATTTAATTATACACAATTTTTTCTACATCACTTTATCGATGGCTTTTTACAATATTTCGCAGTTGGGAGTATTCTTACATGGGTAAATCTAAACCAATTCTTTGGTTTAGATTTACCCATACTGAGTCTAAGGAACAAAAAACGAAATTAATTACTACAACAATAAAAATCTAATTGTAAAACTGTCCGCTTTTAAGGGACTTTTAGAGTGCCCGATCTTTAGATACATGCAAGAAAAATCCTTATTCACATTGTGTGTTATGAATCATAAAAAATCTTGTGACTTATGACATACTAATAACATAGCAATAATTATCAACAATAATCAATATCACCCCTTCTTTTAATTACTGTTCACAGACCCCAAAAAATTACTTCAAACAAAATTTTTACTAACCTCAAAATTTGCACTAATCTTCCCGACGAACGAAGCGGCAGATTCGCGAGCGTCACCCGCCGCACTTCACTTTGGAGGAAGTTGCTATCCTGTCCGGTTTTACCAGCCGTCCGAGCTTACGGGACTTACATAGTTCAAATAACACAGGAACGAAAGCCACTGGATTATTCAAAACGTCGAGCATTTGTTAATTGGATCAAAGGACAAACATGATTTTTCTCAAGAAATTATCTTTTCAGATGATGTTATGTTAATAAACGAAATTGCCGCACTTGAGGCGAGGAAAATCCATGACTGATTTATGAGAAACCTTTACATCCTAAACGAGTCACTGTTTGGTGTGCATTATGGACAGGAGGTGTAATTGATCCGTATGGCTGGAGTGCTACTGGTGAAGCTTTAACTGTGAATGGCACTCTGGGTAGAATTGAATAATATTGATCTGGAGGGTATGTGGTTCCAGCAGGATGGCGATACACCTCACTCTGATAATGAAACAACTGATTTATTGAGAGAAAAATTTCTTGGAGTTATTGCAAGAAACGGTGATGTTAATTGGCCACCAAGATCATGTGAATTGACTCCATTGGACTATTTTCTTTGGGGTTACGTAAAAAGTCAGGTCTATAAGGGCAATCCACAATCGATTCCTGACCTAAAGGATGAAATTATTCGAGTCATTGATGAAATAGAGCCACTGTGATGCCAAAATGTCATTCCAAATGTTGACAAAAGGGTGACGTCTGTGGAACTGCAAGAGGTAGTTAATTGGTAGATATTATCTTTTATGTTTAACCCTCAAGAGAAGCACTTCTGTGCTTCCCAATTCAGGAGCACAGAAGTGCACAGTATATCTTTGATTATTAATATCTTTTGATTTAATTATCCAATTTAATATATTTTTTAAATTTAAACCCCAATCGGTATGGAAAAAGACTATATGTATAGAATGTTGCAAAAAATAATAGTATTCTTAATACCATCGAAAAAAACAGCAAAAATTCAAAAAGACTGTTAAAATCAAATGTTCTATTCAAACTATCATATCTAGGCGAAATTAATCGTTAAAAACTTTCTTTCAACGGCATTTGAGAGGGGACTTAATGTACTTTCAGATACTTATTATATAATGTAGCTTTATTTTAAAAAATATATTTATTTAGTTAGGTAAAGTTCACTGGTATCGGCTCGATCGGCAAATCGGCTCGATCGATTTCCGCCACTCAGCGGGGAACTGAGCGTTTCTGGCTAAAATATCACGTGCTGATCACGGTTTGGTCATTGTTTATGTCAACTGTCTTTCTTCGGCGAATAGACTTAGTTAGGTAAAGTTCACTGATATGATACTCTTCAAAAATCGATTCGGTCTCGTTGTCACTCTCTTTGTCGTCGAAAATATTAGCAGCCTTATATAACGCTTCTACTTCAGACGCACAGTGAGTACGAGAACCCGTGTTAATTTTGAGCTACATAGAAAATGAAAGAAACCGATAAATAAATGTTAAAGAAATTAAAAATCAAAGTTTTCAATGAAAATACTACAGAAAATATCCAGTGCTTCTCTTGAGGCTTAAATGTCCTACACTATGTTTCAATTATCAAAAAAAGGTTTTCTGAAGTTAACGCAATTTCTGTATTTTATTCAAAAATTAAAAAAAAGCCCTTAATTTGAAAACTAAGACGTGTGGCCTCACAGACCGCTATGTTTAGGTAAGAACTGTGATGAAAAATTGGGAAAAATGTTGATAATTACATTACCAAATGTTAGAGTAGGGTCTATAATAAATTAGAAAAATAAATAAATGTAGGAAATTTCAGTATTTACTAGTATTTTATTGTTGATATAAATCAGACTATTTTTTTGGCATTTAAAAAAACATAACATAGCAAACTTTAAGGTTTAAAAAAAAAATGACAATGTATAAAGTTAAATGAAAATTAGATGCAATCTGGGCAGATTTGTTTAGCACTTTGTAGGCACACATTTTTTTACAGGAATAACACCTGTATGTTGACTTGCGATTAAATTTTGATGGGGGCTGATCAGGCAAATCTACTTCTAAGACTCTTGACAAATTCATTCTTAATTCTCGCGGTAATCGCATGTTATGCAATCGTCTATGCATGTGTTCTAACACTAGTGCTGGTGCTATTTGTTTTACAAACGATTCCCTGTCTTTACTGTTAGGGCGATGAATGTGATAGAATAGGTATGCATTTATACTATTAATATCCAACATACGGTAAAATATAGCCATATGCCAAAGTCTTGTTCAGCAGCTACTAGTGTAAATTATCAACTTTTTATCAATTTAATCAACTTCACTTTTTGTAGAATTATAATATGCTATAATTTGTGGTTTACCAGTGCGTTGATGAATTTCTTTAGTGTGACGCATAGAAGATGCTAAAATTACGAACTTAGATTTCTTGTGGTTTGGCACCTCGATTTTGATGGGCTGGTGTAGGATGCGATTGACTTCTAATATGCTGGATTCGTTGCTCGGGACTGTAACTTGTACAATCGCGATAGGTTTCTTTTGGTTGATTTGCCATCTTGTGATACTAGTCGGATGGAAACCCATTTTGACTAGAGTCAATCTGACGTCTTCGGTTGGTATCGATTCCAGGACGCAAGAGGACGCGGAGAAATCGGGTCTCGCTGGATAAGGCTTGAAATCGGTAGCCATTTTCTGTGAAATAATGTAGCATGGAATTTCGGTCTTCCTCCGAACGGGGCTAGATAAGTACGCCGTCAGGAATAGTTTTTGGATGGCCCCATAGCCACATTGTTGTTTTTGAATTGTCGGATAATTTCGAGGAATGCCGATTTCTGGCATCCGAAGAGATGTCTTTTTCAGTGCGCTGTCAGACCTTCTTTCTCCTCCGCCACCTGGCTCTGGCGGAAATCTGATGATTTCCTTCTGATTCGAAGCCCGGTGCGTGGGCTTCGTCTTCGAGGGCCGAGTCGGCCTCGTCGTCTGGAGGTGCGGTTTGGATGAGTTCGTTTCTTTTTTCAACTAGGCATCGTTATTGAAGGGTCTTAGTTTTGGCAATTAGCTGGTCTTGGTCGACGCTTTTTGCTAAAAGCGTCTCCATTTCTTTCCGTGTTTAGGCGATTTTTCGCCTCTGCTTTTCCTCTTTGAGGCTAAGCGGGTTGTTGATAAATGCTCGGTATCTTTCGTAAATAGATACTAGTTCGCATTCATACTACCGAACACTGAACGATTGCCGCACCAATGTACGGGAGCACGGGAGCGATCGAAAACACGTCTGATCTCAACGGCTGCCGATACTGAACTATCGATCGACATCAACGAAATTCTGAGTGCATTGTTGCCAATTCCGGAACCATAAATAGCAATCCTCCTAGGTAGGTACGCCGCGGCCGCACCCTTGATTGCCATTGAACGCCCTCCATTTGCCTTTGGAGCCGCTATCGCCCCTATGGAAGGCCCTAGCGTCCCCTTTAGGAACCTATGATCTAATGGATTCGTATTTCTAAGTATCGAAATTGAAATCAATTGAAGAATTACTTATTATAGGAAAACGTGGTTACTAATCGTTATGATAGCTTGTTCTTTTAACGCTCGCGATAATTAGATGGAGGAAACGTTGGGGTTTGTCTCGTGGAACATGTTATGTATAACAATATAACATCGGACCAATCAATATCAGTGGATTTTGACTAACTGAGAAAAAAAAAGACCTTAGATACGTCCCCTACAGGACAATGCAAAATATAAAATTAAAAAAAAAAAGACATCCCATCGTTTCAAAATCAATGACCCTATCATTCTAACCTCAATGATGAAATGATCGACGTTTCATAAAAATAATCCTTTTTACTTACATGTGACATTCAGTCTGACATTGGCCCAAATGGAAGAGTTGAAACTGATGGGAACCACTTGACACTGATAAACGGCATCATCCTCAAGAGACACGTTGCTTAGTCGCAAGTTGTAGGTTCCGTACCTTTGATCTACGATAACGGAGTATCTAGGGAAACCATTGACGATCGGCAAGGGACCTGAAACCAATCAGAAATTGTGGAAATGTCGGGACGTCAGCAGTTTTTCCCCTAGGATTTTTAGGAATTTATAGACGTCACCAGGATTCCCTGCAGGATTTTCAGAAACACCTGGATGTCACCAGGTTTCACCTTGGATTTTCAGGAATTTCGGGACGCCTCCTATAGAGCGTTCGGTCGTTGATGATAGGGGTAAGTGTAGGGTTGATTGGGGTGAGATCTTAGGGTGTTGGGATAGGTGTGGGGTTGATATCCCTATAGTGTAGGATGAGGAGGTGGTCTCTCAGAATGTAGCGGTAGGTTGGTAGGGTGAGTGGTGCAGTGGTAAATGTTGCAGATGATAGTGATGAAAACTATGTAGGGAAGAGAGCAAAAGGGGTGGTGGAGGTAGGAGTGGGGTTGATGATAGCGGGTTTGTGGAATAGTGCAGAGGATTCAATTATACAGGATGTGGTCGATTCATGTATATATGTCGATCGAGGCTAGGGGATATAGCAAAAGGACGTTGTGTAATATAGCGTCACGAATTCGGGTATACAAGGGTGTGGTTGATGTTTACAAGATGACGGATGAAGGGTTAAAGATGACAGATGGGTAAAAATATGTAGACGAAAAGTATAGAAAATAGGTAACCGTAGAAAACTATTCACTATAATAATCGATTATGTATTGAAGAAAATATAAAAAAAATAACAAAACTACCAACAAGATCCGGAAATATGACATAAATGACTAGAAGAGTGCGTTTTCGAAGATGATAAAAAAAATACAACGCAGTATGGAAATATAGAATAATACCTCTCGGGAAAAGAAAATTAAAATTAAACACTGGAAAATTGAGAACTATGATAATATCCTATTAAAGTCTATTCACAGGAAGCTACTAGTCCAGTATCCTTATGAATTTCAAGAAAAAAATTGTGTAGATCTGGAAGCAATTCCACTGTCTAATGATATAACATCTTCTGAGTCTTGACATAGGACACGAACCATTATTACTCAGTACATAGATGAAACAAACAGAATACCGACAGAAGGACTTCAGAAATATCAACATTGGATGACTGATGGAACCCTTGCCTTAATCGAAAAAAGACACAAATTCACCACGAGAAATCCAGAACTCCAGCTATGGAGAAGAACTCCAGCTATGTGCTAATTCAAACAACACCAAAGACCTCTATAAAGCTGTGAATAAAACACACACCATGTGCATGTATAATATGCACAAGGCGAAAAAATAACAGAAATCGATGGCATTTTAACAGGATGGAAACAATATTGCAGCAAGTTCTTCCAAGATGGGTATAATACTAGCATATCTAATTTGGCAACACATGAACCTGATATATTAAAAACAGAAACAAAAATGCCATACATACTTGAAAAAATGATAAAGCCCTAGGTTGGGCATTCCATTATTCTAGATAGACTCATTAATTACCGCAGAAGTAAATAAAGCAATGGGTGAAGTAAGGTTGGTAGGTGTTTGACAACATCTGTCAGAAAGTGTGGGGAACCGGACTGTAGCTAGAAGATTGGTCGATCTCAGCATTTACATAATAATCGAAAGAGCTAGAAACAGCATAAAATGGGAGGAATTATGGCAAATTCTGCAGGAAATGGGAGTATCGGATAACCTGATTGATTTCATTTGTCATCTACAGGAAAAAAAAGCGGTGGAGATCAAACATCCGATGAATTTTGCCTCAATAAAGGAACCAGCCATGGATGCATCATATCACTAATCCTATTTAGCATTTATGGTGAAAGACTGGTAGTACAGGGACGGATGAAGGGTTTTAGATCATACGGCAGTCACCCCCCCCCCCCCCCGCCTAGGATGGATACACCAAATTAAAGACTTAACAACTTATGGATCAGCAAATGAAGCTAGAAATGAGAACACTGGCGAGAAATAGTCCGGAAAGTATGCGAATAGAAATGAGCTTCCATAGATCACGATTCTTCTGAAAGTAGAATCTGAAGTAAAATAAGACTAAGCTCTAATCATAGAGCACGAAATATATTTTGTTATCTGGTAGTGATGGGAACGCGATACAAATAAATGAAATATTAGTGAAAGTAAATAGTCTATACTATGCAGTCAAATAATTGACTAAAATATCGGAAAAAACAGGAATTGAAACAAAATCAGGATATAAAACTAATCTTTGTTGAGTACTAACAGGGCTACAGTTGAGTATAAAATAAAGTACAAGCAACAGAAATAAAATATCTAAGAGCGATTACACGCATAATAAGAAAGGCCAAAATTAAAAGCTACGACAAAATAAAAGCCACTGCAGGAGGAGTTGAATAACAAAGATAAGACGAAAATTGCACACAAGCACCCAGAAATATGAATTGAAATCTTTGTTGTGGAATACTAAATTCAAATAGATTTATCACTAAAAACCAAAACACTTCTTTTTTAAATTTCTCTAAATGTATCTCGCTAATCTTGTGAGCATCATAAGATTGATCAGATTATCTGCTGATGATGCTTGCATGGTTGACGAAACGCTCGACGATAAATTACGAAACAAGTTTAGTCACTCAGGAAAATATTTAGAGACAGATCGAGGAAGGCATGGAATAGCGTAATGGCAGAATGTCCATAAAGGAAAAAAACGAACAGACTGGAAAAGGGGAGGAATAATGGTAAAGCTGGGCAAGGTTTGGACATGAACAAAATGCATACGTCTCAACACTTTTGGGTAAATGACGCTTTATTGGTTATGTTTGTATGTATAGTGCGTTTCAAGATATATCGTTGACCGATTGGCTGCAATAAACTCTTAACAACCAATGCCGTAACAAAACCCGGCAAAGTTGCAAGAAACGTAAACAAGGCCGGCCTAATAAAATAACAGGTAAAAAGATAAAATTCATTTTATACCTGATTTGATCAGTGAAGTTCATCCTTGTGCACAACAGTGCAGTTCTATAATTTCGAAGGCATTTTTTTTAATCCAGTCGTTCTAAAAATGTGGCGTTTTTGGCAAGGTAATGATCATTGTGTCTACAATAGTGCTTATTTTAAAATAAAACTTTTATCACCCGATTGGCCAATTTGATCATTGGCTAAGCAAATTGTTAAAAATGTGTATGTTTCTTTATTGAATAGGGGGCTTAATGTAAATGCAGCCGCAGCAGAAACATCTTCATTAACGAAAACTCCGTTGCCTACAGTTAAAGACATTGTGACGAAGCCAATTAAAACCAAAAAATCCGTAGTGATTTTGGTAAAAGCAAATGTGTTGACGAAAGCGACAAAGACTTTATTCGAAGCAAAATTTATGCTATGTATGAAGAGCAAACTGTGCCTACATTGCATTTATTGCAACAGCGACTAAGAAAAGATGAAACCAACTTCTTCTTCTTCTTCTTCTTTGCAGCAGAACTAGCCTCCGGAGAATGTTATGTCAAATAAGTTTTGCATATCGGACCATTAATAAAAAACAAATATTAATGGAATCACAACGATTGCGACGATGGCGGTTTGACTACTTAAATTCTATAAAGAATACAGATTAGAAAATGGCCCTATTATTTACCTTGACGAAACATGGTTCGATATACATGAGATGCCAGCAAAAGGATGGGTAGATACCTCAAGAAAACGCCAAACCAAAGCACCAGCAAACAAGGGACAAATAATTATAATTCTGCATGCTGGTTTCGAAGATGGAACGGTTCCAAATTGTTTACGCTTGTCCTCCAAAAATATTAATCATTCCTTTTTAGACTACCGTGACGACACCACAGCAGAACTTTTTGAAGATTGGTTTATAAATAGCCTTTTGCCTAATGTGCCTAAGGGAAACGTAATTATAATAGACAATGCTAGTTATCACAACCGCCAAAAAAATAAAGTTCCTAATGCAAAAAACACTAAATTGGAAATTCAGAACTATATGTTAAAAAACGATACATATTTCGAAAATACATATGAAAAATGTGATCTTCTAGAAATATTAAAGACATTTAATATTAAAACGAAATATGTATGCGATACCATTGCTGCCGATGGGACATACGGTTTTACGCCTTCCCCCGTATTAACGGTATTTTTAATCCAATTGAGCATATGTGGCATCATGTAAAATCCAATGTTAGAAGAGAAAACATTTCTCCAATTCTAAGTGCAAGTGCTTCAACATTAATTAAAACGGTTGTAGGTAGTATTCCCAAAGAAAGTTGTATAAATTCAATTACATGGTTAATAGAATAGAAAATGCTAAGCTATCATTTACTAATAATATAGAACCACTTATTATTAATGTGGATCAAAGTGACAGTGAGAGTGAAACCGAATTAAATGTATAATTAAATTTAAGTTATAATTTTTATTGTACTGATAAATTCAAAATACACTAACCAATAAGCAATGTTTTAGTCATACATAATAATAATAATAAGTTGTTATAAAAGTTTAATTCTAAGGAAAAACTATCTAACTGAATCGGGATTAATGAACATCAAGAAAGAAATCGGTAATGAACTACATCAAAACATTACATATCAACAACATCAAGAAGATACTATAGACGTTTTTAACTCGAACACAGAGGAGCAACAAGTAGAACAAATTCGAAATGTACCACTAGAAAGAAGCCTCATCGTCTGAAAATGAAGAATCAATCTGGCAACGTAACTCTAATGCAGATTAACAGAGTTTTGGAATCACATCTATTTGGGATGACAAATCTAAGCGATATACATCTTGCATTGTATTGTGCAGCAGTGACTGTCATCAAAATTTCAGGCCAAAAGACTTACACCCATAATGCGGACGGGCGTAGTATCCAGAAAAATGCACATGTCTGGAAAACGCACCTTGAAAGCAATATCAATGATTTCCAGAGGAAAGTTGATATTCATATATCTCAGAGTATCTTTTTGGTAATCAGGCTAATAAAGTAGCGAGAAAAGCAAAAATAATTGCCAATAAATCTGGCATTGACTTCGATGATTCAAACCTGACACAAAAATTGTTAGATCTAAAAGATCGGTTTAGGCAGAAAGCTAAATCGAAAGGGGCGAGGCTAGCAAGATATAATGAACTAGAAAAGCGAAAATATCAAAATTCACTATTTTGCGGCATATTGAAAATCGATTTGGAAAAAATTAGACGGCTACGAAAAATTGGCTCCTTGGGTTAAAACCATTCAAGAGTAGACAAATGCTCTCCCAGATATGGAGTGTAACGATTTCACAGCAATTAACATTTGCACTGTTGTCAGGAAGACTCACAACTGGAAGGCGCCTGGACCAGATGGATTGCATAACTTCTGGATTAAAAGCTTAACAGCCGCCTGTCCCGTACTTGCAAATGCTTTTAGAGAGGTTTTCATAAATCCAGACACTTTCCCCGACTCCCCAATGGAGGGCAATACATACCTACTGGACAAAAAGGGGACGTTAGGCAACCCAATAACTATAGACCAATCACATGTCTGTCAGTATTATATCAACTGTTCACAGCCCTACTCAAAGAAAAAATCTACCAACATTGTGATAAAAACAACATTTTTAAAAAAGAACAGAAAGGATGTATAAGAGCAAGTATGGGCTACAAGGAACAGTTGACGATCGGTGCTGTAGTTCTTGAGCAAGCGCGAAAAAGAAAACGCAACTTAAATATCTGCTATATAGACTACAAGAAAGCATTCGATAGTGTCCCTCACGATTGGCTGGTTGAGGTTCTGAATTTCTATAAAATTAGCCCCCAGATTATTAATTCTTTAAAGTGCCTGATGGGGAAGTGGAAAACGAATTTTTTTGTCGGCCAACGATGCATTGCTGCTACAAATATCGAGAGGGGAATTTTTCAGGGAGATTCCCTTTCTCCAATTTGGTTCTGTCTAGCATTGAACCCTTTGTCCACACTACTCAACAACAGCAATATTGGATATAAACTTAAGATGAGGAATCCAAGAAAGTTCTCTCATCTGCTATATATAGATGACCTTAAATTATATGGAGAAACTAGAGAAAAATTAAACTCATTGATAAAAACGGTTGAAAAATTCAGTAGGGATATCAGAATGTCATTCGGACTGGACAAATGTTCTACCATTAGTATACAGAAGGGAAAGGTTCAGAGTCAACATTCAACACTTTGTAACATACAACAACTAGCACCAGAAGAATCCTACAAATATTTAGGAATACCCCAAAAGCATAAACTTGATCATAACCAGTTAAAGAAGGACTTTTCCACTCTATACCAAAAGAGACTTACAAAATCATCGCGATCAATGGTTGGGCGGTGCCAGCTCTGACATATTCTTTTGGCATAGTTAAATGGTCAGAAACTGACCTTGATGAACTTGATAGGTTGACGCGCTGAACATTGACAAAATTCCGATGCCTGCATCCAAACTCATCTACGAAAAGACTATACATCCCAAGAAAGTTAGGGGGTAGATAGAATGAGAAAACACTTCATTGACTCAAACAGTACGTTAATGAAATTGGTTGCAAATGAGGATCGGGGTTTCACCCCACTGCACCTAAAAAAACAAAATCGTATTGATAGCAGAACACTTACGGACTGCGTTCGAGAATGGAAAGGAAACATTGCACGGAAGGTTTTCTAAATCACTCGAAGATGACACCATTGACGAACAATTGTCTCTGAAGTGGTTGGCCGATGGACTCTTGTACCCAGAAACAGAAGGTTGCACGATATCTATTCAAGATAGGGTAACAAGAACAAAAAACTATGAAAAGCACATACTGCATTTGGACGTAGTCGATAAGTGCAGGAAATGCGGTACTTTGGGGGAAACAATTGAGCAATGCATATTTAGGACGGCATAATCCGCTGGTAAAAATTATACATCAACAAATTGCAAAAAATACTCGCTACTAGAAAGCGCACCTCCTCCATATTATAAGTACTCCTGTACTTGAATCATCCGATACCATTCCTTACTGGGACAGACCAATCACTACTGATCGCACGGTTGATTATAACAGGCCGGATATTGTTCTAATCAACAAAAAGGACAAGAGGGCTTTTATAATTGCCATCGCAGTGCCACTATCTCACAACATTAGAAAAACTGAGATAGAAAAATCCACAAAGTATGAAAATCTGGCATACGACTTGAAGAACCAGTGGAGACTGAGTAAGGTAGATGTAGTGCCCTTCGTTATATCCACCGAAGACCTGATAAGTAAGAGATTTTCAAAGAACCTCGAGAGCCTCGGGATCTCGAGATCGATTGCCATAGTGGGACAGCGTGCCGTGCTCTTGCAGACGTGTCACATTGTTCATAAGATATTATGCTAGGGTGAGAGGAGCTGAATTGCTTTTTCATCTTGGCATTGGAATATCGGCCAGCATGAGCTGAGATTCTATAGTAAGGATGAGTAGAATAATAATAACAAGAATCCGCTGTAGGTTCTGACACTGGGCCTTCAGTGCGAAATATGCTACCCATGTCAGTGGACAGTGGTGAACCTCCCTCAGGCAACAGAGGAGGTGTGGCGCCACACCACTTATGGCTACCGCAAATGCTGAAATTCTTCCTACGCAAACTAGATGCGGTTTGGGGACCACCAGTAGGCCCTCCGCCGTCTCTAGTCAATCTGACCAACACGTGAGATGGTCTAAAGGGATGAATGTCTCAATTATTCGCGCGTACAACAGAAGCACATAGGGAGGAGTTCATGTTGAGGGTTTCCGGAAAAGAATGTATCTAGAATGGAAAAACATGTTTCCCAAACAACACTTTTACAGTACAACGAATCTGCGGTCAATATAATTCTATAATCCGCAGGGGGAATGTATTTTCTACCGCTGAATTGGATATCATCAAACACGAAGTAATTCAAGAATTACAAATCGATCCAAACAACATTGCAGGAAAATCTACACAACCAGATAGATAGACAGAGATCCAACAACCAATAGAAAAAGATCCGAACGAGAACAATCCAACAAATTCTGCGAGCTAGATATCATCACAATCATTGTCTGTCTTAAAAGACCTTTAAATAAAGTTCAGAATTAAATATGCAGGTGTCGATATAGAACAGAGACCCCGAGTCCCAAGAGTAAAAGGAAATGCTATACTCTATGATACCGGAAGGCCATGGACAATCTGTTCGGAGAGGATCAAACGGAGGTCCCTTCATTAACCGCGGTCATTGAAATTGTTTATTGTGCCGCGTTGGCAGTTTGTTCGGCCCTTGGCACAAGCAACAATATCTGAAAAGTTGAACTGTATCAAAACAAACATTTAGTCCAGCATGGAAACTACGAATAGAAAACAAAATTGCGGAAACTAGACGAGAGATAGGTCATCTTTGTCAATCTTTTAAAAACGGTGAGAAGAGCTCTAAAAAGATCAAGAAGAGTATTAGAGCAATAGCAAAAAGGATCAAAGTTCGTATGTCATCCAAAGACTTTGATAAGAAAATAAAGCAAGAAAATGAATATCTCAGACAGAGAATAGCCGCATGGGGAGCTCGTAAAAGGCGATATAATGAATCCTCGAAGCGAAAAAAACAAGGATTCGTATTCTCGACTAACCAGAAGAAGTTTTACCGTCAACTGGAACAACAAGAAAAAACAGAACAGCAACAAATATCAAACGAGAATACAATGATCAAGTATTGGTCAAATATTTGGTCAGTTCCAAAAACCCACAATGAACAGGCTTATTGGATACACGAACAAGAGGAAGCGAGACAAAACATAAAGGAAATGCCAGAAGTTATAATAACGAGAGGCGATGTAAAAAAGGCAGTCCAAAAAACGCTTAACTGGAAACCGCCAGGTATCGATGGCATCCAAAATGTGTGGTGGAAGTATGTTGTTAGTAGTCATGGGACGCTGGCAAAGTTATTCAAGATTTAATAAAAGAGCAACATAATATACCTGAATATATGACAATGGGAATGATATATATGTTATCAAAGGGACAGGACAGTTTAAATCCAAAAAATTATAGACCAATAACTTGTCTACCAACTCTCTACAAGATCCTTACTTCTATTATTTTATCCAAAATATATGAACATCTATTAGAAAATAGTCTTTTACCGCCTGAGCAAAATGGGTGCCGTAAAAGTAGCCAAGGTTGTAAGGAGTTATTTGTAATTGATGAGGTAATAACAGAGCAAGTACGGTAAAAATCCCACAATGTATCAATGGCGTGGATTGATTATAAAAAAAAGCATTCGACTCTGTGCCCCAGTCGTGGTTCGGGTTATTAAATTATATGCATCAAACTCTAATAATCTTCAAAGTGAAATAGAGCTTGTCAAAAGTTTTAGCGATACCATCTGCATGGAGTTTGGCATTGATAAGTGTGCAGTTGTCCATATCCGCAAGGGACAGGAACATACAGAAAACATGCAATTAAATGGAGATATGTAAACATGCAATTAAATGGAAATTCGTAGTCTCAATAGTGGAGAAAATTATAAGTATCTTGGTATGATGCAGTTGTTAGGAATATCTCATATAACAGCTAGGGAAATGATTATAAATAGAGTCATAACTAGAGTTGAAAAAATATGTAAATCTTTAATCAGCGCCAGAAATAAAATATTGGCAATCAACACCTGGGCTTTGCCTGTGGCTGCTTATACGTTTGGTGTAACAAAGTGGTCTGACAGCATTTGATCAGAAAATAAGAACCAAATTCACAAAACATCATATGCATCACCCAAGAAGTTCCATCGAGCGGCTGTATTTGTCTCGACATATGGGAGAAAGAGATTCTATTTTCTCAGCCAAAATAGTAATCTTCATAAGACTGTCTGGACACTGGATAGTAATTATAGTCCCCTCCGTCTAGCACAAGCAACTAACGAGGCAAGCCATATAACTTCCCAGGGGCGTATTTCAGTTTGGAAAGGAAAGGAGCTCCATGGTCGCTTTGCAGCTGTCCCCGATTCTGAACACATTAATAAAAAATACTCTACAGAATGGCTCCGAACATCGGGACTTTATGGAGAGACAGAAGGTTTCCTATGTGCTATCCAAGATCAGGTCGTAAGTACCAGGGCATATAAAAAACATATATTAGGACAAAATATCGATCCAAAATGTCGTTTATGTAAACAAGATTTAGGATCAATACAGCATATAAGCGGTGGGTGTCCTGCGCTGGCTCAAACAGACTATATACAGAGGCATAACAAAATTGCTAAGGTGATGCATCAAGCATTATTGAGAAAATATGGTCTATTGGACGTGGAGATACCTTATTATAAGTGGAAACCAGAACAGGTGTATATAAGTGAAACTGCAAACATTTTGTGGGATACGGCAATGATTATTGATCGGACGGTGGAGACTAATCGGCCCGATATTATTATAATCGACGCAAAGGACTTATTATCGATGTGGCGGTACCGTTGGACCACAATTTGACCAAGACCATTGCCGAGAGAAAACGAAAATATCAACCGTTAGCTGCAGAACTAACAGACATATACAAACTCAGAGATGTCGACATTATACCAGTAGTAATATCTACAAATGGGCTGATAACAAACGACTGGAAAATCGCCAAAAAAGCTTGAATTACATGATAGTCACATGGCAGTCATGCAGAAGGCTGCTCTACTGGGTACAACAAATATAGTCAGAAATGTTTTAAGCTTGCATTGAACCTCGGCTGAACCCTCTTGTTTAGTGCAAACATTGTAGTCTTGGGTTATAAACCCCGGCTACCGTAGAGATGAATAAAAATATAAGAGAAACTAATATAATAATAATAACCAATAATAACAAAATTCAGTATTCATAAATAGCCAAAAGAAATTTTATAGAGAGCTCGAACAAGGTAGTAGCAGGTCAGAACTTGAGAATGTGGACATGTCTTTCTTTGCAGAATATTCGCAATCGGTTTGGAAAAGATCAGATGACTATGAAAAATCGGCACCTTGGATTAAAACAATTGAACAGCATACAACTGCTCTCCCAGAAATGGAGTTTAACCATTTCACGGCGACTGACATTTGCACCGCCGTCAAGAAAACTCATAACTGGAAAGCTCCTGGACCAGATAGACTACATAACTTCTGGATTAAAAACTTTACGGCTGCCCACCGCCTGCCCACCCACCTGCCCACCGCCCACTTGCTAGTGCATCTAAAGAGTTAATGATAAATCCTGATACTTTCCCGAATTTTTAATTGAAGACAATACATATCTTCTGTACGAAAAGGGTGATGCTAAGCAACCCAATAACTACAGACCCATCACATGTCTGTCAGTATTTTATAAATTGTTGACAGCCCTTATCAATGAAAAAGTTTACAAACATTGTGATGAAAACAATATTTTTGAAGAAGAGTAGAAAGGATGTAAAAGAGCAAGTATGGGATGTAAGGAACAGCCAACGATCGATGCTGTAATTCTTGAACAAGCGCGGAAACGAAAACGCAACCTAAACATCTGCTATATAGGCTACAGGAAAGCCTTCGATAGTGTTCCACACGATTGGTTACAAGAAGTCCTGAAGATATATAAAATAAGCCCTCCCATTATTAACTCCTTAAGGTGCCTGATGGGGAAATGGAAAACAAATCTCTTTATCGATCAACAATGCATTACAACTGCGAATATCGAGAGAGGAATTTTTCAGGGAGATTCCCTTTCTCCAGTTTGGTTTTGTCTAGCCCTAAACCCTATGTCTACACTACTGAATAACAGTAATATAGGATATAAACTAAACATGAGGAATCCACGAAAGCTCTCGCCCCTACTATATATGGATGACCTTAAACTCTATGGAGAAACTAGAGAAAAACTAAACTCCTTAATAAAAATGGTCGAAGAATTTAGTAGATATATCAAGATGTCATTCGGACTTGATAAATTCTCTACCATTAGCATTCAGAAAGGAATAGTCAATAATCAACTATATAATCAACAATATAATCTATAAATATTTAGGTATACCCCAAAACGAGAAATTTAACCATAGCCAGTTAAAGAAAGACTTTTCTACTATGTACGAAAACAGGCTTACAAAACTTTTAAATACCAAACTGAACAATGGAAACCTGATTAGAGCGATCAATGGAAGGGCAGTGCCAACTCTGACCTATTCCTTTGGTATTGTTAAATGGTCAGAAATAGACCTTGATCGACTGGATAGATTAACACGTCGACCATTGACAAAATTCCGATGTCTGCATCCAAATTCATCTATAAAGCGACTGTACATTCCAAGAATGGTGGGAGGCAGAGGCCTTGTGAACAGCTTAGGCTGAGATGCTGAGTTCAGAACGAGAATAATAATAATAATAAATTTGAAATAAGAGAAAACTTAGAAATAACAAAAGAAAACCTTAAACCAAAAATTAGTGCACTAAGTCAACGAGTAGCAAGATATACTAAGAGAATCAATTTTTATATTCAAAATAAGCAGTTCAATCTCGATCAGAAGAAATTCTATAGAAATTTAAATGAGAAAAAACTGGAAATAAAAAGTATGCCGAAACAAGATGAACTTGAGAATTTTTGGCGCAACATCTGGGAGAATGAAATACAACATAATAATAAGGCTGATTGGATAAAAAAACAAAATAAATTAAATGTTACGAATTGGGTGCCAATAACTAGAAAAGAGGTAATGGACGCTTTAAGTTTAGCCTCAAACTGGAAATCACCAGGGCCTGACAAAATACCGAAGTTTTGGATCAAGCAACTTTCTACGACACATGAACATTTAGCGCAATTGTATAATAATATGATAAAAACCAACAGCATTGAGAAGTGGCTAACAACTGGAGTAACCTATTTGATTCCAAAGGCGAAGGAAACACAAGATCCGAAAAACTATAGGCCCATAACATGTCTCACAACAACTTATAAAAATTTGACATCTATAATTTCAAACAGAATGCAAAATATGTACAGCAATATAATATCATGTCTCACGAGCAAAAGGGATGTACTAAAGGATCAATGGGATGTAAGGACCAGTTATTAATATCGAAAATTATTTTGGATGACCATAAACGAAGGCGCAAAAACCTAGCTTTAGCTTGGATAGATTATAAAAAAACGTATGGCAGTATCCTACACTCTTGGGTCCTTAAGTCACTCGATCTAATCGTAATTAGTCCTATACTACTGGAGTTCATCAAAACCATAACGAATGGATGGAACACAACAATGATTATCAACAATAAAGAAACAAAAATCCGAACAAACAAAATTAACATAAAAAGGGGAATCTTTCAGGGACTCGCTGTCACCCCTGCTATTTTGCATAGCACTTCCACTGCTATCGAAAGAACTTAACGAAACTAACACAGGTTATGAAATGTAAAACACAAGAATATCGCATTTGGTTTACATGGATGACCTCAAATTCATAGCTAAAAATGAGGATGAACAAATAAACAGATTGAAACGGTGCGGTAGTTTAGCAGCGATATAACGATACAGTTTGGAATCGAAAAATGTGCAGCAGCTATATCTAAAAGAGGTAAAATGCAGAAAATAGTTAAACAACAGGCAAATGAAAATGAAATTCAACAATTGGAACATGGAAAAACTTATAAATATCTTGGTGTAGAAGAAGGCGAGCAAATCGAGCACAATAAAATAAAGGAGAAAATTGAAAAGAAATATAAATCTCGTCTCCGATTAATCCTAGCACTGAGTTAACAGGCAGAAATAAAATACAAGCTGTATGTTCACTTGCAATTCCAATTCTGCAATATAGTTTTGTTATCATAAAATTGACATCAGATGAAATCAAAAAGTTGGACAGGAAAACTAGAAAATTACTCACTATGTTTGGTTTACATCATCCAAGAGCAGATGTAGAGAGATTATATGTCAGTCGTAAGGAAGGGGGGAGAGGTTTAATGCAAGTCGAAGAGGCTTAAAAGCATCTATCATCGGTCTTTCACAATATATACAAAATAAGATCGGAAATCCATTAGTTGAGCTAATAAAAGTTTATGACAGAAATCAAACAAATATAAATTCACTATAAAAGCAGCAAATATTTATTAAGAACCAATTGGAAATAGACATAGGAGGCTCTGTGGACAACAACATAAAAATAAATATAAAAAATAAAATTGCAGCTACCCTTAAGAAAACTTGGAAAAATAAAATCATGCTTGGATGTCGATAGCAAATATAGATTATGCAGAACATACGACGAGACAATGGAACATGTACTTAGCGGATGCCCTATACTTGCCAAAAAAGAATATTTAGATAGACATAATAAAGTTACAAAGTTGATTCACTTTAATATTTGTCGAAAGCTTGGAATAGAAACTTCAAGAAATGGTATGAACACCAACCCCAACAAGTATCAACCGATGGACAAAAAATTGTCTTATGGGATCAACAAATTCAAACTGATCGGACAATATTAGCCAACCGACCAGACATACTTATTAAAGATTTAGAACCAAAAACCTGTATCATTATAGATATCGCTGTACCATCCGATAAAAATGTTATTCAAAAGAAAGCAGAGAAAGTGCTCAAATATAAAGATCTGGCTATAGAGGTTTCCCGAATGTGGGGTTTGAAAGCTCATATAATTCCAGTAGTAATTGGGAGTACCGGCGCACTGTCTAAAAAACTCAAGGAATATATTGAAATGATTCCAGGAGAACATAACATAACAGACCTCCAAAAAGCGGCATTGTTTGGCTCTACTCACATAATTCGACGCTGTATAGGTTAAAATGGAAAGTAGAGCGGAAACCCTAAGAGTATGGTATACTCTCGGTTTTTATATATATATATATATATATATATATATATATATATATATATATATATATATATATATATACATATATATATATATATATATATATATATATATATATATATATATATATATACATATATATATATATATATATATATATATATATATATATATATATATATATATATATATATATATATATATAAATGGGTGATATAAAGAAGAAGAAGAAGAAGAAGAAGAAGAAGAAGAAGAAGAACTCTGACCTATTCCTTTGGTATTGTTAAATGGCCAGAAACAGACCTTGATGGACTGGATAGATTAACACGTCGAACATTGATAAAATTCCGATGTCTGCATCCAAATTAATCTATGAAGCGACTGTACGTTCCAAGAAAGTTGGGATGCAGAGGCCTCGTGAACATTAAGAACCTTTGTCTGAACCAGGAGAGTAAGATGAGAGAACGCTTCATTAATTCAAGCAGCCCGCTAATGAAGCTGGTTGCTAAGGAGGACCGGGGTTTCACCCCGTTGAACCTAGATAAATTGAATCGTGTTGATGGTAGAACAACACTTACGGATTGTATCTGTGAATGGAAACAACAGATACTGCATGGACGGTATCCAAAGTCACTCGAGGATGATACCATTGATGGACCATTGTCTCTAAAATGGCTAACCGATGGGCTGTTGTACCCAGAAACAGAAGGTTTTGCGACATCTATTCAAGATAAGGTAGTAAGAACACGGAACTATGAAAAGCATATACTACACATGGATGTTGTCGACCGATGTAGGAAGTGCGGTATAGTGGGGGAAACGATTGAACACCTTATCGGTGGGTGTGCAGTTCTAGCCCCTAATGCTTATTTAGGAAGACATAATCAGCTGGCGAAAATTATACATCAGCAAATTACATTAAAGTATTCGCTATTAGATAACGCACCTGCTCCATATTATAAGTATTCACCTTCTCCCGTATTGGAATCATCTGATGCAATCCTATACTGGGACAGACCAATCACAACAGATCGAACGGTCGATTATAATAGACCAGACATTGTTCTAATTAGTAAAAAGGAGAAAAGGCCTTTTATAATTGACATCGCAGTGCCACTCTCTCATAATATCAGGAAAACCGAGTTGGAGAAAACCACTAAGTATGAAAACCTTGCGTACGATTTGAAAAACCAGTGGAAACTGCATAAGGTAGAGATAGTGCCTTTCGTTATATCCGCCGAAGGCCTAATAAGTAAGAACTTTTCAAAAAATTTGAAGAACCTTGGTATCTCAAAATCGATTGCCATAGTGGGACAACGTGCAGTGCTCTTGCAGACGTGCCACATTGTTCGTAAAATTTTATGCTAAGTGAGAGGAGTTGAATTGCTTTCTCATTTTGGCATTATAATATAGACCAGCTTAGGCTGAGATGCTGAGTTCAGTACGAGGATAATAATAATAATAATAATAATAATAATAATAATAATGCCGGCCAGCATGAGCTGAGATTCTACAGTAAGGATGAGCAGAATAATAATAAAAGAGATAGAAAAATCCACAAAGTATGAAAATCTGGCATACGACTTGAAGAACTAGTAGAAACTGAGTAAGGTAGATGTAGTGCCCTTCGTTATATCCGCCGAAGGCCTGATAAGTAAGAGATTTTCAAAGAACCTCGAGAGCCTCGAGATCTCGAGATCGATTGCCATAGTGGGACAGCGTGCCGTGCTCTTGCATGCGTGTCACATTGTTCGTAAGATATTATGCTAGGGTGAGAGGAGCTGAATTGCTTTTTCATCTTGGCATTGGAATACCGGCCAGCATGAGCTGAGATTCTACAGTAAGGATGAGCAGAATAATAATAATAATAATAATAATAATAATAATTATACGCCTAATAATAATAATAAATAATAATAATTATACGCTGCTATATTAAATAAATACGCCTGCCTGGAAAACACGCCTTGAAAACAATATCGATGATTTCCGAAGGAAAGTCGACGTCATCTCAGAATACCTTTCTGGTAATCGATCAAGTAAAGTAATGAAAAAAATAAAAACAATTGCCAATAAATCTGGCATTGGCTTCGACGATCCAAACTTCTCCGAAAAATTATTGGATCTTAAAGATCGGTTTAGACAGAAAGCTAAATCTAAAGGGGCTAGGCTAGCAAGATATAACGAGCTAAAAAAACGAAAGCACCAAAATTCAGAATTCATAAATAGTCAAAAGAAATTTTATAGAGAGCTCGAACAAGGCAGTAGCACGTCAGAACTTGAGAATGTGGACATGTCCTCCTTTGCAGAATATTGGCAATCGGTTTGGAAAAGATCAGATGACTATGAAAAAGCGGCACCTTGGATTAACACAATTGAACAGCACACAACTGCTCTCCCAGAAATGGAGTTTAACGATTTCACGGCGACTGACATTTGCACCGCCGTCAAGAAAACTCATAACTGGAAAGCTCCTGGACCAGATGGACTACATAACTTCTGGATTAAAAACTTTACGGCGGCCCACCGCCCACTTGCTAGTGCATTTAAAGAGGTAATGATAAATCCTGATACTTTCCCGAATTTTTTAATGGAAGGCAATACATATCTTCTGTACAAAAAGGGTGATGCTAAGCAACCCAATAACTACAGACCCATCACGTGTCTGTCAGTATTATATAAATTGTTGACAGCCCTAATCAATGAAAAAATTTACAAACATTGTGATGAAAACAATATTTTTGAAGAAGAGCAGAAAGGATGTATAAGAGCAAGTATGGGATGCAAGGAACAGCTAACGATCGATGCTGTAGTTCTCGAACAAGCGCGGAAAAGAAAACGCAACCTAAACATCTGCTATATAGACTACAGGAAAGCCTTCGATAGTGTTCCACACGATTGGTTACTAGAAGTCCTGAAGATTTATAAAATAAGCCCTCCCATCATTAACTCCTTAAGGTGCCTAATGGAAAACGGAAAACAAATCTCTTTATCGACCAGCAATGCATTACAACTGCGAATATCGAGAGAGGAATTTTTCAGGGAGATTCCCTTTCTCCACTTTGGTTTTGTCTAGCCCTAAACCCTATGTCTACATTACTGAACAATAGTAATATAGGATATAAACTAAACATGAGGAATCCACGAAAGCTCTCGCACCTACTATATATGGATGACCTTAAACTCTATGGAGAAACTAGAGAAAAACTAAACTCCTTAATAAAAATGGTCGAAGAATTTAGTAGGGATATCAAGATGTCATTCGGACTTGATAAATGCTCTACCATTAGCATTCAAAAAGGAATAGTCAACAATCAACATTCAACACACTGTAACATACAACAACTGGCACCAGAAGAATCCTATAAATATTTAGGTATACCTCAAAACGAGAAATTTAACCATAGCCAGTTAAAGAAAGACTTTTCTACTATGTACGAAAAGAGGCTTACAAAACTTTTAAATACCAAACTGAACAGTGGAAACCTGATTAGAGCGATCAATGGATGGGCAGTGCCAACTCTGACCTATTCCTTTGGTATTGTTAAATGGTCAGAAACAGACCTTGATGGACTGGATAGATTAACACGTCGAACATTGACAAAATTCCGATGTCTGCATCCAAATTCATCTATGAAGCGACTGTACATTCCAAGAAAGTTGGGAGGCAGAGGCCTCGTGAACATTAAGAACCTTTGTCTGAACCAGGAGAGTAAGATGAGAGAACGCTTCATTAATTCAAGCAGCCCGCTAATGAAGTTGGTTGCTAAGGAGGACCGGGGTTTCACCCCGTTGAACCTAGATAAATTGAATCGTGTTGATGGTAGAACAACACTTACGGATTGTGTCCGTGAATGGAAACAACAGACACTGCATGGACGGTATCCAAAGTCACTCGAGGATGATACCATTGATGGACCATTGTCTCTAAAATGGCTGACCGATGGGCTGTTGTACCCAGAAACAGAAGGTTTTGAGACATCTATTCAAGATAAGGTAGTAAGAACACGGAACTATGAAAAGCATATACTACACATGGATGTTGTCGACCGATGTAGGAAGTTGAAGGACGATTGAAGTAGGACGATTGAACACCTTATCGGTGGGTGTGCAGTTCTAGCCCCTAATGCTTATTTAGGAAGACATAATCAGCTGGCGAAAATTATACATCAGCAAATTGCATTAAAGTATTCGCTATTAGATAACGCACCTGCTCCATATTATAAGTACTCACCTTCTCCCGTATTGGAATCATCTGATTCAATCATATACTGGGACAGACCAATCACAACAGGTCGAACGGTCGATTATAATAGACCAGACATTGTTCTAATTAGTAAAAAGGAGAAAAGGGCTTTTATTATTGACATCGCAGTGCCACTCTCTCATAATATCAGGAAAACCGAGTTGGAGAAAACCACTAAGTATGAAAACCTTGCGTACGATTTGAAAAACCAGTGGAAACTACATAAGGTAGAGATAGTGCCTTTCGTTATATTCGCCGAAGGCCTAATAAGTAAGAACTTTTCAAAAAATTTGAAGAACCTTGGTATCTCAAAATCGATTACCATAGTGGGACAACGTGCAGTGCTCTTGCAGACATGCCACATTGTTCCTAAAATTTTATGCTAAGTGAGAGGAGTTGAATTGCTTTCTCATTTTGGCATTGTAATATAAACCAGCTTAGGCTGAGATGCTGAGTTCAGTACGAGGATAATAATAATAATAATAATAATAATAATAATAATTATAAGTAGAAAATTATAAATATCTTGGTATGTGGAGAAAATTATAAGTATTTTGGTATGATGCAGTTGTTAGGAATATCTGATATAACAGCTAGGGAAATGATTATGAATAGAGTCATAACTAGAGTTGAAAGAATATGTAAATCCTTGATCAGCGCCAGAAATAAAATATTGGCAATCAACACCTGGGCTTTGCCTGTGGCTGCTTATACGTTTGGTGTAATAAAGTGGTCTGACACCTCTCTGAAAGCATTTGATCAAAAAATAAGAACCAAATTATCAAAATATCGTATGCATCACCCAAGAAGTTCCATCGAGCGGCTGTATTTGTCTCGACATATGGGAGGAAGAGGCTTACAGATCGTAGAAGTAATGTGCCGTCAACAGGAGGATCGGCTAAGATCCTATTTTCTCAGCCAAAATAGTAATCTTCATAGAGCTGCCTGTACACTGGACAGTAATTATAGTCCCCTCCGTCTAGCATAAGCAACTAATGAGGCAAGCCATATAACTTCCCAGGGACGTATTTCAGTTTGGAAAGGAAAGGAGCTCCATGGTCGCTTTGCAGCTCTCCTCGATTCTGAACACATTAATAAAAAATACTCTACAGAATGGCTCCGAACATCGGGACTTTATGGAGAGACAGAAGGTTTCCTATGTGCTATCCAAGATAAGGTCATAAGTACCAGGGCATATAAAAACATATATTAGGACAAAATATCGATCCAAAATGTCGCTTATGTAAACAAGATTTAGAATCAATACAGCATATAAGCGGTGGGTGTCCTGCGTTGGCTCAAACAGACTATATGCAGAGGCATAACAACATTCCTAAGGTGATACATCAAGCATTATTGAAAAAATATAGTCTGTTGGACGTAGAGATACCTTATTATAAGTGGAAACCAGAACAGGTGTATATAAGTGAAACTGTAAAGATTTTGTGGGATACGGCAATGATTACTGAATGGACGGTGGAGGCTAATCGGCCCGATATTATTATAATCGACACAAAGGCTGGCAAAGGACTTATTATCGATGTGGCGGTACCGTTGGACCACAATTTGACCAAGACCATTGCCGAGAAAAAACGAAAATATCAACCGTTAGCTGTAGAACTAACAGACATGTACAAACTCAGAGATGTCGACATTATACCAGTAGTAATATCTACAAATGGGCTGATAACAAACGACTGAAAAATCGCCAAAAACAAGCTTGAATTACATGATAGACATATGGCAGTCATGCAAAAGGCTGCTTTACTGGGTACAGTAAGTACTGGGCAAATATAGTCAGAAAATTCTTAAGCTTGCCTTGAGCCTCGGCTGAACCCTCTTGTTGAGTGCAAACATTGTAGTCTTGGGTTACAAACTCCGGCTACCGTGGATATGAATAAAATATAAGATGAACATAATAATAATAATAATAATAATAATAATAATAATAAGGGGGTTGCCCGGCCCTTGCTCCTAATGCTTATTTAGGACGGCATAATCAGCTGGCAAAAATTATACATCAACAAATTGCAACAAAATACTCGCTATTAGAAAATGCACCTCCTCCATATTATAAGTACTCGCCTTCTCCTGTACTTGAATCATCCGATACCATTCTTTACTGGGACAGACCAATCACTACTGATCGAACGGTTGATTATAACAGGCCGGATATTGTTCTAATCAACAAAAAGGACAAGAGGGCTTTTATAGTTAACATCGTAGTGCCACTATCTCACAACATTAGAAAAACTGAGATAGAAAAATCCACAAAGTATGAAAATCTGGCATACGACTTGAAGAACCAGTGGAAACTGAGTAAGGTAGATGTAGTGCCCTTCGTTATATCCGCCGAAGGCCTGATAAGCAAGAGATTTTCAAAGAACCTCGAGAGCCTCGGGATCTCGAGATCGATTGCCATAGTGGGACAGCGTGCCGTGCTCTTGCAGACGTGTCACATTGTTCGTAAGATATTATGCTAGAGTGAGAGGAGCTGAATTGCTTTTTCATCTTGGCATTGGAATACCAGCCAGCATGAGCTGAGATTCTACAGTAAGGATGCGCAGAATAATAATAATAACGATCTCTCTATCGAATCGATAATCTCTAACGATGTCTCCGGATACCAAGCGCCCTTCGGTAGTAAATAGCTTTCCCATGGTAAATCGGGGCTCTGCCTTGGGTGACCGTTTTTCCCTTGAACCCAAATATATTTATAGAGAATAAAACACATAATATTATACAAGGCGGTAGGGTTTTGCGGACAAGAACCCTTCGGAACCGTCGGGAGGATTTGTCCGGGGTTGGTGAATCTGGAGCGAGTGGCGGTTCCCAACTCTATGGCACCACAAGAATGGCAATGAAAGAGGCACTCCAACAACAATTAAATCATCTAAGTCTAGCAACACCAAAGACTTTACTACGAAATCAACAGAGAGCGGAAATTAATAATTGAGTAGAAGATCAAAATACCCCGGTACTTGCTGGCTCGCCCCTAATAAGGAAGGTTGTCACTAGGACCGAACGCACTCCACGTATCAGATGGACACGCGAAATGAATATTGATGTAATGCGTGCCTATTACTACGTAAACCAGTGCGGAGATAATCCGCTCCCTGGATGGAGGCATGCACTCCACCAAGAATATAAAAAGAGGTTCCCTGAAACTCAGCTGTCGGAACAAAACTTAGCCGACCGTAAAAATGTAATTCTAAGGAAAAACTATCTAACCGAATCGGAATTAATGAACATCAAGAGAGAAATCGGTGACGAACTACATCAAAACATTACATATCAACAATATAAAGAAGATACTATAGACGTTCTTAACTCGAATACAGAGGAGAAACAAGTAGAACAAACTCAAAATGTATCACCAGAAGCATCATCGTCTAAAAATGAAGAATCAATCTCGCAACGTAACTTTTCTAACATACGAGAAAAGTTTTACAGCAATTTGGCCAGTTTTACTGGCTCAAACCCATTGAATAGACCAAAAATTCCAGTACTGCGTAATATTGCAAAATCACGTATTACTCTAATGCAGATTAATAGAGTTTTTGAATCACATCCATCTGGGATGACAAATTTAAGCGATATACATCTTGCATTATATTGTGCAGCAGTGACTGTCATCGAAATTTCAGGTCAAAAGACTTACACCCATAATGCGGCTGGTCGTAGTATCCAGAAAAATACACCTGTCTGGAAAACGCGCCTTGAAAACAATATCAATGAGTTCCGGAGGAAGTTGACATTATCTCAGAGTATCTTTCTGGTAATCAGTCAAATAAAGTAGCGAGAAAAGCAAAAATAATTGCCAATAAATCTGGCATTGACTTCGATGATTCAAACCTGACAGAAAAATTGTTGGATCTAAAAGATCGGTTTAGGCAAAAAGCTAAATCGAAAGGAGCCAGGCTAGCAAGATATAATGAACTAGAAAAGCGAAAACATCAAAATTCAGTATTTGCAAACAGCTAAAAGAAATTTTATAGACAACTCGAAGCAGAAGGTAACAGCAAGTCAGAACTTAAGAATATCGATGTGTCTGCCTTTGCGGAATATTGGAGAAAAAATCAGGCGGCTACGAAAAATTGGCTCCTTGGGTTAAAAACATTCAAGAACAGACAAATGCTCTCCCAGATATGGAGTCTAACGATTTCTCAGAGATTGACATTTGCACTGCTGTCAGGAAGATTCACAACTGGAAGGTGCCTGGACCAGATGGATTGCATAACTTCTGGATTAAAAGCTTTACAGCCGCCTATCCCGTACTTGCAAATGCATTTAAAGAGGTTTTAATAAATCCAGACACTTTCCCTGACTTTCTAATGGAGGGCAATACATACCTACTGTTCAAAAAAGGGGACGTTAAGCAACCCAATAACTACAGACCAATCACATGTCTGTCAGTGTTATATAAACTGTTCACAGCCCTACTCAATGAAAAAATCTACCAACATTGTGATAAAAACAACATTTTTGAAGAAGAACAGAAAGGATGTATAAGAGCAAGTATGGGCTGTAAGGAACAATTGACGATCGATGCTGTAGTTCTTGAGCAAGCGCGAAAAAGAAAACGCAAGTTAAATATCTGCTATATAGACTACAAGAAAGCATTCGATAGTGTCCCTCACGATTGGCTGGTTGAGGTTCTGAATTTCTATAAAATTAGCCCCCAGATTATTAATTCTTTAAAGTGCCTGATGGGGAAGTGGAAAACGAATCTTTTTGTCGGCCAACAATGCATTGCTGCTACAAATATTGAGAGGGGAATTTTTCAGGGAGATTCCTTTTCTCCAATTTGGTTCTGTTTAGCATTGAACCCTTTGTCCACACTACTCAACAACAGCAATATTGGATATAAACTTAACATGAGGAATCCAAGAAAGCTCTCTCATCTACTATATATGGATGACCTTAAATTATATGGAGAAACTAGAGAAAAATTAAACTCATTGATAAAAACGGTTGAAACATTCAGTAGGGATATCAGAATGTCATTCGGACTGGACAAATGCTCTACCATTAGTATACAGAAGGGAAAGGTTCAGAGTCAACATTCAACACTTTGTAACATACAACAACTAGCACCAGAAGAATCCTACAAATATTCAGGAATACCCCAAAAGCATAAACTTGATCATAACCAGTTAAAGAAGGACTTTTCCACTCTATACCAAAAGAGACTTACAAAACTTTTAAACACCAAACTGAACGGAGGAAACCTCATTAGAGCGATCAACGGTTGGGCGGTGCCAACTCTGACATATTCTTTTGGCATAGTTAAATGGTCAGAAACTGACCTTGATGAACTCGATAGGTTGACGCGCCGAACATTGACAAAGTTCCGATGCCTGCATCCAAACTCATCTATGAAAAGACTATACATCCCAAGAAAGTTGGGGGGTAGAGGCCTTGTAAAGGTAAAAAATCTCTGTCTCAAACAAGAAAATAGAATGAGAAAACACTTCCTTGATTCAAACAGTACGTTAATGAAATTGGTTGCAAATGAGGATCGGGGTTTCACCCCACTGAACCTAAATAAACAAAATCGTATTGATAGCAGAACAACACTCACGGACTGTGTTCGAGAATGGAAAGGACAAACATTGCACGGAAGGTTTCCTAAGTCACTCGAAGATGACACCATTGACGAACAATTGTCTCTGAAGTGGCTGACCGATGGACTCTTGTACCCAGAAACAGAAGGTTTCGCGATATCTATTCAAGATAGGGCAACAAGAACAAAAAACTATGAAAAGCACATACTACATTTGGACGTAGTCGATAAGTGCAGGAAATGCGGTACTTTGGGGGAAACAATTGAGCACCTTATTGGCGGTTGCCCGGCCCTTGCTCCTAATGCTTATTTAGGACGGCATAATCAGCTGGCAAAAATTATACATCAACAAATTGCAAAAAAATACTCGCTATTAGAAAATGCACCTCCTCCATATTATAAGTACTCGCCTTCTCCTGTACTTGAATCATCCGATACCATTCTTTACTGGGACAGACCAATCACCACTGATCAACGGTTGATTATAACAGGCCGGATATTGTTCTAATCAACAAAAAGGACAAGAGGGCTTTTATAATTGACATCGCAGTGCCACTATCTCACAACATTAGAAAAACTGAGATAGAAAAATCCACAAAGTATGAAAATCTGGCATACGACATGAAGAACCAGTGGAAACTGAGTAAGGTAGATGTAGTGCCCTTCGTTATATCCGCCGAAGGCCTGATAAGTAAGAGATTTTCAAAGAACCTCGAGAGCCTCGGGATCTCGAGATCGATTGCCATAGTGGGACAGCGTGCCGTGCTCTTGCAGACGTGTCACATTGTTCGTAAGATATTATGCTAGGGTGAGAGGAGCTGAATTGCTTTTTCATCTTGGCATTGGAATACCGGCCAGCATGAGCTGAGATTCTACAGTAAGGATGAGCAGAATAATAATAATTCTTCTTCTTACTCTTGCAGACATGGCACATTGTTCGTAAAATTTTATGCTAAGTGAGAGGAGTTGAATTGCTTTCTCATTTTGGCATTGTAATATAGACCAGCTTAGGCTGAGATGCTGAGTTCAGTACGAGGATAATAATAATAATAATAATAATAATAATTATTATTATTATTATAATAAAAGGCAGGGGGCGGATAGACCGCTTGGTGAGTGCCGCCTTCCCGAGCTGAGAGGAGTACACCTCTGGAAAAAAACCCCAAGCTCAAGGTGGAAATCCATCGTGCCGAGGAGCTGAATGGCACAGGGTTAAAGTGTCTCTAACGATGTCTCCGGATACCTAGCGCCCTCCGGTAGTAAATAGCTTTCCCATGGTAAATCGGGGCTCTGCCTTGGGTGACCGTTTTTTCCTTTGAATCCAAAATTTTTTTTTATGGAGATTGAAACAGATAATGATATTATACAAGGCGGTAGGGTTTTGCGGACAAGAATCCTTCGGAACCGTCGGGAGAATTTGTCCGGGGTTGGTGAGTCTGGAGCGAGTGGCAACTCCCAACTCTATGGCACCACAAGAATGGCAATGAACAAGGCAACTGAATAAATCCATCCACAATTAGAATATAATAGTCAATCAACACCAGAGACTTCAATACAAACCCAACAAAAAGCAGGAGCTAATAATCAGGTACCGGCTGGCTCGCCCCCCATAAGGAGGGCTGTCAGCAGGACCGAGCGCACTCCACGTATTAGATGGACACGTGAAATGAATATTGAAGTAATGAGTGCCTATTATTACGTGAACCAGTGTGCAGATATACCGCTACCTGGATGGAGAAGTGCACTTCACCGAGAATATAAGAAGAGGTTTACTGAAACACAGTTATCGGAACAAAACTTAGCAGACCGTAAATACTTATATTAATTTATATTTATTTACTTATATTATTCACTTATATTAAGAATAATATTATATTAAGAAAAAATATCTTACCGAAACGGAATTAATGAACATCAATAGATAATTCGGTAATAAATTACACCAAAACATTACATATGGTTCACCTCAAGAAAATGACATGGATGTCCTTAACTTGAACACAGAGAACCAACCGGTAGTACAAACTGCAATCCTAACAACAGAAGTATCATCAACTCAAAATGAAGAAACAGCCATGAACGGAAACTTTTCTAACATACGAGAAAGGTTTTACAGTCTCTTGGCCCATTTTACTGGCTCAAATCCACTAAATAGGCCAAAAATACCGATACTGCGCAACATTGCAAAAACCGCGCATTACTATAATGCAGGTCAATAAAGTTTTGGAATCGCATATATCGGGGATAATGAATCTTAGCGACATATATCTTGCGTTGCATTGTGCAGCAGTAACTGTAATCGAGCTTTCAGGTCAAAAAACTCACACCCTCAATGCGACAAGGCGTAATATCCAAAAAGATACACCTGCCTGGAAAAAGCGCCTAGAAACTGATATCAATGATTTTCGGTCGAAAGTTGACATTATTTCTGAGTATCTTGCTAGAAAATAATCCCTAAAAAATCTGGCATTGGATTTGAAGATTCAAACTTTTGCGAGAAATTATTAGATCTGAAAGATCGATTTAGATAGAAAGCTAAAACGAAAGGAGCCAGACTAGCCAGATACAATGACATAGAAAAACGGAAAAACCAAAAGGTTCAAAATAGCCAGAAGAAGTTTTATAGAGAACTAGAAGCTCGGGATAACCAGTAAAAACTTAAAAATGTGAATGTATCTATCTTTGAAAAATACTGAAAATCTGTCTGGAAAAGATCTGATGGTTATGAAAAAATTGCCCTGTGGGTTGCAACAATTTGAAAACAGACTGATGCACTTCCACAAATGGAATTCAACGGTCTTGAAGTGATTGAAATCTGCACTGCCATCAAGAAAACTAAAATCTGGATCAAAAACTTCACAGCTATTTACCAGGAACTTGCTGATGCATTTAATGAAATAATGGTGAATCCTGATACTTTCCCTGACTTTCTGATGGAGGGAAATACATATTTGTTATATAAAAATGGTGATGCTAACCAACCCAGTAACTGTAGGTCGATAACATGTTTATCCGTGTTGTATAAATATTATATTGACAGCCCTACTCAAAGAAAAAATTTACCAACATTGTGACTATAATAACATATTTAAAGATGAGAAGAAAGGGTGTATTAGGGCAAGTATGGGATGCAAGGAGCAACTGACGGTTGATGCTGTAGTTCTTGCGCAAGCCCGGACAAAAAAGCGCAATTTGAATATGTGCTATATAGATTACAAGAAGGCTTTCGATAGTGTCCCACATGACTGGTTATTAGAAGTTTTGAACATCTACAAAATTTGCCCGCAGATTACAAACTCTTTAAGGTATTTCATGAGTAAATGGAAGACTAATTTATTTGTTCACTAACAGTACATCGGAACAACAAATATCCAGAGAGGAGTATTTCAGGGAGATTCCTTTTCCCCTGTTTGATATTGTCTAGTGTTGAATCCGATGTCTACATTACTTAACCATAACAATATTGGCTACTAAACTTGATATGAGAAATTCCAAAAAACTAGCTCATTTGCTATACATGGACGACTTAAAACTCTATGGAGATACAAGAGAGAAATTTAACTCATTAATAAAAACAGACGAAATATTTCGTAAGGATATCAAAATGTCATTCGGACTCGAGAAATGCTCTACTATCAGCATACAAAAGGGAAAAATCAAAGAACAACATTTAACAGTCTGCGGTGTACAAGAACTAGCATCAGAAGACTTAAAGAAGAAATTTTCCACTTTGTATCAAAAACGTCTAACAAAACTCCTAAACACCAAATTGAACGGTGGAAACCTCATTAAAGCGATATTTGACTGGGCGGTGCCAACTCTGACATATTCTTTTGGCATTGCTAATGAAGAACATTGACAAAGTTCCAATGTTTTCATCCCAACTAGTCTACAAAAACGGTATATATTCCAAGAAAGTTGGGAGGCAGAGGGCTTGTGAATGTCAAGAATCTTTGTCTCAATCAGGAGAATAGGATGAGAGAGCGCTTCATTAGTTCACATAGCACACTAATGAAACTGGTTGTTAGGAAGGACCAGGGTTTCACCCCGCTGAATCTAAATAGACAAAATCGTGTTGATCGTAGAATAGCACTGAAGGATATTGTTCAAGAATGGAAACAACAGACATTACATGGGAGATATCCTAAATCACTTGAGGATAACTTCATTGACAAACATTTGTCTCTAAAGTGGCTTACTGATGGACTATTATATCCAGAAACAGAAGGCTTCACGACAGCTATTCAAGATAAGGTAGTAAGGACAAAAAATTATGAAAGACATATACTACATATGGATGTTGTCGATAAGTGCAGTGGTGTGGGAGAAACAATTGAACATCTTATTGGAGGGTGTCCAGTCCATGCCCCTAATGCTTAGCTAGGCAGACATAATCAGCTGGCAAAAATTTTGCACCAGCAAATCGCTTTAAAGCATTCGCAATTTATAAGATACCTCCACCATATTACAAGTACACGCCTTCTCCCGTACTTAAGTCAGCCGATACCATTCTTTACTGGGATAGACCAATTACAACAGATCGGACGGTTGACTATAATAGGCCGAATATTGTTCTAATTAGCAAAAAGCAGAGCAGAACTATCATAATTGACATTGCGATAACACTCTCGCACAACATCAGAAAAACTGAAATGGAAAAGGTTACGAAGTATGAAAATCTTGCATTTGATCTGAAAAATCAATGAAAACTCCAGAAAGTGGAGGGGCTACCTTTGGTTATATCCGCCGAAGGCCTAGTAAGCAAAACCTTTTCCGAAAACCTGGAAATTCTTGGTGTTTCAAATTCGATTACCATAGGACAGCGTGGACAACGAAGCAGTTGGGATTGCTCAGGACCCTAGGCATCACAACAACTACAAACCAATTACATGTCTGTCAATATTGTATAAACTGTTCACAGCTCTACTCAAAGAAAAAATCTACCAACATTGTGATAAAAACAACATTTTTGAAGAACAGAAAGGATGTATAAGAGCAAGTAAGGAGTGAAAGGAACAATTGACCATCGATGCTGTAGTTCTTGAGCAAACGCGAAAAAGAAACCGCAACTTAAATATCTGCTACATAGGCTACAAGAAAGCATTTGATAGTATCCCACATGATTGTTTGGTTGAAGTTCTGAATTTCTATAAAAGTAGCTCTCAGATTATTAATTCATTAACGTGTCTAATGGGGAAGTGGAAAACAAACCTTTTTGTAGATCAACAATGTATTGGTACTACAAATATCGAATTAGAATTAAAGAAAGGAATTTTTCAAGGAGATTCACTTTCTCCAATTTGGTTCTGTCTAGCCTTGAACCCTCTGTCTACAATACTGAACAGCAGCAATATTGGATATAAACTTAACATGAGGAATCCAAGAAAGCTCTCTTATCTACTATATATGGACGACCATAAACTATATGGAGAAACTAGAGAAAATTTAAACTCCTTGATAAAGATGGTCGAAACATTTAGTAGGGATATCAGAATGTCATTCGGACTGGACAAATGTTCTACCGTTAGCATACAGAAGGGAAAGGTACAGAGTCAACATTCTGTAACATACAACAACTGGCACCAGAAGAATCATACAAATATTTAGGAATACCTCAAAAGCAAAAACTTGATCATGATCAGTTAAAGAAAAACTTTTTAACTCTACACCAAAAGAGACTTACAAAGCTTTCAAACACCAAACTGAACAGTGGAAACCTTATTAGAGCGATCAACGGTTGGGCAGTGCCAACTCGGGCATATTCTTTTGGCATTGTTAAATGGTCAGAAACTGACCTTGATGAACTTGATAGGTTGCCTGCATCCAAACTCATCTACAAAAAGACTATATATCCTAAGAAAGTTTGGGGGTAGAGGCCTTGTGAACGTAAATAATCTCTGTCTCAATCAAGAAAATAGGATGAGAAAACACTTCATTGATTTAAACAGTGCGCTAATGAAATTGGTTGCAAATGAGGACCGGGGTTTCACCCCACTAAACTTAAATAAAGAAAACCGTATTGATAGCAGAACAACACTCACGGATTGCGTTCGAGAATGGAAAGGATAAACATTACATGGAAGGTTTCCTAAGTCACTCGAAGATGACACCATTGATGAACAATTGTCTCTAAAGTGGCTGACCGATGGACTGTTGTACCCAGAAACAGAAGGTTTCGCAATATCTATTCAAGGTAGGGTAACAAGAACTATGAAAGACATATACTGCACTTGGACGTAGTAGATAAGTGCAGGAAATGCGGTACTCTGGGGGAAACAATTGAGCACCTTATTGGTGGTAGCCCGGCTCTTGGTCCTAATGTTTATTTAGGATGGCATAATCAGCTGGCAAAAATCATACATTAGCAAATTGCACTAAAATACTCGCTATTAGAAAGCGCACCTTCTTATTATAAGTACTTGAATCATCCGATACCATTCTTTACTGGTGCAGACCAATCACTACTGATCGAACGGGTAATTATAACAGGCCAGATATTATTCTAATCAACAAAATGGAGAAAAGAGCCTTGATAATTGACATCGCAGTGCCGCTCTCTCACAACATTAGAAAAACCGAGATGGAAAAATCCACAAAGTATGAAAATCTGGCATACGACTTGAAGAACCAATGGAAACTGATTAAGGTAGATGTAGTGCTTTCCATTATATCCGCCGAAGGCCAGATAAGTAAGAGATTTTCAAAGAACCTCGAGAGCCTGGGTATCTAGAAATCGATTGGGGGGTCCACAGTGTGACAACGTGCCGTGCTCTTGCAGCCATGTCACATTGTTCGTAAAATATTATGTTAAGGTGAGAGGAGCTGAATTGCTTTTTCATCTTGGCATTGGAATATCGACCAACATGAACTGAGATTATACAGCAAGGATCATAATTTAACAATATTTTATTTTTCCCAAAACTATTCAGAAGTTAAACCACTCCGGCTCTGGCGCCTTTTATGAAACTAGGATTTTTTTTATTGGGATTTATTGAGGCAATTAACATTTTGCCGAAGAGCAACGAAATATCTTGTAACGTACTATACGCAATGCACATATTTAAAATGAATTTATACAGTATTGTTATATAAGTTCCAAAGATATATACTTATACTAGAATAAGATCTTAAGTATGATAATGTTATTGGCATAACGTTCTACGAAAATTATGATACGTAACTGCGTCATTAAGAGTATACGAAATATATTTACCTAAAGGAATACCGTCCTTGGTCCAATATACATCTCCATTTAAGAAGGCAACTTTACATTCCAAGATTACTTCTTCGCCTTCCTGCACTTTAACATTGTGAGATGCGACTTCAAAATAGTGTTCTTGAGCCATAGATATGTGGCTAAAGAGTAAAATGAACACAACTGTAACAGAAGAAAACAAATGTTAATATTTTAATTTTTAGTGGACATTTCTCTTTTCAATTAGATGCTCCTTATCCTTAGATAAGTTTTAAAACTTAAATTTTATACACATTAGATTATTTTCGGGTTGTTTAGAAATTCCAACTGTGTTTAAGTTTTTGTTATTAAAAAAACACATTCAAATAAGTAGTGTTGAAGATTAAGACACACAATTCAGTGGCACAAATTAAGTCAAAAGATGGACTTAAAAAGGTTTAGAATACATACGATTGAAACTTATAAATGAATATAGTCAAGAAACATTATTTTGCTCTTTAACAACTGTCTAAGTAGAAATGAGTATATAAAAAAGATAAATTAGCTTCTGGTGTTTTCGCGGTGTCCATTATCCAGAAAAATTACACATTTATTCGTTTCGTATCTGAAATGGCTTTTCGTGTTCTAAAATTAGAAGTTACATTTCTAATTACACTTTTATGTAACAAGGACCATTTTCAACATATGATTGGCTAGCTTGTGATATTTTGTTTAATGCATATTCTTTAACCAAATGTGAGTGATACTACAGCATGAGTCTCTACTATGGAATAATCTATATATGTAGATTGGTTAAGATGTTTACAAACTGATATATTACTACCGCTTTTAACCTGAGAACAAAACGAGATGTTAGAATTATCTTCACTCTTATACCTATTCGCCTGACGTTTTGGCACATTGGCTCCTATGTAACTGTGAAAACTACACAAAACGTCGAAAAAATAACGGAACTTAAAAAAAAAATACCAATTATTTATTTTACCAAAATTATTTCTTTCTTTCAAAATACATCTCTTCCATGTCCCTTATCACGGCTTGTGCAACGGAAATTTCCAAGTAATTTAACAGCTTGCTTTTATTACAACTATGTATTAATTTGACAAAATTTGTGTTCAAAAAATGGTTCTGTACTATACAATATTCGGCAAGGCCCGTCTTTCTTTGATTATGTAAAATTAAATATTTATGTTCTTTTAGTTCTTATATATATATATATATATATATATATATATATATATATATATATATATATATATATATATATATATATATATATATATATACATATATATATATACATTTATATACATTTATATACATATATATTAGCAGACCTGGCCACGCGTTGCTGTGGCTAAGTCATACGTTGAATTATATTGTAGTAAACTATTCAGTACAGTCAAATCATTATTTATGAATAAAGACGAAAACGATGTAGCCGATGTAAAACCCACAGGATTGAGATTTGACCCTTAGGTCATAATTTGGAAGCGATTGATAAATATTTTTGATTTGTTAAGAAACAAAATGATACAGAGAACCAATGAAATTAAGTCAATAAATAATGCACCAAAAATTGAAAAAGCAAGGTTATGTCGTAAGTAAATTTTGAACATATGTGTGACGTTAAATGAATTGCAGCATAAATGAAACGTTTGAACTCTTAACACAGCTACTGGATACTTACCCAATCCGGACACTAAAGAGTTGAAGCGTTATGTCGATAAACTAACTTAAATCGCCCTCTGTTAGAAACTTATGGAATTAACAGATAATTATAACCCTTTATCATATAATAAATAAATAATTTGCAATAAAAAAATATTGGGACTACAAATTGAGATAAAAACTATCCTATCTCTCAAGTTGAACCAAACTGCACACGGTGTGTAAAATTTCATTAAAATCGGTTCAGTAGTTTATAACGAACAAAAAACGTAACACGAAATTTTTATATATATATGTATATGTATATATATATATATATATATATATATATATATATATATATATATATATATATATATATATATATATATATATATATATGTTACATCTAATTTTTTCAAGGATGGTAGATAATGTTTCTAAATCATTCCGGGTGTCGATCCGTTGATTCTGTGAAGAGTCACGACGTTTCGCCAAAATCTCATTTGGCATTTTCAAGTGTTGTCTGCTTCGAGTCCAACTGACGTGGACGGGTCGCTGTGCTCGCTTTTATAGCCGGCCGGCGACTGCGCAGATTATATCGGGGTAGTTCGGAACTATTGCCGAGCGCCGCAAATAGTCCCGAACTAACCCGATATAATCTGTGCAGTCGCCGGCCGGCTATATTAGGCGGAGACGCAGGTTGTTGTGTGTTCCACATGAGATTGTGGAACCTAGCAGTTGAGTGTCTGATGACACTCAGCACTGTTGTCTCATTGGACGCGGTCCAAAGAATTCTAACAGTGCATATATATAGTATTACACATATTACATTTTCCAAATTTGTCACAAAATTTTGCTCTTTCTTTATTATTATTTAGCATCGATTCAAGATTATTCTTATTAATAGTGATAATAATAATGTTTTCTTTCTTTAAATGATTTGTGATTCTAGAACTTAATTTATGAATATAGTTGATGGCATGCCATTTTTTTAGATTATTTTTCGGGTGTTTCTGCATAAAAATGTTTGATGTTTTTTTCTTAACCTTGATTTTTATCATTTTATCTATAATGCTGGGTTGATATCCATTATTCTTTGCGATATTTTTAATTATATTAAGTTCTTTTTCACAGTTGCATTTTTTAAGTGGAATCGTTAGAAATCTGTGGGTTATACTATGAAAAATGGATATATTTACGTTCCATGAGTGATTTGAACATGGGTGAATAGTTGTATCGGTATACGTGAGTTTTCAAAATATTTCAAATTCTAAGTTATGTTCTTATTATTATTAAACAAATTATTTAAAACAAGGTTAAGAGAAACAATCTCAAACATTTTTATGCAGCTGCACTCGAAAAAGATTCTAAAAAATGGCATACTATAAACTATATTCATAAATTAAGTTCCATAATCACATTTATTTAATCATTTAAAGAAACCAAACATTAATAGTATCTCTGTTAATAAGAATAATCTTGCATCGATGCTAAATAATAACAAAGAAAGAGCAGCATTTTGTGACAAATCTGGAGTATTAAAAAACATAACACACAACAAACAACAAACATAAATATTCAATTTTACATAATCAAAGAAAGACGGGCTTTGCCGAACATTGTATAGAACAGAACCATTTTTTGAACACAAATTATGTCAAATTAACATATAGTTGCAATAAAAGCAGGCTGTTAAATTATTTGGAAATTTCCGAAATTAAAAAAGCCATATAAGACCTAACCTAACAAACCTGAAAAATACCCAGCTAGACTTCGGAGAAAAGTCAATTATTGAAAGTGTCATAAATTTAACGAGACAAAAAAAATCAACCTCCATTAACAGCACTTTGAAACTTTAGTTTACTTTATATATAACTCTCTTGGCCGTGAGGCCGAAACAGCAGTTTAAACCTTTAGTTTAGTTCATATATAACTCAACTAATTTAATGGTCGTGAGGCCGAAACATGTCAGAAATATATCTTGAATATATTGTGAAACAAATACCAAGTTTTTTAATTATTATCGTTGTTACCATGTTTCACCAAATGCCAATCGCGCAATCAATCAAAAGTAAGAGCACTTTGGCGCTCTGTTTGACGATCGTACTTGAGTCTCATTACCAGATACGATAGATTCCAGGAAAGTACAGTTCTATCTAGCTGTTTTAATAAGGTTCTTGCAGTATTCAAGGCGAGCAATTTCTTGGTCTTCATTTAAGGTGTGAAGAACAAATCGACCATAGACGTACCGTTTAAATCCTTTGTCAAAATGTCGTGTATCATGTTTTTGGTCGTATTTAATTCCTCCGCTATCGATCTCACAGTTAAATTTGCATCGTTGGCGATCATTTCAAGCACTTTTTCCACGAACTCATTGCGATTTTTTTTTGCCGGCCTGGGTGTCGGTCGTCTTCCAAAGTCACGATCGTTCTGATAATCTTGACTTGATAATTCGTTAATCGATTCTCATTTAAAACCGATTCGGTTTATTTTTAGACTCTGCAGAAGAACTAGGAGTTGCAATACTCAGACCATATTCCTACATACATCGCCAGTGGGAATGTCCTCTCAGATATCTCGGATATAGCGTACATCAAAAACATCAGGCATGAAACGTATTAAAAAAACGATTAAGAAAAATAAAACAAATTGAGAAACATTCACAAGACTGGTTCCAGAAAAGATTACAACAATCCCAGCAATTAACACCGAAGAAGAGGCGGAAGAAGCAGCCGAAGATTTACAAAGACGAATCACAGGGACATACGAAGAAGGCACTGTGTCGAGAGAAGTTTTAGCAAACACAAGACCGTAAGGCAAGACGCCATGGGCCCTGAAGGAAATAATAAACCGCAAAAGACTATTCAGAAGAATATACAGAGTAAGGAAATCTGAACAAAGCGCAGCTAAACAGACATACTCATATGATGAAAAATGCTCTGAATGAACATTGCAATAACAGATGGAACCCAAAATTTCAAATGCTAAACACATGGGATCACTCTGCATGGAAAACCTAAAAACAATTTAGAAGAGATAACAATTATTCCTCCAGCGCTTGGAGCCAAAGAGATAGCATTCGCAGACACTCTGAAGAAAGAAAGAAGGAGAAATAAACACCCAGATGAGGACATAGACTACATAGATGAGGTGGAAATGCTAGCAAAAGAACGATCAGAAAATCCTCAGAGGCACTCGTTGAAATCCCAGTCTGTTCCGACGAGGTACACGGAATAATCAAAAGACTGAAAGTCAGAAAAGCCCCGGAACAAGATGGCATCACTAATATGACAAATGTAATCAATGCGATAATGAGAACAGAACGTTTCCTGGAAGTGTGGAAACAAGTCGAGGTAATCATCTTCAACAAACCAAAGAAAAAAACCATGGCGGCTCTTGAGGGAGGGCATTTGGGCGCCGCCCCTCCAGCATTTATCACAGTAAACAATTTTTCAGAGCAAAATACCATATTTTATTTCCGCTCAGTTTCTTTCCTTTAACTCATTTTAATACATTATTCAAAATTAAAATCTCCATATGTAGAAGAATGTCTGTCGACCCTTCACATCAAACAATGCGGATAAAAATTCCATCCTCTCGCTACAATTTTTACATCGTTGGTCGGATGTTTACCTCCAGCGACCGTATGCCACGTTAAATTATCTCGTCGTTACATGCTCGGTGTCACATGTTTTGTTGGTTGCCAGAATACGGGAGTTTAACTGCTTTCTAAAACATGCGATTTGGACGTAGATTTTCTGCGACCAAGCGTATCGGTAATTAGATTTAAACGCTGATTTGACGGGTACGGATCGTTTAATATGTCTCGCGTCGCGTATTTCGTTCGCTTCGCGAATAATTGTTTTGGTTTGGGATTTGCTACGTGTTTATACACTGAGTAGTACAACTTTCAACTTTTAATCAACTTTTAATTGCAAACATGAAGGTGTCTGATTTAAAACAGTTAATAATTATTAACTTAGTTTGGAGGAGAAAGTTGAATTAAAAACTAACGGTCATCCCACGTCCTTGTTGAATTTAAGTTCAAAAATAAAGTAAAAATAGGGCAAGTTTTACGCGAAAAGTTGACAGTAAACTATATGTGAAAGTTGTCCGATGATAGAAAAATATTTGAAGACCAAATTGGAAATTTTTTATTCGAGGCCCGAAATTTGTCAAAATGAAGACATTAAACGCTATTTAAAGACATTAAATTTTATTTCGAATATGGGGCTAGATACAGCTTTTAAAGAAATCATTCAGGCTTTGAGAGCCTTGGTATAGTCACTAGTATTAGTAACTATACCAATGACCACAGCCGAAGCCGAGAGGTGCTTTTCGACTTTGAACTTAAAACATATTTAAGAAATATTATGTTAAATATTGAGAGTGCTATTTTCTTCTTCGCCCTCCTACTTTAAAAACCCACGAGCCGTCACTGGTCCCATCAGACTAATTCCGCAAGGTGGCAGAAAGGATAATATAGAAGAGACTGAATCAGGGAACAGAAAAATTGAACATGATACCTGAAGTGCAGTTTAACTTCAAAACGAAGCATTCAGTGGTACAACTGAATGCTGAAACTGCCACCGAAGGGTCCCAAATCAGAGAAGCCACAGGAGTAATGTTTCAAGATATAATCAGAGACCTTGACAGGGTTTGACACGAAGAACTTATATACAAGGTGACAAAAGCAAGTGGTTACTACAGACAGCTAATTCAGAGTAAGAGCAGGCAAAATATTTCAGGAATAAGAAAACTTGAAGCGGGTGTCGGTACTAGACTCTCACAGCCAAGAAGTAAAACACCTTGAAGTAAAACTGGATCCCAAACTCACATGGAAAAAACACTTTCAAGAAAACGATCAACAAAACGAAAAATGCCATGAACAGGTTATATTCGCTGATATGTAGATGAATCTCCAATACCAAACTGCCATCTGAAGCCAGATGAATCTCCAATACCAAACTGCTCATGATCAAATGATTAAAAATAGTAAGGCCGGCAATAACTTACAAGGCAGTGTTCAGATACACGAGTTCGCAGCCAAAACACAGATAAACAAGCTGGCATCGGTAGAGAACACATGTCAGGATGGCAGTATATGGATCTAAACTGGAAACTCCTGCAAACTTTCATGAAAAGGAAATCAGAAAAAGTGTTATTAGTTGCAAGCATGCATGAAAATGCAGAACTAGAAGGCTCATGGATTATGGTCCGAATGACCTCCCCAGGAGTGTCTCGAGGAGCGCGATATGAAAAGAGACCGAAATTTCAGGTGCTCCTTTAAAATAATTAACATATCCAGATATGAATTGGCAAAATTGACAATTGACCCAGCCTTGGACCACCATACCCAGCAGCTGAACATTGGCACAATCTTTGGTCCAAGACTGGGCAGCCGATCGATTGTATTATGTTCAAAAAATAGTGGACCGGTGGGGAAAAGTATTAAAAATCAGAGTAACTTTACCTATCTTTACGTTGGTGCTTTGCCATTCCTTCATTCACCACCTAAAGCGCCAGCAAGTGCCTCCTAAGCCCGGTTTCTGGCCGTAAGTCGTCATTAGGGGGCTCAAGCTGGAACGCTTGGAAAGCGGATCAAGGAACGACTGAAGCCATGACCATATAATTCGGCCATGTCGAATTGTGGCTGCAATCACATGCAGCTATGCCATGCTGCGATAAACGGGCGCAACAGTCAAACTGTGCGAGACCTTTCGTTGCCCCTTTAACTTTGGGTAAGTACCAGATATGTTCGAAAAATAAACCAAGGTTTGTTTCCGAAGGCTTGGGCCAGTATTGTTTGTTACCCCAGGCTTGAGCTAGTATTGTTTTTTTGTTTCCCAAGTTTCGCCCCCAACCCTGGTTCTTTTGTTTCCCAAGGTTCGACTCCAGGGCATCATTCTAAGGCTTGGACCAATGGTTGGAATAGGCCATTGCGCCACGCCAAGGTTTGCGCTAAGGCTCGGACAATATAAAAACGATTGGCTGAGACTCGGACCTAGCCTTGGCCAATGGTTCTTTACTACCTGGGTAGGAAATACATTTTATTACGACAACGGGATATAAATCTCCACCAGACTAAGCATACTATCAACAAATAAATATAAATAACATTTTATATTTTTAACGGTATACATGTATATTTATGTATATACATATATAAAAAAATTCGGTAAAACCTGTAAAAATTCAAGCAATGGAGAGCAACGCGTCTTGTAATAAGCTCCCTGGATGAATTGTGATGATTTTCCCATTATAACGAAAAAATAAAAAATGATGGTTTAGATTTGTACCTTTGTTTTGTACATGCAGTATTTTAAAATCACTGTTAAAATGACAATTTTCGTTTTAGGCATGATAGTTGGTTTTATTTAAAAAGAACATTCCGAAGCACCTATTGGAACACTCTTTATATCATAAGAAAAATATTTAAACATATTTTACAAGTAGTCTTGTACTTAGTCACATTGAGAATCTTCTGTATTATTAGTATCTACTAGACCAGAGGTTCCCAACATTTTCGGAACCATCGCCCTCTAAAAGAAAATAAAATCTTCCTTAATAGAAAATTATATCAAATTTTAAAGCATTATTGCCCATTATCTATACCTATTTTATTTGTTTATCTACGTATTAAGAATCACAAAGTATAAATTAATTAAAATAATGCGATGGTTGAGGCTGGCGAAGTTTCAACAATTCGTTAATAAGGGGTTGCAATTTCGTTAACATCAGTCGCAAATCACTACGTCTGTTCCTTTTCTTAGACAGTAAATTAGCTACTGCACTGAATCCACACTCAATCAAATACGATGAAGGAAATGCAATTAAAAATGTCTGTACTATTGCCCACAAACCAGGGTGGAGAGCTGGTATTGATTTTTGAAGCCAGAACTCTTAGAATCCATTTCCGAATTTTCTAAGAGTTCTTCTAAATTTGATAATTCTGCTGTACCTGCATCTGAGAAAGGATCTAAAACCCAACTTGAGATATTCATGTTTGAATTATCCTGCAATCGCTCCGTAAAATTAGTATAAAGAACGTCCAAGTGTTGACAATGAGTAAGTATTGCTTCCTACTTTCCAGAGACTGCTGACAATGTGAAAAAGTGGTGCTGTATTCACCTCCACCTAGGGGTCGTTTGAACAGAAGTTTTCACATAAAAGCAGCTATAACGCTTTTTGTTTTAATTAAATTTAACTCATAAGCTTGCAATTGTAAATTGACTTCACTGCATATTTTAAACAGCCCTGTCAAAGAAGGGATGCCATTTTTGGATATAATCAGGTTTGCATGCAGTTTTTCGTCCTTGTTTTCAAGGAAATCCAGTACTGTGTTAAAGAGATTGAAAACCCAATTCAGACAAATATCTTTAGAGAACCAACGAACTTCAGCAAGAAAGCGATTGAAATCTTCATCATTTTCACTACAACATTGACCAAATAATCTCTAGTTTAATGAATAGCTTCTAATCTTATTGACTGCTTCAATAACGTACTGCCGCAACGTATGCAGGCGTTCATTCAGATTTTTTTGCAATTAAATGCTGACGATAAATAACACAATGTACAGTGAGTAGATTCGGTACTGCATATTTCAAATGAGCTATGAAACGGCCCGTCATTCTTGAAGCACCGTCAGTAGCAGCTGACAAAATATTTTGAATAGGAATATCTTTCTCTTGTATTGTACATGTACATTGTATCGGTTTCCAAATTTTTAGCAAATAATATCAAATTTTAGCTTTGGTGTGAAGTTTACTGAGGCGTACATTAATAACTGAAAAAGTTAACTGAACGGAATAGGTCCTTTAACCCGGTTCATGTTCATTTTTCTATTTGAATGCTTTCATATGCATCCAAAGCCCTATTGTTACTTACACTTTTAACCAGTGGTAAACTACTAATGTCTTTATTGTGATCATGTTCGACTGCATGCTGGGCAACACAAGATTTTTCACTTCTCCCATATCTAATGTGGGCAATGTGTTCTCTATATCTCGTTAATATGGATCTTCTTGTTTGTCCAATATACCTTCGATCACAATCTTGAGAGCTATTAATCTTTTATTAATGTAAATTTTTTGTAAAAGTTTGTAAAAACAAACTAATGTAAATTTCCACCATTTATAAAACTTGTTTTAAAGTTTACATTGTTTCGGCAACAGTGCCTTTTTCATATATGAAATCTATATTAAAATAGTTTTAAAATGGCGACAATTCAGAAATACGTCTGAGATCGAGAGATTTATATATTTAATAACTAAACATATGTAATAACTTATTAAGTACTTACGAGATAAATAATTTTTAATATGGTTCCGATGCATGTTGGGCTTATAAACCTGCAAAAATAATAATGAGTGAATACATTTTAAAATGAAGCATATTATGCTTTATTTCCTAAGAAAGAAATGCATTCAAAATGAGTAATGAAATCATTCAAGCGAGAACGTGAATGGCATATTCGTGAATGGCATATTCGTGAATGGCGTATTCAAGCGAGAACGTGAATGGCATACATTTCCAGATGGCAAATGGTTTCGCATTATTTTTGTTACTGAATAGAGCAATATTCAACTGAGAGTTGGCATTTAAATGTCCAACATATTCGAGGGTATGCGAATAGGAGGTATTTAGTGTAAGAAGACGTTACTCGTCAAGGATATTCTAACCTCAGTTCAGTTCAGTCAGCCGAGAAGATCAGACGTGTGTTCGAACGCTCCCGCGCTCTTACATACCGTGCGGTAATAGTTTAGTATTCGTTAGTAGTCGCGTTCGCGGATTCACTTTTGCCGATACGGGATGGACGAATTAATAGCCTCCAACAAGAACCAAGCCTTCAACCTGCTGACCAAATGCGAGCTAGTATCCATTTGCGAAAGATACAGAGCAAATGCGCGAAAGATACCGTCCTCAACGATCCGATTTGTATCGAAGAGGAAAAGCAAATGCGATTGATTGCACAAACTCAGGAAGAAGCTGAGGTGTACTCAGCCAAAAGCAAGGCACAAGACGACGTAATAGCTGGGATCAAAGGCTATCCTAGAGGTCCTGACCAACCAGAAAGACGAACTTAACAAACACCTTCAAATCGCACTCCCCGATTAGGTCCCCGAAGACGAAGCCTAAGCCTTGGGCCTCGATGTCATCCGAAACTTCGAAACTAACTCGTGGCCATTGGACCGGCCAAAACCATCCTGGACGGAGTACTGGTCGAACCCCGTTCGGAAACAGACCGAAATGCAGTGCTCCAGCATTTCACCGAAAAAAGCTGCTGATTTCTAGCTGTATCCAGCGACACCCGATTCCTCCGAGTCCTCATGCGAGGCGTCTTGGAATCGATACCGACTGAAGACGTCAGAACGGCCCTTGTCGAAATGGTTTTCCATCCGACTAACATTACGAGATGGCAACCAAACCGGTAAAAAAATACCGATCGCGATTGTTCAGGTGACAGTCCCGGCAAACGAATCAAGCACGAATACTGCACCAACTCATACGAATCGAGGTGAACAACAACAGAAACAAAGCACTTCAATGCTTTAACTGCCAGAAATACGGACATCTCTCTAACCAGTGCCAAGCAGACTCAGTTTGTGTAGTAAAGTGCGCGGGGTCACATCGTAGCAGTACATGCATCCTGGACAACAGCCAACCCGCAACATGTTACAACTGTGGAGGCCCGCATCTAGAGAACTTTTCCAGATGCAGCGCAAACCCATCCAGGAAACCAGCCACTAACAGCACCTGCAGATCCATCCTCAATTATGGCCGGATTCGCAGCCCAAATCCAGCAAGTGATGGGTCTGTTCCACACCCAGATCCAATCGCTATTCAACCTTCAGCAGCAGTTTTATCACCATCAAACACAAAGCCGCCCGGACGACAGGGCCCTTGTCGATTGGACCTAGGTCCCGCTCTTTCGTTCACCCCGCCCCGCGCAACTATTATAGCGAGCATAATCCTCGGCCATTCATGGCTCGCCCCCATCTTCTACTTAACCTCCAAAGTCGACCAAGACTTTTGAGGTTTAAAAACCATCTTCTTAACCTACTGGAACCATGTCAGTAATCTGCTGGGTCAACTAGAAGGCCCCAGAATACCAGCGACCGTACGGGCACATCTACAGAAAAACGAGTAAGGACTTATAAGGGTAGCTCATAACCCAAGCTGACAAAATGAAAAATGGAAAAATAACCTTGAAAATTTTAGCAATATTAGATGCTCAATTGTTGTTGTCAGTTGACGTTAGTGTTTCTGTAAAGATGGAAAAATGGAATATCGAGCCGTACGGCCAAAAACTGCATCCACTACCGATAACATTGAAAAAGTTCACCAAGTGGTATTAAATAACCGTCGAATAAATAGCAGAGGCTGTGGGCATCTCAAAAAACATATTTGTCATATATTGATTGAAAATTTGGGCATGAAAAAACTAACCGCTCGTTGGGTGCCGTGATTGCTCATTCAGGACCAAAAACGCATTGAAATGAACATTTACTAAGCCCTATTGAAGCAGTTTATGCGAAATAAGTCAAAGTTTTGGCGTCGATTAATAACTATAGATGAAACTTGGATATATTACTACCTGATACTAAGGCACAGCCGAAACAGTGGACTGCGAAGCGTGGATGGAATCCGAAAACGGCGAAGGCTCTTCCAGGAAAATGATGGGGACTGATTTTTTTGGGATAGCCATGGAGTTGTGTCATCAAAACGTCTCACATTTCGGCGGCTGCCATGACAAAAGATCACGATTACCCATCCGCCTGATGCACCAGATCTGGCCCCAGTGACATTTTTCTCCTTCCTAGGCTAAAAGTTTCGCTCGGAGGGCAGATATTTTTATCGAATGCAGCACAATATGTTCGGACTATTTGGACGGATTAAAGAGATTATATCATCATTTGGAAAAGTGCATAGAATTACAAGGAGATTATGCTGAGAAATAAAACTGAATTTTACAAAAAAAAAACTTGTTTCATGGTTAGGCTGAAACTTTTCGGACTACCCTCGTAAAACGTGTTGCATGTGCAATGCGCTATAAAGCTGTATTCCTCCGTAGTCACATGAAATCTAAAATATGCTATGTAGCGGCTACCAGCCAGATGCGTTGGAAAGTTGATCTCGACGTGATTGCGATGACATAAGGAATAAATTGTCGATAATTTGCAGGAACTTGATTTCGAATATCGAAGAAGGAGGTTTCCCATGGAGATTGTCACTTTTTGTTTAAATCGAATAAAACAATTTTTTACTTTGTTATCTATCACATTTTTAAATTTGTGGGAGTATAGTTTCGTAAAACGGTGTTACCTTCTCAAACACAACTTTAAAACTAAGGTATTACAGCTGTTTATCCTATGTACCTAATTTTACACTTTTATTGAGGTTAATTTTTTATAAGTAATGTCTGAATGATTGTGGCATGTTCATATATTTTTTCTCCTTTATTTGGGTTTTTCGCCACTGTCTAAAACTCAAAATATATCAAAAATACCTGTTCTTATTTAAAGAATCACTGGGTAAAAACAAAAAACCAAACGGAGACAAATTTCTCAGTGATTCTTTTTTGTAATAAATTTGCCTAACGAACAAAATTTTAAAGATATAAAAATATTATAAAAAAATGTACAAACTTTTAACGTTAACGTTTCGGAGGGTAATCTCCCCCCGTTTTTAAAAAACTAAACTAAAAAATAAATTATATTAGTTTTAATATATTAAGTAAAGAGTCAAAGTAAATATGTCAACGATACTTATACAACAATGTCAACGATACTTACATTGACAACAATAGATTTTCATGACATTGACATACTACCAAAAAATATATATAGGTAATCTTTACTGTGTGATTGTTTATTGTACTGGTTGTGTATTCAAATATTTAAATGTTTTTAATTGTATTCTTTAGAATCGGGAACCATATTGAATTTAAATCTACCGAAGGCATAGTAATAGTTATTTTTACGAGTATTTAAATTAATTATAGCGGTTTCTTTTAATCTTCTGTATTTTGTTATTTTATTATTAAAAGAGATCGCTATAATTAATTTAAACAAAAATAACTGTATTTTTGCTATATGGCAACATAGCATTGACGATCTAAATATTTTTTTGCAAGATATAAATTCTCGAGAGCCTACAATTAAGTTTACTTTAGAGATGGAGAGGGAGAATAAATTGCTATTCCTCGACACTTTAATAATAAAACAAAACAACAAATTAAAAACTACAGTTTACAGAAAACCGACAAACACAGATAGGTATCTCAATTTCTTTTCAAATCACGCAAAATCGGTCAAAATAGGAGTAATTAAAAGTTTATGACAGAGCAAAACTTGTTTGTACCGACAGTGATACACTACAAAAAGAAACAAATCACATAAAAGACTTTTAATAAAAAACAATTACCCAAAAAATTTTATAGATAAATCGCTTAAAAATTTTGATACTAGACAAAACAGACAAGTTATTAATAACAATAATAATAACTCTCAAACAATCAACCTCACAATCCCTTATATCCGCGGTATTTCTGATACAATTAAAAGAGTAGGAAATAAATACAACATAAGAACGATATTTAAAACAAAAAATACTCTTAGATCTCTATTAACAAAGACTAAACCAAACAATATACAACAAAATATCAAAAATGTGGTTTATAAAATTCCCTGCGAATGTGGCAAATTCTATATAGGTGAGACATCTAGACCGTTAGATGTTAGAGTAAAAGAGCATAAAAACCTTCTTAGAAAGGGCGATGTTAATAAATCTAGAATTTGTCAACACGCATGGGAATCGGGTCATAAAATCAATTGGAATAATTCCAAAACGGTATTAAAAGAATCGGTAACAAAATACAGAAGATTAAAAGAAACCGCTATAATTAATTTAAATAAAAATAACTGTATTGCTATGCCTTCGGTAGATTTAAATTCAATATGGTTCCCGATTCTAAAGAATACAATTAAAAACATTTAAATATTTGAATACACAACCAGTACAATAAACAATCACACAGTAAACATTACCTATATATATTTTTTGGAAGTATGTCAATGTCATGAAAATCTATTGTTGTCAATGTAAGTATCGTTGACATATACAAAAAAAATATATTTACTTTCACTCGTTACTTAATATATTAAAATTAATATAATTTATTTTTTAGTTTAGTTTTGAAAACGGGGGGAGATTACCCTCCGAAACGTTAACGTTAAAAGTTTGTACATTTTTATATCTTTAAAATTTTGTTCGTTAGGCAAATTTATTACAAAAAAGAATCACTGAGAAATTTGTCTCCGTTTGGTTTTTTGTTTTTACCCAGTGATTCTTTAAATAAGAACAGGTATTTTTGATATTTTTTGAGTTTTAGACAGTGGCGAAAAACCCAAATAAAGGAGAAAAAATATATTTTTTTATAATATTTTAAATAGTTTGGAATTTCGGAGATCGCTCTGATCGTTTAATAGCAGTCTAGAGGGGTCTTTATTATATTTATAAATTTCAATTGCTTCTAAAATGTTTATTTTTTTTTGCTTTTTGGCGCTGTTTGTAAAATTTTTAAATTTGTAATCTCGGGAAATATTTGTCGGGCATATATGAAATGGTTCGCTAAATAATAATTTTGTTTCTTTAAGATGTACGCAGATTTATGTTCTTTGAATCTGGTCTGCAAATTTCGGGCAGTTTGTCCCACATAGCAGCAACTGCACTCGTTGCAACTTAACATACAGTATGTCCAAGATAGACTTATCACCCCTTTAATTTGTTTTGTTTCTGGACGGTTTTTCATAAACTTTCTTTTGTTGGATAGATCTCGAAAAACAGCATTAAGAAAGTGTATCATATGCTTTTTGCTAATATTATGGCCAACTGCGTGAACTTTTATGTCTCCAATTTTTGAGAAGTTCTGTTAGGGCTTTTTTAGAGAAAAACTAACAACGAATTCTTGCCCAGTATCATCTTAAGTCAAAATGTACCGATTTTTATGGTTCTAAATTACTGGGTGTCCCAGATATTTGTGATATTTATATTATAATTTTTCTAATAATTACATGATTTTCTCTTATTAAAACTATGTATGCCATAGAAATCAAAAATTGTAAACAAATTAACAAATGCCACTTTGACTGATTGATTTGTGTTATAGTGACTTCAAACGGCAATAATGATTCAGAAGAAAAAGTAGAAATTATAAGATTAGTTGGTGATGGCACGAAACTTTTCGTGAAACAGCAAAAAAAAATAATAAAAGACATCCAGAACGGATCAAGATAACCCACATTGGGTGAAACAATCTAATAGACAATATTCTACTAAGGTGAACGTTTGGTGCGGTATTTTAAATGACATTATTTGAATCCAACTAGATTTTTTAGGTTTTTGCAAAATGAATATAATGATGAAATTGATGAGTTGCCTCTTAATTATCGGTACAATTTACACTACAATTTGACGGGGGACCCATTCATCATGCAATTAACGTAAGAAACTTTAATGTTAAATAATAATTTTCCAAATCGTTGGATAGGGTGAAATAGTCCTGTAAGCCGAGATCCCCGGACCTCAAGCCTCTTGTTTTTTTCTCGGCGGGACAATTAAAAATTAGGTTTATGTTTCGAGGCTCCAAACTCGAAACGTTATTTGTGATCGCATTAGGCAGGCTTGCTGTAGCATTACCAAACAGCAATTGAGAAAAGTAGTGAAAGTTTTTTGACTTCTTTGGACTGTGTCCAACGAGACAACAGTAGTCAGGAGTTATACACCCCCGACCGTTGGGTTCCACAATCTCATGTGGAACGCACAAAAACCTGCGTCTCCGCTATAATGAGCAATGGTTAGTTACTTGACCGGGAGGAAGCCCCCCCCCAATCCCTTATATTGGAGGGCACATGTTTCGTCTGTTGGTGGTTAGACTCATCAGGGTACCAACATATGCTCTCTCGCCAAGAATAGGGAGTTCCTCTCCACAATCAAACAACCCATATTTTCGCGGACCTCTCGTCGGATGGCTTATAAATCGAGTTTTTTGACTTCTTTGGACTGCGTCCAACGAGACAACAGTAATCAGGAGTTATACACCCCCGACCGTCTCATGTGGAACGCACAACAACTAGAGTCATGAGATTGGAGGGCACATGTTTCGTCTGTTGGTGGTTAGACTCATCAGGGTACCGACATACCATACCATTCTTGGTACCGTACCATTCTTAGCGAGAGGGCATATGAGAGCAAAGATCTGCATATGGATCAGAGAACAAACGAAGGTATGTGACATCATTGGAAAGGCGAAATAATTTAAATGGAAGTGGGCAGGTCATATAGCGAGACGAGGCTACGACAGATGGACCAAAGCAATTCTGGAATGGATACCGTTTGATCATAAACGGCCGCGAAGAAGGTCGAAAACACGATGAACGGATGACATCATCAAGTATATTGGACCCGAATGGCAGAGGAAAGCTCAGGACCGTGCGAATTGGAAGCGTGCTGGGGAGGTTTTCATCCTGCAGTGGATCGACAATGGCTGAATGAAAATGATGGCGATATATATATATATATATATATATATATATATATATATATATATATATATATATATATATATATATATATATATATATCATCATCATCATCATCATCATCATCATCATCATCATCATCAGCCCGTATCGATCCACTGCAGGATGAAGGCCTCTTCAGCATGCTTCCAACCTTCACGATCCTGGGTTTTCCTCTGTCACTCGGGTCCAATATACTTAACGATGTCATCAATCCATCGTGCTTTTGGTCTTCTTCGCGGACGTTTGCGATCAAGCGGTATCCACTCCAGGATTGCCTTGGTCCATCTGTCGTCCCATCGCCTCGCTATATGGCCTGCCCATCTCCATTTCAATTGTTTTACTCTTCCAATGATGTCACAGACTTTTGTTTATTCCCTGATCCATGCGCAGGACTTTCTGTCTCGTCTTGTAATGCAATACAAGCATACATCTTTCGATTCCCCTCTGTGCCACCCGAAGTTTTTGAATTGATTGCGATGTAAGTGTCCAGGTTTCACTTCCGTATGTCATAACGGGTAGAACGCACTGATCGAATACTTTTCTTTTCAAGCAAAGTGGGAGTCTGCTCTTAAACACTATGTTGAGCCTACTAAATGCCTGCCAGCCACATTTAACACGCCGTTCCACCTCCCGGGCGGTATTCCCCTCCATTGAAATCCTCTGCCCAAGATATACAAAGCTGTCCACAATCTCTAAATCCCTTCCTAAAACTGAAATTCTTCTGTCCTGAGCGAAGTTATTGAACATAACCTGACTCTTTTTCAGGTTTATTTTCAAGCCAAATGGTTCGCCAGCCCTTTGCAGTTCTTGTATGCGTCTTTGCAGCTCCTCTGGGTCTTGTGAAATGAGAATAATATCGTCTGCAAATCTAAGATGGTTTAAGTTTGCACCATTGATCTTTACACCATCCTGTTCCCAATCCAGTTAACGGAATACTTCTTCAAGGCCAGCCGAGAAAAGAATAGGCGATATTGCATCACCCTGCCGTACACCTGGTTCTATATTAATTCCCACTTCAAGATCATCAAGGTGAATTGTGGCTGTAGCTCCATCATATATCGATTCTAATAGGTTTACATAGGCTCTCTCTACACCTTGGCTAAGCAGTGCATCCATTATCGCATGCTTTGAGATGGAATCAAATGCTTTTTCGTAGTCGATAAAAGCCAAGCACAGTGGCATGGTGTATTCGTTGTGCCGTTCTATGACCTGCTGTACAACCTGGATGTGATCCATTGTACTGAATCCACTTCTGAATCCTGCTTGTTCTCTTGGTTGTGCGTCATTCAGTTTTTTTAATATTCTTTTAGAAATTATCTTAGTGAAAACTTTGTACATCACTGATAGGAGGCTTATTGGACGGTAGTTCTTTAAATCTTCCTGTGCTCCTTTTTTATGTAAAAGGATCACTTCTGCATTTTTCCATAAGTCAGGTACTTTTTGTTCTTTGAGGCATTTTGAGTATAATTTTGCCAGTGTTTTATGTAACGTTCGACCACCAGCTTTTAGCATTTCGACAGTTACACTATCCTTTCCTGGAGCCTTGGCTTTTTCATCGATTCTATAGCCTTTGTTACTTCCTCCACTAGGATATCTGGCATTTGTTCTTCCGTGGGTATTGTTGTTTTTGATTGGTTCTGATCTTCATATAACCGGGAATAAAATTTTCTGACAATCTCTAACATTTGGGTACGCGCCCTGAACACTGTGCCATCCTCACGCTTTAATGCATATATTTTTGTTCTTTTGTTTCTCAGGTTGTGAAGGTTTCTCTGGTTGTTTTCTCAGGGTTCACCCTTTCTTCGTGTTTCACAGAGCCCAATAATATCCTAATGTATGTTGTCAAGTTCGATTAACAGTTCTTGCAATCGGGCCTCTGTTTTCATAGTCCGTATATTTAGCGTTGCAATGTTAAAAGTCCAATGGCAGCCTGATCTAACCCGGTGATTCTTAGCACCCTCTGCCTTGGGGCAGGTCTTCCCGCTAACGTAGGTAGTTGCCCCTTGGCCTCCGGGGAATGAGGGCCGTGTTTGAGTTTGTACTGTCATATTTCAACATATTGAAATACCATGTTGAACGTATGGACCGTAATCTGCCAAGCTGGTCCAATGCGGGTTGGCAGATTTTGGATCATGTTAGTCTGAGGCCACTGCCTTGACCTGTCTGCCAGGGGTGACCCTCCCAGGATATATATATATATATATATATATATATATATATATATATATATATATATATATATATATATATATATATATATATATATATATATATATATATATATAAAACTTATTCAAAAGGGGCTGCTAATACCAAAGTTTGACCCAACGAAAATAAAACCAGCCATAACAGAAGAACTTGATAAACAACCTGCGCAGAACTGGCAAGAATTAAAACAAAAAATCATTAAAACAGCCTTAAAGTTGGTCCCTTTACAAAAACGTAGAAAACATCCGTGGTGGGATGAAGTTTGCAAGCAAGCAGTATTAAGCCGAAGTAAAGCATTCAAAGATTGGAACAGTCAAAAAACAGCGATAAACTATAACATCTTTTTGGAAGTAAGAAAAGAAACATCGAAGCTAATTAGACAAACTAAAAGAAAATATGAAAACAATCAACTTAATGAAATAGAAAAAGATTTCCAAAAAAATAACACCCGAAACTTTTACAAAACATTTAAAACTAAATTAACAGGCTATCAACCGCAGAGCCTATGCTTTCAAAAGGAAAACGGACAATTAGCTCTAAATAACCAAGACAATTGCAAGGAACTTGCGAAATATTTTGAACAAATACTAAACTGTCCTGAGCCCTTAAACAAATTACCAACACTAAACCGTAAACAAACAAACCCAGATTCATTACCACCGAATGAAGAGGAAATAATTAGGCAAATCAAGCGGCTTAAAAATAACAAAGCTTCTGGTGAAGATGGAATCACTGCTGAACTTTTGAAATCCGCTGGTCCAGGTACAATCAAGGAAATAACCAAAATTCTACAAGAAGTTTGGCGAACCGAACGGATTCCGGAAGACTGGAAAGATGCTCTAATCCATCCACTACATAAGAAAGGAGATAGAACGGATGTAAACAACTATAGAGGAATATCTCTTCTCCCAGTTTGTTACAAGATTCTATCTCAATGTCTACTAGACAGAGCACAGGGACAGTTAGAACCGAACATTGGTGAATATCAAGCAGGTTTTCGACCGGGCAGATCCTGCCCTGAACAGATCCTGAATCTAAAGTTGATTCTAAGACATCAAAAACTGTACAATAAAAATCTCGTCTGTACATTTGTGGATTTCAAAAAAGCATATGATTCTATTGACCGCGAATCTTTATTCCGAATCTTGAAAGAACAAGGACTAGATCTGAAAACGCTGGCAATTATTAAAACAACGTTAACTAACACGAGGTCAAAAGTTAAATTCATGGGTGACATCTCAGAGCCCTTCGAAATTAAAACTGGTGTGAGACAAGGGGATGGACTCTCGCCACTCTTATTTAACTGTGTTCTAGAAAAAGTAATACAGGAGTGGCGTGAAAAAAAGTCGGCACTGAATATTGACCAGCCCATTAAACTGGGGAGAACCAACATCAAAATTGATTGTCTGGCATTTGCTGATGATCTAGCAATTTTAGCTCAAGATGTATTAACGGCACAGAAACAGATTGAAATCCTAAAAGAAACAGCAGAAAAGGTAGGACTCCAAATTTCCTTTGAAAAGACAGAATACATGACCTGCAACAGACTAAGAACACCATTTCTAAAAACGAAATATGGTCACATCAGACGAGTCTCTCAATTCAAACATTTGGGTGAAATAATCATGGAAAATGGGTTGGAAAAAGCGGCCAATAAGGGTAGATGTCAAAAAATGGAAAAGGCATTGAGACTTACACAAAATATTTACAACAAAAAATGCCTATCTAAAAACACAAAACTGAGACATTACAACACGGTTATTAAGCCAGAATGTCTATATGCTGCAGAAACGGTCATTTTGAATAGAAAGAGGGACATCGAGGACATTGAAAAGAAGGAAAGAAAAATCATAAGAAAAATCCTAGGCCCCAAACAAATAAATAGCACAATATACCGACTTCGAGAAAACCAAGAAATCAAACAATACACAGATATACATAGCGATATGAGAAAAAGAAGACTTAAGTTTTACGGACACATCAAACGGATGAATCCGGGTAGGCTAACTAGACAAATAGTCGAATTTTATGAAAATAGGAGTAGAGCTAAAGTAGAAATAATTAAATGGATTGCTGCAATTAAAGAGGACCTAAGATCAGCAAATATTACACAAAGTGAAATTCAGGATAGAGGCTGTTTCAGACCAAAGGTTAACGTTTGGAAGGTTGGCCAGAGAGAAAAATGTAGGAAGACTGGAACAACTTGGTCTGACGAAAGGAAAAAAGCTCATAGCGAAAGAATGAAATTAGTATGGGCTCAAAGGAAGGCTAACAACAACAAACGCCTCTAATTGTGCTTCGCGTGGTCCACCAGGGCCCATACGTGAATAATAATAATATATATATATATATATATATATATATATATATATATATATATATATATATATATATATATATATATATATATATAACCTTCTCTAGGTCAGTCCTGCGGAAAAATGCTGACTGAAAGAAAACATGATTTTTTTTTCTATAGTCTCAGAAAATAAAAACTCCAGCAAGGCAACACTAGCTTGAAGAAAATGAGATCTTCAAGAATGACATGCACATTCCCCGGATCTAAACCTTATAGATCATTCATTAGGTGTTCTTAAGGATATAATCCAGCTACAAATAATTAAATCTAATGAAAGTTTCTACTGTATTTTCTCAAATGCTAAAATATATTAATTCCTTAAAAATTAAAGACAACCTGCATGTATGCAGCCAAGTTCTGTGAAAAACAGGTACAATGAAGACATTGGTTTTGCAAATGGGTTTCAAATACCATAAAACCCACAATTTTTTAGATTTATTTCGATGTAGTCACAGGATATTAGAAAATCCAGTAAAGCAATACCAATTTCAAGAAAATGGGATAATCCTTAAACACAACCTGCTCAGTCTCCGGATCTACAGCCTATAGAACATTTATGAGATATTCCTAGAAACAGAATCCAGCTACAATTGAGAAAATCTAATAATCCATAAGTTAATAAGTAAACAAATGTTAATAATCCACAATAATTGAACAAAACAAAAGATAAACCAAATAACCTCTGTTTTAATTATATATATTCAATAATACTTCGAGAAAATTGTGAGATTTTAATATATAGTGTGAGCAATGCTTTTTGCTGTGGTTGTATTGGCAAAAATTATCCCAATCCTTACATCACTTCAACTATGCCTTTATTGATAAAATCAATATATCAATTAATCTTGTTAAATTCCAAATGTTTATTCAGAAAAATTCACCTATTTTCCAAAAGAAAAAAATTACCTTAAATGAAAATATAGCATATTCCAAAATCATTAATTATCAATATTTATACTTCTAAAATTAACCTAAAAAATAATCATACACATTAAAATTCTATCTTATTTCTGCAAACGATTATGCAACACATCTATTTACATTTTAGGAAACATAACCATTTAATTTTTGGAAATGTATCAAAAATCATTATATTTTCGTTTAGAGATATCTATGCTAAAAAATATAATCAAAATAATGTCCTATTGTAATATTAAACTAAACATGCAAGATTTTTACTAGTTATAACCTATAAAACAAATTTAAGTTCGTGTTGGATAGCAGTTTAATTTTGTGTCTCTTCACAATAACCCAACCAGTATATATCTTGCAAAAATAAAGAACCTTTTTTACGTTCAAGATGCACCAAAACACATATAATATTAAAAAAAAAACAATCCTACCTGTAACACACACTAAGATAACTCCAATTAAACTGTGGACGTACAGTAACAAATTGGATCACATCAAATGAGATAACCAAAGCAAAATAGTTTCGAACAACAAACCGAATAAAAAACCGAAAACAAATCGAATTATCTTAATGGTAACAGATTAAACAGAAGAAAGACATCAATGAAAATTGAAAAAATAAAATAAAGGCAACATAATTTAAGACATAATTTTTATTTAATTAATTTTAATTGCACTAGAAGTTTCCTGTTCGGTATAACTTATTTTATTATCAAAAGATGGCGCTGAATTCAATATGAAAATTTTTATATACTTGAAATAAAACCTCACAAAAAAGGCAAAGTAATTTTAATATTTATAAAAAATTATTCAGAATCATTAATTTATTTATTTATTCTATTTTTGGAAGTTGAGCGAAAAATAAAATCAAAAACACCTGATAGGTTAATCTACAAGAACGAGTTGATTATCTATCACACTCTCTCTTTGTGTTTTTACCGTGTCTCTCATTAGACGGATTAAAATCATGGTTGAATGGAATATTATAGTTGGTGATATTTTAAAAATAAGTAGTAAATTCATTATAATTATTTTCGATATTATAATAATTCATATTTAATTTCTTAATAAGGATGATTAACAGACTGATAAATAGAAATGCTGACAGTTATTAATTTTCAAATTTTATATATCAACGTCTTTTAGGATGACAATTTTTTTTGGGAAATATCATTGTTTTTCTGCTATTATTAACTGATCTTTCATTTTGACTATTTTAGTTTTAAACTTTTAGTGTTGTTTCGATGTGATTCTTTACATCCAATATTTTTTTTAACTCCTAGAGAGATCTGTAATCTGCCCAGAGGGCAATAAGCTTTTATTTTGACTTGAGAGAAGTACCATGTAGAGTCTCACTCCAGTGAGTGATATTTAAGTCTTGTATTCAAGTCTGATGGCAGCAGAGGTTTTAGCCTACGGTTTTAGCCATAAAAATTATGTGTGGCTTCCTTGATGGATTCAAGAGGGATATCATGTTGAATGACCTCGTTGGGGACGTAATAGGGTGCGTCTACATGGCTCGTAATACCTTGTTCTGGAACCTTTGCAGGATGTTAATGTTGGAGTCACAGGCCGTACCCCACAGTTGAATTCCATAATTCCAAACGGGTTTAAGAATGGTCTTGTATATCAATACCTTGCTGTCTAAGGATAGTTTCGATTTACGACCAATGAGCCAATACATATGACCTAGTTTGAGTCTTAGTTGCTTGCGCTTGGTAAATATATGTTTTTCCATGTCAGACGTCGGTCTAAATGTATGCCGAGATATTTTCGACTTGTTGAAGCTGATAGTTAATAATTCTCACAGGGGGGCATGTCTCTCTACGTAATGTAAATGTCACATGCGTGGATTTGGTTTCATTCGCTTTGATGCGCCATGTTTTTAGCCATTGTTGTATTTTGTTTAGGTTCGCTTGAAGGCTTCTTGAAGCTGATGTTAAATCAGTATGTGATGCCAGGATAGCAGTGTCATCAGCATATGTTGCCACTGTAGTATTTCTTGTTTTCGGTAGGTCCGCTGTGTATTAGAGCTATAGTATCGGCCCAAGCACGGTTCCTTGAGAACCGCCTGAGTGGATGGGACTTAAGTCGGTATATTCACTGCCTTGCTTCACTAGGAAGTGTCTGTCTGTTAGGTATGATTTAAACAACTGATAGTGGGGATGAGGAAGGTGTTTTTTTAGCCTACCTTGTAATCCAGTATACCACACCTTTTCAAAAGCCTGAGATATATCCAGGAAAGCTGCAGAATAGTATCTTTTGGCATTTAGATCTTTATGAATTTGGTTCACTAGTTTATGTACTTGTTCTATTGTTTCATGTTTATTTCGGAAGCCAAACTGATGATTCGGGACTATTTTCAGGTCTGCTATTGTTTTGTTATGTTGAGCCTCTTGACAAACAACTTCTCGAAGACTTTAGAAATCGTTGGCAGCAAGCTAATGGGCCTGTAGGAAGAGACTTCTTCTGGTTTTTTTTTGAAGGGAAGGGTTTGAATAAGCTTTCTAGGTGTTTCGAAAAAGCTTTGGCTTTTTCTTTGTCATTTCTAGCCCAGGTCCTCATTTTTAATTGGATGATTGAGTTGTTTAGATCTTTTTAGCCTTCTTGTGGCTTTCGAGAGCGAGTTCTCCGTGGTTTCTGTTGGGGAAGATTTTCCAAGTGTTCTTGGATGCCTTGATTGAGTTCTTTCTGTATTGTTTTTCAGTCCCTTAGTAGTTTTATTTAATTTGGTTTTGTTTTCAGACGTTCTGGTTTGTTGCCATTACTTCCGCAGTTGTTGTTTTTTAACAATTTTTTCTCCCCTCTTGTATATTCTTTGTTAAGGATTCCACCGCTGTTTCTATGTCCAGTTCAGTTTTTAATGGTTGATCTAGCGAGATTAGATAGTCTAATTTTTCCCTGAATACATCCCAATTTGTTTTATTGTTGTAGAGGGAAGGTTTTTTTCTTTGATCAATATCTGTGGTCTGATGACAAGTCAAAGCAGGTTTTGGCCTTACATTTCTTAATGTCAATTCCTTCTGTAAAGTCTATTGCTTCTGGAGTTTTGTTTCTGTCTGATGGCCAGTATGTTGGTTCGCCAGTAGCTAGTTGTTGTAAATTATTGGCTTTCCTTACTTTAACTAGTTCTCTACCTTTGGGATTTGTCAATCTTGATCCCAAAGTTGGATGTTTTGCACTCTAGTCTCCGCCTGTGAAGAACTTATTGCCTAATGTTTTGAAGAATCCTTTAAAATGCCATTTTTGTTGAGGTGTTTGGGTGGGCAGTAGATGGCCGATATAGTTATTGGTCCATGTTTTCTTCAATAGTTATGCTGGCCGCTTGTAGATAGTCTTTAGCGAACTTTTCTGTTTCATGATGGTTTATATTTTCTCGGATAATAATGACAGTTACTTCATGTGCTCTGACGCTTGTATGTTTTGTGTGGTGCAGATTATATTTAGAAATTCGCAGGTAGTGTTTGTCTGTAAAATGTGCCTCAAAGATCATCATGATGTCTATGTTTTGGTTATATAAGAATGTTTTTAGTTCTTTGGCATGTTGCTGAAGACCATTGGCATTCCAGACAGCTATTTTATATTTTTTATGTTCTGTCATTAAGATAATTTGCTAAGTAAGTTGAGCATTGTACTCATTTGTTCCATGAGCTTACTCATAATTTTTTCGAGTTTGTTGTCGACAGGTTGATTGATTGACGAGTCTTGTTATTGTTGGCTGTTGGTGTATATGACATTCCAGGCTGTATATGTTGAGTTGATGTAAACTGTGTGTGTCTGTGGGTTTCTTTTTTGTCTTAAGGCGGGGTATAACTTTTGTTGCAGTTGTGGGTGCACTTGGCTTCCTCTGTAATTAGCAGGATGGTCACCACCACAGTTGACGCATTTTGCGTTTTTGGCCTACGCATTTTACGCATCTAAATGTTTTTCGACAATAGGTTTTATTATGCCCATAACCCTGGCATCTGGTATACTGAGGGACTATTCTTTTAGTGTGTCTTGGTTCACATATAATGAGACTGTTTCCCAATTTGTCTAATATACACACACCATATATATATATATAATATAAAATATTGGTAATGGCTTTTTTGTGGTTTGATGTTTTAAATTGTTCGGCTTCAAAATCTTGGACTTTAATTGTTTAAGCAATTCGTGGATATGTTGTATTATCAATACGTTATAGATGGTTATCGGTGGCGGTTTAGGTTCACCTTTTGTGATGTTTTGTTGATCTTTGTCTTTGTTTTCATCATTTTCTTTTGATAAACTGCTAAAATTGTTTTTTGTTTCCAGTGGTTCCTGCAGCTAGTAGTCGCTTATCTTTATTTGTTTTCTAGCATTCACTATTTCAGGGCTTCTTAGGTTTTTCTTTTGTTTATTACAGCATTCCATTCTGATTGTGCCTACTTTACTTGGGATCTTGATTTTGTTGCTGAAAGTTCTGTATTATTGGTAGTTGCTGTTGGTACACAGGATACGTGGGTGCTGCTGATTGCTTCAGCGGGAATGGCCCTTGAGCTTGTTGATATTGAAGATGATACCTCAGTTGATTTGGATATTTATATTGAATAGTGGTTTGCACTGTCTGCATGAGTGCATAATATTAAGGGTTAGCCATTTGGCCGGCCCCTGTATATGAGTTGTCCTCGATATACTTTTATTTATTGTTAACACTGCTGTTTATAATAAATGTTTTAGAGTTTCTATGGCCTAACCCACATTAGCAATTATGTAGAGCATTTGATTTCAAATCTTCATGTAGACCAAAGGTGTCCAAATTACGGCCCGCGGGCCAAATCCACCCCGCTGGTGTCATCAATCCGGCCCGCGACGAGAATTTAGAGAATTTAGTAAGCGTATGCTCGTTTAGGGTGCGTACTCGGCGACTAGTTTAGAAATTATAGATAATGGCAGGAAAATTAAAACGATTTTGGCCCTTGGAACTTACTGGAGTAATCACTATGGCCCTAAGGCTGGCAAGTTTGAGGACGCCTGATTTAGACCATTGTAATTAATTATATTGTTAGATTCCATTTGAAATGTAATCCTTTTAATGACTTTTTAATAACTTTTATTTCGATAGTTTGATTGAGAGTATCGAAGGGTGGGGCTGGAGCATAGTGATGTCAAAGTATGTAAGGCGTTAGTTTTTTCTGAGTTTAAACATGTTACAATAAACAAATTAAGAAAATTTATATTTAGCTTGAAAAGTCGAAGTACGTTCGACAATGAAATTACTTAATGAAATAAGGTTAAATTTTTTTTTTTGCAATAAAAGTTTTGGATCGAATATATTTTCTGAGGAATCCAACAGGTAGTATTCTGGGCCAGTTGATGTTTTTTATATACGTTTGTATATGTTATGTATGTTTTGTATATGTTAACGATATTTCTATAATATTGGATAAGTGCTTTATTAGTCTTTTGCGGATGATACTCTCTCATATATATATATATATATATATATATATATATATATATATATATATATATATATATATATATATATATATATATATATATATATCTGGATATAATTTATCGACACATTTATCACCCTGATCGAAGAAGTTTGTATATAATAGTATTGTTTTGCGCCATTTTACTAACTGTATATCTATGCTGATATCATGTAATAAGAAGGGTATTTGTAGACTCCAAATACAACTCATATATATGCATATATACTCCAATACTTTGCTCGTATATATGCATATATATATATATATATATATATATATATATATATATATATATATATATATATATATATATATATATATATATATATGTATATATATATATATATATATATATATATATATATATATATATATATATATATATATGTGTGTTTGTGTAAGTTCCATCCTATTGATTTTCTTACTTCTTTAAGATTTTTGGATTATGATTAATTTTGTTTTAATCTTATACCAATTTCTAGTAGAAGTCATTTACCAAAAATCATTTATATAAATGTAAAGTAAAGTAAAGTCATTAACAGCTACCAAATTTGACAACACACCTGACTTTTTGATATTCTCGACTACTGCGTTGTAAACATAAAGTATTTGTTTACTGCTGATACTGGGTATGACGAGTTTTTTCTTGTACGATATTTCTTTTGAGTGCGATGTTCGATTCGGCCAGTGGTAATAATTGCTTTATAGTGCGAGTTTAATTTTTGGGTACTTTATGCGATTAAAATGCCACACGTTTAAGAAAACAATGAACTAGTGGACACTATATTAACTTATGGGGAGTGTCCGCGGAAAGGTTTCCTTGCTCCACGGATGTTTGTAAATTCAGTTACAAGACTTTGCGACACTGGATACTTTGGCACAATGAGGAGGTCATGTTGGAAGACCTCTCTCACGCGAAATGGTAGAGATTGAGGACGAAATTTTATTTTCGAAAACGAGCCAAAAGACGAGTTTTACTCCTATTGTAAATAATTTCCATAACAACCATATTTGGGAAGTGCAAAATCTGCATCCTGTGAAAAGATTTCCAGCACAGATTTTCAATAAATGTTTCTGCTATTGGTTTGGATATTTTTATAGGTTTTATTTTCTTATTGTTGACTAGTTAATGTGCCGGTACATTTAGATGCATTGTCTTTCTTTTTATTTGACAGATAAATTGCAATTTCTTCTTTTATTGTCCGCTCCAGCCCATATGCCAAAAGTGTTTTAAAATGGTTTTTAAAATTAAAATTTATTATTTGATAGTTATCTTTCCAATATCCTGCACATTTTACTCTATGAACCAAGTTGTTTTAATTTTTTTAGTGCTCCGGAGAATTAAAAATAAGTGAATGATCAAAAGATCAACGTAATGTTTGAATGATTGTGGCGTGTTCATATAGTTTTTCTCTTTATTTTGTAAATTGTCAATGTAAGTATCATTGACACACAAAAAAAAATACTTGGTTAGGCAAATTTATTACAAAAAAGAATCACTGAGAAATTTGTCTCCGTTTGGTTTTTTTGTTTTTGTTGTGTTTTTGTTTTGTTTTTGTTTTGTTGAGTTTTAGATCGTGGCGAAAAATCCAAATAAAGAAAAAAATATATCAAAAGATCGTTCAATTGGCAAAAGTTCGTCCCATTTTTTAGAACAAAAATGGAAACAATTTTTGTTTACTAAAAATTCCTTTATTGTTCGATAACCTTTCTCTATTTTTCCAGTGGCTGCACTATCCCGTGCCGATAGAAGTTATGAGGCCTCTAGTTAGAGAACAGATTTTCCTAGGCTGAAACGTCTCTACCATCTCAGCTGTTATAAAGCGATCTAAATAAATAGTAGTTGGGAGTGCATTGTAGAGCGACCAACACATCCCACTTCAGTTATAAAATTTTGTGTGGGGTTTCCAAACATACGTGTGGTCTAGCTTTGTCTCGAGGGAACGAAATTCAAGCCGCTTCTGATCGGTTGCTCGCTTTAATCCGCTTAGTTATGAACAGTATTTCTCCGAATTATTGGTCTGGTTTTCAGGTTTTAAAATGTCTTCTAAAATGGATCGATTTTGTTGCGTATAGAGGTCCGGTGGGCCTTTGAAAAGGATCGTCTTTGTTCAATTGGTTCTATTGCATTAGGTGAGGAACTGAATCACCGAGTTATTGTTGAAGCCTTCCATTATATCTTTGAAATTTAACTTTCTCTATTGAGATCTGGCCTCCTCTTTTTGTTATGGTACTTCATCCTGGATGTCAGTTAATGGTTCAAACCTGTTCGATGTTGGTGAAACAAGTTCAGGTTTCCTGGTACATTTCGGGTACGCCCATTTAGGCATTTTCACCCGGTATTTTCTGCTAAAAATTGGCAAAGAACTAGAATAGATTTTTCTCGATAACGGCGTTTCGTAAAAAATAGAGCCACATTAATTTTATCCGCCATTGTCCTATCACATTGACATTTCCGCTGTTTAAAATATGTTGTTCATTTTGATTTCTTATTTATAAGCAGTCTTTGTGTTGCTTCTTTCTAGTTTATTTATTATTTGACCATTCATTTTGTTGGTCTTCTCTTGTTGCTTAAGTTTGGTCAAGCTTTTTTTTTTAACATTTGGCTTGTTGAATCTGGCCTAGGGTAGCTATTTTGCAACTTCGATATTCGTTTTTTTTCCGAAGTGAAGAAGAAGAAATTTAGGGCGGTGATCCCTATGATCGAATTCTAGCAAAAATTTGCTGTTTGAGTGTCTACATTTTTATAACAGAGAGTATAGAAAAATTGAATAATATTTTGTTTAACAGTCATATAATTTAGATGTATTTTTAAGCAGAGCCGGATCTGAGCCCCCGCAGACACCTCAATGCGGTGGGGGCCCACAGACTCAGGGGGCGCGATATAAAAAAGGAAAAGGGCTCAAAAAAAAATATGAAAAAAAGATATAACATTTTATATTTAATAACTATACTAATTAAATTTTAAACGTTGCATGGCAGCGTCCCACATCGAATAACTGTTTTTATTACAAACCAAACTGTGCTAAGTATAACAAAGAACGTTAAATAGTCGTCGTGTATGAAAGGCGCAGTAAGTAATCTTTAATGTCAAGTTTTTTGTTATACTACTCCGTTTATTCTAATTTTCAGACATCGTCAGTAAAATTATTGGGAAATCGATCTAAGCTTTTGTCAAAATGTTTCTGTTGTTTCTCCTGGTTGCAGAAAACATGAAGAAACAAGAGAATCAACTACTGACAACAATTATTCCCTTGATGTTCATATGAATCAAGACAAATTGCTATTAAAAAATATACATGAAAATCTCGAATCCTTCACTTCATCTTTATCAATTCATAAATAATGAATTTGACGATGATGAATTCATTATTTGAGTTGAATTGTTGAGGTGCGAAAATCCAACTGATAAGGCCCATTTCGATAATTTAAAACTGTCCGATAAACTTAAACTCTTTCTTGTTAAAACAGAAAGATGTCAACCAAAAGGGCATTTTTCAAAAAATGACAAGAATCATTCATTTTCTGCTATTTACTATAAAACAGTTACAGTCGGAGGACAGTTATTACCTAATAAGTGGCTAAATTACTCACAAATACTGGACTGAGTTTATTGCTTACCATGTTGGCTGTTTACTAAAAAAGACCTAAAAAAACTGAATGGATCACTGGTATTAAAGATTGGCAGGGCTTATCTAAAATAATAACAACACATGTCAAATCTGAACAGCATATTTCGGTCTGTATAACTTAGAAACTATCATCAGTGGTAAGAGAAAAAGATTAGATGATACTATGGATTCAGAAAAAAATGAACAAAAAGTTTGGAATCTGATCTTGGAGAGGCTCATTGATATAACTATGATGCTCGGAAAAAATGCTCTAGCATTTAGAGGCTCTAAAAGCATAGCGGAAACTACGATGGAATTTTTTTATCAACTGTGCAGCTCTTAACCAAGTAGGATTCTATCATGGCGGAAGTTTTAAGTGCACCAAAAGGACATACAAAGTATTTAAGTCATGACATACAAAATCAAATTATCTGTAAGTTGTATATAGTCAAATTATGTATAATCAGTCAAGCTGTACTAGATGATTAATGTAAAGGGGAGGTTTTGGAAAAGAAAAAAAGTAGAAATTAAGGAATCTTTTATGAGATTTTTAATTGAAAAACCCAACTTCTCCTGATCTCTCTGCAGATATTGTCACCAGTTTGGAAAATTCGGGTTTAGTGTTCATGTTTATCGTTCAGCTCATAATATTAATTTAGTTTTTCAATTTAATCAATGACGCGGCTGGAGGCGTTAGAGATGAAGCCAACTATTTTATAGTATTGCAGTCTATATATGACTTTTCCAAAGATCAAAAGACACTTTGACGAGATAGCAGAAGATTAAAGGTTTTGTGACGGGTTTTGTGAAGTTCAAAGTTAATGTATTTTTTTCTTCTTCCCCACACTCTAAATAGTCAAATTACTGAACGTTGAACGAACATATTTATTGACAAAATAATTGATTAAGTACTCTTAAAAAAAAATTTTTTTAATTTAAATTGGAAAATAATAAAAAGCTTTGTGTAAATATTAAGGTAATGCGTTGAATATTTAATTTATTTGTCCATCTAAAGCACGGGAATTTCAGGAATGGTTAGAGTTGGAAAATTTCCGTGACGGCACGAAGAATGAGGTCGAAAAGCCAGATAGGAGGAGCGTTTCGATTTCGTCTAATCGGATCATGGACATGTACGTTGCCTCTGCGTTTATTCGAAACACCAGTTGGTTTCCAGCCTGGCCCTGGTTTAATGCGGACTTGCGCACTGGGAACTCGCACTGAAATCATATGATCCAATCCGACTGCTTCATTCATTTGCCGGCGTTCATGCGATTAGCAATAGTAATAGTTACATTTTTCCTTGGGTAGATTGTAAAATGAAGGACAAAAATTACGTTTTGTAATATAATTTACTAAAAAATAAAAAATGCAACAGTATGAAAAATATTTTATTATATATGACAAAAACTTTTTATATTCTATTAGATTAAGTTTGTAAATTTTGAATAAATCATTACAAAGCACAAAATAAATGTTTATATATGTATAAGACATGTGTCCTAAGAGGAACAAAAAAAATATAATGAAGCGTGTAACAATTATGAACCTGAAGTTTACTGAGCCTTACATTAATAGTTGAAAAAGTTTACTGAACGGAATAGGTTTTTTATGCAGGTTTATAATTTTCTTACATTTTTTATTTGAATGCTTTCATACGCCCTATTCCCGCATTCAAAGCCCTATTAATATTAACACTTTTAAATTACTAATTCTATATTGTGGTCATGTTCGAGTGCATGTTGGACAACATAAATTTTTCGTTTCTCCCATGTCTAATGAGGGCAATGTGTTCTTTATATATGGTTAATATGGATCTTTTACTTTGCCCAAGCCAGGCGGATATAGTATTGGTACACGCCATCCAGCCTGTTTGACGTTTCACACCTGCCTTTTTGGCGATTATGTTCGGCACGGAGCTGCATAGCTCCGTATGTCTTTTCGTAACATTTGTGGTCTCTTTCCCATTCGGATACGCTTGACTTAGAGATATTTAGATCCGATTTTATTTTGTCTTTATACCTTCCTTCCACATCTCAGATTGCATTTCTTGTTCTTTAATTTGCCATAGAGGATCAGCTTCGGTATCCTGTCCTGCAGCTTTTAGCAATGACCTAACCATCTCAGCTGAGTTTTTATGATCTGTGCCTTTATGATCAATTCTCTAAATGGTGATTCTTTCAGTTAATAAATAATCTTTCAAAGGCAGCCTTGATGAAAACTCTCGAGTTGTTTTATTTGCGTCTGATCCAGAATCAGGGATACAGCTTCATACAGACTAGTAGGAAATATTATGGCATTGTAAAGACTGATTTTAGTGTTTCAGGGTCTCTCGGTTATTGAATACTTTTCTCATTAGACGTCAAAAATTAGAATCAGCACAATATATATATATATATATATATATATATATATATATATATATATATATATATATATATATATATATATATATATATATATATATATATTTGGGGTTGACCATTCACAACAATATCAGCGGCCTCTCTATCCCTTTTTAGAGCCGTTTTTTGCGATATTTTCATTTTTCGTTCATTGATTTTAAATCCTGAACAGGGCCAGCCATATCTCGTCGAGCTTCCGTTATAAGTAAGTGAAGTTGAGCGACGCAGATCGTGATTGAATTTGAATGAGTCGAAGAAGAAAATAGGTAAAAATCTAAAAATGACGCTAAGCCTGATGCTAAGCGGTAAAAGGGAAATTGATTTAAAAAAAAATCGCAACGCATCATAGACTTTACTTAGTTGCGTGACCGGGAGCGATCCTCACCCATCCCTTACATTGGAGGGCAATGTTTCGTCTGTTGTTGAACAGTGGCCACGACTTTTCCGGTTAATTTAAGAGTTTAAGAGTTTTCGAAACTATTACCAAAACCAGAGCCTTTTTTTTGGGGCTACTTTGAGCAGTACCAGGTCAGTCAGGTTCCAGGCTCTTTGAGGACCCCGCATAGGGATACCGAATTGCCCGTATGCGTACTTATGGTATTTGGATACCCCAGTACTGGATAGGCAAGCGGCGGGACAATCGAAAAATAAGGCTAAATAATAAATTTATATTATGTTTTCATATAAGCTAAAGTTTCAGGTTTCTATTTTTAAATTGCCTACTTCTTTGACTACCGTCAGAAAATAAACAATTTGCTGTTAGATCTGATTTATTATTGATGATTTTATTTATTTTAATTGATCCTATTTTATTACTTTTAAGTTTACAAGTTACTTTACCTGCTAAACATTGTTTGAATAGACTTAGTAGCATCAAATTTATAAGTACACCAAATAGAGACGAGCTCGTATAAGTTAGAGGAACTTAGTTAGAGTTAAAGTCACATCTCGCATATTGTAACAAATACGTTTTTTCATATCAATGGGTTCGAAAAAGGCACATATCTAGTATTCGTTCTACTTCGACGTCATAGCGTGGCGCCAAATAATTTCGAAAAGGTTACAACTCTAAGAGATGTGTCCTTTTCGAATTTATTGCTTAACATAAGATCGTCAACCACCATAATAATTCTGTCTCTTTGGTTCACGTGATTAAATACAACAAACATATTGCATTACCCATCGTGATTGCATTGTCAGTTGCTAGTAAACACGTGCCGTTGCACTTCCATAATGAGTTCTTATGATCCTGACAATGAAGTTCTGAAAAAAAACGAAAAGAGGAGTATGAAATACCGAGAAATATAAGCACGTTGTTATAAAAACCGGTAAAATAAAAGGTTTACCTCATGTGAACTACAAAGGGAGACAAGTACCAGGACGACGAACGGGAGAAACTTGCAGGTAAAAGTTACATCGATTATTTTTTATCCAATATTGATTTATTAAATTAAACTATTTTATACCACGCATGCATAACAAACACTAGGTTTACAAAAAGTAGAAAGGTTGATCATTTTTTAGATAATATTTTTCTAAATAATGCATATTTACGTGTTATTTTAATAACCTGAGTTATACCTTCTTGTTGACGACCGATTTTATTGTTCTAGATGTCCCCAAAAATGTTTTGATGGTTTGTCTGAAGATAATATGGATGGCTTGATCGAACGAATAAGTTCCTTTGAAACGAAAAATTAACAAGATATCTATCTTCAAACTATGATCGAGTTATTTATACCTAAAGACACCTCTAAGCGGATGAACGGTCTAGCAAAGACAAAACCTAAAACGGCTTCGTGCAAATATTATGTCGAAACTCGTACTGAAAATAAAAAAGTATGTACATCTGCTTTTATAAGTTAGTATGGAATAACTGTTAAGAGATGCAGACGTCTGATTGAATTAAAAAATTAGAATAACATACCACAAGATCTTAGCGGCAAAGCAGTTGGTTCAAGGAGCAATGTTATTCCCGGTGAATATTGCATTGAAATTCACAACTTTATAGAGTCTCTTGACAAGAAAGAAATTCAATATTCGATCGACTTTAAGAAACAGTATTTGTCATCTTCATAAATATTAAAAAAATACATGAAATGTTTCTAAACAGAAATCCTGAATTGACAGGCATAATTTATTATCAGTTCTTTCGGTAATATTTTAATTTGAATTTTGATTTATCATTTAGTAGACTACAAATCGATGTTTGCAGTAAGTGTAAAAAATGAAATGATAAAATAAAAGATCACCATTTAAATGAAGGTGCTAAAAGAACAGCAACTGCAGAATTAATAATATACAAGCTACGTGCTAGCAAATTTTATAAGAAGAAAAGTTAAAGAAATTAAAGAAAAATGTACCAATAATAAAACAGTTTTCGGTTTATTTTATTTTAATTTTTTAAGTTAATTTTAATTTTATAAGAAGAAAAGTTAAAGAAATTAAAGAAAAATGTACCAATAATAAAACAGTTTTCGGTTTATTTTATTTAAATTTTTTAAGTTTATTTTAATTTTATAAGAAGAAAAGTTAAAGCAATTAAAGAAAAATGTACCAATAATGAAACAGTTTTAGGTTTATCCTTCGACTATATGCAAAATTTGCCTTTACCCACATTACCTGTACAAGAAATTTTTTACGATAAACAGCTCTGGATCTACGAATTCTGCATTCATAATATAATGGCAAATGGACATTTTATTCTTATCGTGAAGGACAAGCATTGAAATGTCCCAATGAAGAATCAACGTTCTTAAACAATTACGTCAATAAGTTTATTTCACCTTCAATAACAGAGCTTCATCTTTTTGTGATGGTTCTTCCGGACAGAATAAAAACAATACCGTTATTTGATTTTTGATGGCATTATCTGTGCAAAGAAATATGATCCATATATATTTTTCATTACGCGGCCACTCTTTTAATGATTGTGACAGAAAGTTTTCAGTCGTCAAAAGGAAAATTAGACGTGAAGATCGTGTGTTCACCTACCAACAATAAATTGATTTTATAATACAGTCCAGTAACACCGAGAAATTTAATGTTGAAAAAGTATATACCGAAGACATTATTGATTTCAAGAAATGGGCTAAACTAAATTTTAAAGCTAAACCTTTATCAGTAAGAAGTTAGGGAAAAGATGTACCTAAAAATGAAAAGTTAGTTTTCAAGTATCAAATTATTATGAGTTTGTATTTGATCCAAGAAAATCTGGTGAAGTAATCGCAAAAAAATATATAGATAATGACATCTCTACGGACATTTTCCTTTTTTCTAAAGTGAAAGGTACTTGTAGTAACTTACCAAGTCACGGACATAAGTTACGGTCACTTACCAGCTAACGGAGCTTATAGTGGCAAAGTACCTATTAATTATCTGAAAAATGCAGATATTGCAAATTTGAAACAGTATATACCAGAATTTTATGACGAAGTACTATCGGCTATCTTTAATTTAAGTATTATGTTTAATTTTAGATACCTAAAATAAAAGTTTCGCCAAATGTAAAGGATTTTTTCTTTAAATTTTGTGTACCCAATACCGTGAATTTCGAAAAGGGCATATCTCATAAATTCAAAATAACTAAATATACATATATAATAACGTTAACTTTAACGTCAACATTTAACTTTCGATTAGTAATTATCCCCAAAATTTAACTCAAAAACAAAGGTAATGATCTTCCGATTTTGTTAACTGCTATGACTCTAAATGTAGAATTACTCCAAGGACTTAAAGGTACAGTAAAAGTGGTATCTTCTACGGGAACCTTGTCATAAGCGCTTTCCCATGAATCTAATGAGTCAATTTCTCCAGGAATACCTAATCGTTGTAAGATAATCAAATTGAATTAAAATTACGAACATAAAAAACTACCTTCTCGCGAAAGGAAACCGATTGTTTCACTTGGAGGCCCGTTATATTTTCTGTTGTACACGTATACTTGAGCATAGTTCTTTGTATTAGGAACAAAATTACTTTCAAGAGCTATAGTTGAAGCGCCTTGAACTTCTATTGTATTTCTGATAGAAGACTGATCGCTCCAAGTTCGAATTTTGTAACCTTTGAAATACCCTAAAAATTAAATTTGTTATTGCAAAAGTATGCATTAAAATAAGACAACAATACCTTTAACAGAATCTAAAGGTACTGGAATCCAGCTGAAAAGCTGTAAACTTTAAACTCTAAATAACAGTAAAGTTTTGGGGTGCTAGTTCTGGTTCGCTTTCACCAGAGAAACCTATCACTTCTAGTGGAGAAACATTCGCTTCTCCTTCATCGTTAACAGCGAATACTTTGATTTTATATTGTTGGAAGGAAGGCTGATTTGGAATTTCGAGTCTGCCAACACGCCAATCAGTAATCTCTATTGGAGGGTTAAAATCTTTGCCACCAATATATCTTTTGTAATAGACCCTGTATTTAAAACCAGGAGCGTTATGTTCTATTTGGGGCATTGGAGTCCAATAAATAACAAGATTATCAGGTCTATCCCCTTCACCTACAACGTTATCAGGATTCTTATGGGGTTACGTCTGCTAGACTAGAACAACCTTCTGAAGGCGGTGAAGGTAATGATCTTCCGATTTTGTTAACTGCTATGACTCTAAATGTACAAGTAGTCCAAGGACTTAAAGGTACAGTAAAAGTGGTATCTTCTCCGGGAACCTTGTCATAAACGCTTTCCCATGAATCAGGTGTAAAACTTGTATTATATTGTATATATGATATAATGTAAAATAGGAGCCTTGTTGTCACCTTTTGGAGATCAATGAATTGTTGCATCTAATTGGTGACATACCACCTGTATGTCCCCAGGGGCATTAGGGACTGCTTGAACAAGAAGTTGTGCAGTTGCAGAAGTTTCGTCCGGTTCAGTTCTTGCAATGCAAGTGTATGTACCGGAATCCAATGCAATGGTTTTTGTTATCGTGAGGGAATAATCGGACGATTTAATAAATCGCAGTTCGGCTTCGAAACCGATTGGATGGTTATTTTTCAACCACACTATTTCGAGTTCAAGGGATTCGCCGGTCACCGTATTACATATAAAAGTTGCTGATGTTCCAGATTCAAATTCATTATCCGTAGGGCCGCTCGTTATATATGTGTGTGCTGAAAAAACAAATAAGATTCTATGTAACTTATTTAGCTGAATAAGTTACAGGATATTAAATTCATTTACTTGTTCGCTATCATGAATTCTTTAAATAACAGTAGTTATTTTTCTATCTATTCAATAACATTTTGATATTGATAACTTTTTAGCACTTACTTGATCTAATTTGTTGATAAAAAAAAGTGAATATTTAAGGATACCTTTTGTTAAAGTTATGGGAATTAAGGACGAACTAATTTACTATGCTACAATACGAAATGAACCATAAGTCAAAAAAATCGAAATAGAGATCTTGCAGGTCGTTTTCAATTTGGAAGGCGACCATCACTTTGGGGAAAAATAATCTTTTTCTGACGAAACGCACTTCCGGTTTAGTGATTTGTGAACAAAAACAACAGCAGGATTTGAGCTGATGGTAATCGTGAAATCGTAAAATAGTAAAGTCAACTGGTCATCAAGATGAAGCGATCTTACGCCCTTGGATGATTTTTCTGGTTTTATGTTAATCATATGTGTGAAAAAATAATCGAAAATTTGGCCACCAGAATACATTTCATCAGACAAAACCGAGAAGGACAATTAAACGACATTATCTTCAAAACATAATGAATGCCTTTATTTGCTCTTCATGATAAAATAAAAATTACTGGATAATGACTTGTAGTTATCATTGTGCCTGACTTGAAAGTTCAGACACTTTTATTGGACAACCATTTACAAACAAATTTGCGGATTAATCCCCCGCCACTTAAACACACATATGTCTAAAATTTAGAATATTTAAACATTTCATTTTTTTATTGTTATTAAGTTTTTCTTTTACTCCTTTACGTAATCATCATTTTATTACAACTTTAACTGGTACCGATTAAAACTCGACACCAAATGACCAATGTGCCTAAAATTAATTTATTATTTTGGAAACAAAAGATTACGATGTACCAATAGTCTTAACAAAAATAATTTTAAAATACAAAGGTCAATTTTCAATAAAACTAACAAGCAGTATTTCCTCCATAGGTCTGTATGTATGCCTGTAGGCGATTTAGCATGCTGTCGATTAAATGATCAATTTGGGCTAGTCACGAGCAGCATCTTTTAATTCTCCCACGGTAAGAGGAGGATTGTTTCGTTTCTTGATGCTTGTCTTCAGAATTTCCCAAGCATGTTCAATGATATCTATATGACTGGCGACCTTAACTTGGTTATTCCTTCCTCTTCAAGAAAATTTTGTACTGCTGCTGTTCGATGAGGAAGTGCCTTGTCATCCATTAAAACAAATCCGTCGGCCACTGCGCCTCGGAGCAGACGCACAATAGGATTTAAAACGTCCTCGATGTACACAGCACCAGTGACTCTTCTCTCTAGGACCAGTACCACCCCAAGATATCACTCTCCTTATTCCCCCCTTATTCACTCCACTTATCAAATTGGATACTTGGTTGGGCTGTTTCTAGTCGGGCTTGTCGACCTGGTGAACTACAAACTAATGTTGAATCGTGAATCAGAAACCAAGCCAATTCTCGTCTCATCGGAGAACATCAGGTTATTCCAGTTAGGACTATGATCTACCATTTCTCGAGCCTATTGCAATCTTATTTTTTTTTTGTTCAAGGGTTAGTTTGGGAACACGTAAAGGTGTTCTGCGATACAAATTTATCGCTTTCAGTCTGCATGTTGCCGTTTGTCGTGAAACATTTGATCCTTCAAGCATAACAAGTTCCCTTGAATACTTGTAGATTCCAGTCAATTTCTTCAAGATATCATTGATATCTAACGGTCTTGTGCAGCTGTTAAACAACATTTTTCTATCACTTTTGGGGCGAGAAAGAAAAGCAAAAAGGGAAAGAGAGCAATAAAGAAAAGGGACAAGGAATAAAAAAGACCTGCTAATGAAGAGGATGAAAAATATGAGCCTTTACAAATAAGTTTCCCTAATAAATATCAATTTGTATTTTATACAAATTTTTACAAGAGTATGATAAAATAGAATAATCAAATTAAATTGTACATTTCTATTTTATTTTTAGGAGGGTTCTAATATTTTACAGTTCGTGAGAGACATTCGCGCTAAAACAAAATAAACGTTTAGCCTTATTTAGTTGCTGCTGCGAGTCAATCATCGCGAGAAAACACATTTATAAATGGAGATGGTTGCTTTTTAAATGTACCCGACAAAGGAAACAGCGTGAACAGTTTTGATCTACTATACAAGATATTCTACGTTTTCGATCTTGAATACACCGACACTCTTCGCAATTTTTATAATTTTATCGACTTTTATATCTACGACATGATATAAAAGAAAAATTAATTAACATTGTGCGGACAGACGGGCCTGCAAGGCCCGTTTTAAAAACAGGTTTTTTTAACTTTTTTTGAGAGAATGATAGAAATTTGAGACGGATGGGCCTTTCAGGCTCTACCTTGGTCAGTCTGTATTGAATTCTTTAGAGGATGATCCCCCGAGTCCCTTTTAAAGTATCCGGGGTCAATTTGGCGCCGCCTAGTAGAGAGTAAGGTATTGTAGTCAGTAGTATAATGGGGTGATAGGGAAGCTATACAATGTCTCAAAGTTACCTGTACGTTTATAGATCAGTTTACATTCAGTGTTCGAGTGAAGCTGACCACTTCTGCTTGTATCTTATTTTTTTGTTTGTATAATGTTTAGGGAAAGAAAGCTTATTATTGTAAAAATAGAGAAAATGTTGGAAGAAGAACTTTCGAGTGATTCGGAATCGGACATGGAATTAGGTGAAAGTGAGATTAAAGAGCCTATCCAAGAGAATAGTGAGTACAAAGCCATGGACATAGATGTGAGTAGTTAACTTTATAGCTCTATTGAAATCCGCAATGGGGAATACCGATTTACATCAAAAAAATGAAGAACAACTGGAGCTCGTTACTACTTTCAGATCCTAGGGGTCGAAAAAGAGCACAGGATGTTCAGAATATTCTGTCAATTAGTGGCAGATAGTATTTTATTATTTTTCAAGCCATTCAAAAAATATGCCATTGGAGTAATAAAGAAAGAACTGAACGCTGAAGAGCTAAGAAAATATATTGGCTTACCTATTTTCATGGGAATCAACAAATCAAAAAACGAAGATGTCAAAACAATGTTTAGTCGCCAAGATGGTCGTCCTATTTATTCTAAGATAATAACCGGGACCGATCCAAGGAGATCTCTTGAGTTATAAAATTTGATGACGTAGAAAAACGAAGGAAGCAAAAAACTCCAGATAAGTTTCAGCCTATTTGTGACATTTTTAAATGTTGGAATGCATACTTTAGAGAAGCTTATGTGCTGGATAAAACCTGGGAAGTATGGGATCAAGTTTTGGATAATTTGTGACTCATTTACTGGCTGGTGTAGAAAATAAACGGGGGCACAACGAAAAATAGGTCATGGAGAAAGAGTTGTAAAAGATATGGTGCATGAAATCATAAAAAGTGGGCGAAATATAACGGCGGACAGTTTTTTACCCGTTTCTCGTTAGCTTAAGAACTTTTCAAAATAAACCAAACATTATTTTAATTTTATTTGTAAATTGATATTTTTGGGCTGGATACAACTTTTTATTTGCTTGGACAAATTCACAATATCATTTTCACAGTTGAAGAAGCTTAGTATTAGGCCGGGTATTTTTTTTTTAGATTTTAGAATTTTTCCGTTTAAAAAATGATATATATTTTGAAAAGAAAAATAAACAACAACTTCGGTCAGAAATAATGGATTCTTCTCTTTATCATTAATAAGAAACGTTCAATCACTTTCCACTTAGTGTAAAAAATAAAAAAATCCCATTGTAGTTTTCGATGTGCTATTTAGAGCCTTTAAATGCAAGAGCATTTTTTGCGAGCATCACAGTTATGTCAATAACCCTGTCCAAAAACCGAATTCCAAAATGTTCTTCACCTTTTTTCAATCCATAGTATCATCTAATCTTTTGTCTCTTCCCACTGATGAAAAGTTATACAGGCCAAAATATGCTGTTCAGGTTTGACGTGCGTTCACCTATTCTTGTCATTTTTTGGTTTTAACAAGAAATAGTTTAAGTTTATCGGGCAGTTTTAAATTATCGAAATGAGCATTATCAGTTGGATTTTTACACCAACAATGAAGTAATTAATTTATCATCGTCAAAATATTTTTGAATTGATAAAGATGAAGGGAAGGATTATTATTTAATATTTTTGACGGTATTTTTTAATCGCAATTAATCTTGATCCATATGAACATCACAGGAATAATTGGTGCCAGTATTTGATTCTTTTGTTTCTTTATGTTTGCTGCAACCAGGAGAAACGACAGAAGCATTTTGACAAAAGCTTAGATCAATTTCCCAATAATTTTACTGACTATATCTGAAATTTAGAATACACGGGGTAGTATAACATAAAACTTGTGACTTGTTCTTGTGAATACTTCGGGCTTATGAGGACCGATCCGACATTAAGCTATCGCGAAAAGGCCCGTCCGCAGAGTGTTAAATTAAAAATCAATATGTTTTTAAAATATATATTTACGTGCCGCTAAAAATACAGTAAAGTTTGACCCGTCTTCCCCGATAAGCGACTGCATGTGGTAGTTTTGGAAATACTTCATTTTGCGGGACAGAAATACCAGCTGGTACAACATTCAGCAGAACGCTATTCCCAAATTTGTACTCATGCTTAGTTGGACTTCTTGCGGCACAAGCATACGTAAAATTAATAGAGCTGTCTGCCAAAGTTAAATTAGAAAACCACAAGTTTCCTTTAGGAACAACAGTCAAACGAGAGGAATTGATCCTTTGGAAGCTTCCATTTGTGTACATCATAATCCAGTGAACCACCGGTTTAGGCCAACCATCTGGTGGTTGGCAAGTAAGTTTAAATGATTCCCCTTCATATCCTGCCAATATAGTTGGAGATCTTAAAAGAGTTTAATTTAGTTTTTCTTAAAAACACCGAACTAGATGTAGCAATTCCGTATTGGTTTTCGGCGAAACACTGATACTGACCAATGTCAACATCAGAGGGTTGGGTGAATGAAAGAGTACCACGGTCAGTTTGTTGAGAAATACGATCACCGTATGATTGCCAGTCAAATTTCTTTCCGTTTTTAGTCCAGTAGTATCTAAAAATTGTATTAACGCATACATTTTAAGGCGTTTCTTTCAGATTTATCCCACTTACTTCAGAGCAGGTTCTTCTTGAGCTTCACATTCTAAATAAAACGTTTTATCATTTTCACCTTGTTCTACTTGAAACAGAATCTCATTTGTGACAGGCTGCTTAGTGATTAGCGGTGATTAGCAGTGGAGAAATTACTAAAAATAATAAGTTTTCAAAACGTACGATCCCAAAAATGTTATCTTTTCGAGCAAAACAGCAATTGTAACAATAATGAATCAAAAATAAAAAAGAACATCCTATTTTGAACTTCATGTTGAGCTACACCTAAAATTACGAGAAGAACCCAAGTTATAGGAAGTTTAAAGGAAACATAACACGGATTTAGTTTTCGCAGAAATTCGTATTCGTATTCATTTCTGATACGAATGATGATATACATTCAGTATCAAAATGTTAGAGACATCATAGAAAGTTCCAAAAATGTAAATACAATTATGTTTATTATTCTACTTTAGTATTATTTTATCTGTTTCAACACAAGTTAAAATATTCGATAAGGAAAAAAGTGTAATTGACCTTGATCAGAATATAAAACGTTTACTAGAACATTTTTCTTTGGGCGCCAAAATGTTAGACACGCTTATTTACGCTTAAGATTTCTTAATTGTCTAGAGGTTCTATCATGATTTATCAGTTTAGTTCAGTTTAATACATATAATACATCAGTTTAATTTTATGGATTTGTATTAAAAAAAGAAAAAAGGGCCATACTTTTTTTGTTACATGCAGATGGGATGAATTATAAGAAAGTAGTGCGCCACTTAAAACAAAGTTTTTCATCGGTTGCCAAGTTAATAAACTTGGTTGAGACGTTCTACGGTTTACGGTTGAGACGTTCAAGTGAGTGACCGCTTGCCATATCAGGAAGAGAAAAAAAGACTAGTTGTATAGTGTATGAAATTCCTGGAATACATCAAGAGTAATTGTAAGCAAGAGACAAAAATGTTCAAAGATTATTAAAAGTCTGGAAATATAGTAAGAAAAAGACGAAAAATGAAACCAACAATAATATGCCACAATTTAGCTCGAATGGCTTTGAGTGAAAATGTTCACTGAAATCAGTGGAGAGAAATAATGTTTCCTGGGGAAAAATTCAATTTGAATGGACCTATTGGTTTTCCTGTATTTTTGATGAACTCAAAAACGAAAGAAATGTATCGTATATTTCAGAGGTTCCCAAATGGTGCGCCGCCCTGGAGCGCCGTGTAGAATAACCAGTGGTGCCGCGAAGCGTTCCTATTTCTCTTCTCCCGAAACTAAAATTACTAATATTCGCGGGTACCAACTAATACATTGAAATCGCGAGATCCGCATGCATCGTTCGCTGCGATCACCGATAGGTATTCCCGCTGGGACTCACCGACACCGACGTCCCTTCGGAATTCCCGCGCTCATCATTTTAGTTAGATTCATTACGTAACACTCGCACGCGAGAAGAGGTTTTGCTTTTTTGCCTTGTATTGATTGTGTCACTTTGTATTTTAAACCAGCAGCAACTCGTCACAAATTAGCTCGAAAGGCTTTCATTGAAAATATTCACTGAAATCAGTGGAAGGAAATCATTTTTTATGAGCAAAAAATAAATTTAAATGGACCTACTGGTTTTCCTGTAATTTTGATAAACTCAGAAATGAAAAAAAAGTATCGTATATTTCAGGGGTTTCTAAACGGTGCGCCGCCTTGGGGCGCCGTTTAGTGAAACCAGTGGTACCGCGTGGCGCTCCTGTTTCCCTTCTCCGGAAACTAAAATTATTAATATTTGCGGATACAAATTAATAAATTCAAATCGCGCGATCTGCATACATCGCTCGTTGCGATCACCGGTGGGTATTCTCACTCGTACATACCGACACCGACGCCCGTCTGCAATCCCCGCGCTCGTCATTTTAGTTGGATTCAATACGAAAGATATGCACGTGGGAAGAGGTTTTACTTTAGTTATGTCACTTTGTATTTTAAACCAACAGTAAACCAGCAGTAACTCACCACAAATTAGTTCGAACCGCTTTCGCTGAAAATGTTCACTGAAACTAGTGGAAGGAAATCATTTTTTTTCTGAGGAAAAAATCAATTTGAATTGACCTACAGGAACGAAAAAAAAAGTATCGTATATTTCAGGTGTTTCTAAACGGTGGGCCGTCCAGGGGCGCCGTGTGCCGTGCGCGAGAAGAAGTTTTGCTTTTTTGCTTTGTTTTGATTCTGTCTCTTTGCATTTTCGTAAAAAGTTGATCGCAAAATGGAAAGATTTTTATTAAATAAGCATGTTGATAGTTTAAGTGAGAGTGATCAAACATCGACAAGTGCCGGGGGTGCAAAAAACGGAAATATGGTAAATACGATGATAGTTATTTGGATTTAGGCTTTACTTCAGTAGAAGTAAACAATGAAGCAATACCGCAGTGTGTACTCTCTTTGAAAATTCTAGCGCCCGAAAGTATGCTCCCAAGTAAGCTAAAGCGACATCTCGAGACCATTCATCCTACCACGGTTGAAAAATCTTGCGAATTTTTTAGTAGGAAGTTGTAACATTTTCAAAACCAAAAAAAATGTTTCCTCAACAAGCCTCAGTACCTAACGACGTATATTTCAATGTGGCATACAGAGTGACAAAGTGCAAAAAACCTCACACCATAGCAGAAGAGCTTATTTTACAGGCTGACCTTGACATGGATAAAATAATGTTGGGAGAATCAGCGGGAAAACTAATTTCAGAGATACCTTTGTCTAACAACACTATTAGTCGAAGAATCTATCATACAGCTGAGGATCTCAATGATCAATTAATAGAGAAAATAAATGGCAAGAAATTTAGTCTGCAATTTGATTAGGTTACTGACAGTAATAAAGATGCACATCTTATTTGTTATGTACGCTTTCTGGATCATAATATTAGCGTTGAAGACCTTCTGTTCTGCAAAAGTATCGTTGAAAGCGCAAAGGCTCAAGACTTGTTTGAGATGCTTGACAAATTTATAACAGAAAATGATTTGGATTGGGAAAAGTGCATTGGTGTATGTACTTATGGTGCTCGATCAAAGTTTGGCTGCTACGGAGAATTACAGGCACTTATTCGCAGAAAAGCACCGCATGTTATGTGGACCCATTGCATCCTCCATAGAGAAGCACTTGCATCGAAATCGATGAGTTCTCAATTGAATTTGATATGAGAACGTGTCATAGACTTGTAAACTACATAAAAACAAGGCCAGTAAAAGCCAGATGATTCAAAAAACTATGCATAGATATGGGAGCTGAATACACAACCCTGCTGTACTATTGCAGTTCACGATGGCTTTGACGTGGAAATGTCTTATCCCGTGCATTCGAATTACGACAAGAAATTCCCACTTTTCTATAAGAGGAAGGTCATGAAAACTCCATGAACTTTTCCGAACCGGAATTTTTGCTGAAATTAGCATATTTTTTCAATATATTTGAGACTGAATGCCTTGAATCTGACTCTGTAAGGCAACAACATGCACATCTTGAAACTACAGAAAATTGCGGGGTTTAGGAAAAAGCTGCAGTTGTGGAAAAATTAATGAGGATGGCGGTCAAGGTTGTTTCCCTGAATTGCATAAATACGCGGCCTTTAATGAGCTCGTTGTTTCACAAGATTTGCTGTCCCTTTTTACAGAACACCTTTCAAACCTCTTCTGAATGGTTTGCAAGAAACTTTGCGGAAGACAATGTCGAAAAATTCGCTTGGATCCAAGATCCTTTCCGTGCTCAAGCTCCACCAGATTTCACTTCGCAAGAAGAAGAGAGTCGCATTGAATTTGTTGAACATTGTCTCATGCGACAACAGCCTTAAAACAAAATTTCCTTGTTCGGGTTTAGTGGAGTTTTGGATAACGGTAAAAAATGAATATACAAGTCTAAGTTCAGAAGTTTTAATGATTCTCATTCCCCTTGCAACATCATATCTCTGCGAAGCCAGATTTTCAGCTGTAGCTGTAATAAAGAGCAAATATCGCTCAAAAATCAACGTGGTGCAAGAAATGAGAATAGCAGTCTTATTCCGCGATTTGAAAAAAATGCGTGAACAGCAAGCCCACAACTTTCACAATTTGTTGCTGTTTTCAGAATTTTATGTCAATTTATATTCTTGTGCGTTAATTCTAATAAATACCTATAGAAGCTTTTTTAATAAATTCAATGAATATATAAGTTTTTAAAGATTGTTTTTGCTGTATTCTAGATGGTAAAGCTTGGTTTTGTTCAACTTGTACTTAAAAACGAAAAGTCGTTTTCTGGCTTCATACCTACTGATTCGTGGAAAGGGTGCGTCATCTAAGAGAACTGCACAAGATATAGAAGTCACGAAGGCACATATTTTATCTTTCTCCCAATGAGAGTCTTTATTGTCGTAATAGGACAAACAACAAAGTTTTTAAACTCGGATTTGGTGATTGGTAAAATGAACCAAATGTATGCAGAAAGTGTTTCTAATTTAAAGAAATTCTAAAAAGCTTTCTCTTCCAAGACAAAAAAACAAACAAATAATGTTTGTTTAAATTATAGATAATCTACATTCTTTCAATAGAACGGTGAAAAAATTTTATTGTGTGATCAACGTATTTGGCCATATCTGTATAGCCAAAAATATTATCCCAATTTCCCTGAATTTCTTGCACCACATTATCCAGATTTTATCTTGTGCTAAGTTATGAACAAGAATTAGACAGATTTGATGATTGGTATACTTCTAGATTTACTATGTTTGTATTAGAACGACTGTAATACACATTCAGCCAGCAAAATCACGAACAGTTTATCTTATTGGTTCCCAAATATTTTCAGGAAATTCAAACCATGAACTTTACAGAAGAAATTACTTTAAAGAAAAATATTATTATATAATGCAAACTCATCAATTGTCAATGTTAATAACTTTAAATCTAATCTAAAAATAAGCATACATATTGAAATACTACTAATACTAACCACACACTTGTTCGTATTTTAAGTGACGGCATGCTATTTTTAACTTTTGAACAATTTCAAAGCCTTACATTCGAAACGTTTATATATGAATTTAAACCACGTAAGATTAATACTAAGATAAACCTGCAATATTCTTACTTTTACTATAACAAAGACAAATTCACTTACGCGTTGGATATCAGATTGATATACAAATTACTACACTTTACAACACTACTTAACTTATGCCTACAAAGGATTTTTTTACGTTTCAGATAGTGGGTAACCGTATATTATATAAACAGATAAAGAAAATTTTACCCACAAAACAACATTCAAATATCGCCCACTATATTCTGATAATTTATACAAAAAAAGTTATTAAATTCAAGGTTGCCAACAACAAACAACACCAAGTCCTGTTTTTGTGATCGCAGATAAAACTGTAGAATAGTTATAGTGAAAATAGAAACATTAAAGGCTATTAGTAAGGATTTTTCTATACCAGAAACTTTGGAACCTTCTAATTATCATATGATTAATATTAACGGCATGCATTTTAAAATTGATGTGCTATTGCCACGACTCTTCTTTTTTCGATATTAATTTGGTTAGCGAAACGTGTGTTGAGTGACAATAACTAAGTGTCTTTGAGTTCAGTAGAAAATTTTATCATGTCCAAATGAATAAACAACATGTCAAAAACACAACATGATTGTCATAAACACAAAAAAAATATTAATTATTTTTAACGATCAAAACACATCCACGGCCAAGAGTTTTGAGTACTTGACACTCATTCGAAAAAACATCTACCCAATATTCCTTTTTTTATATTGTCCGTTTCTGCAAATAATTATCTTAGCTAAAAATATGTGCCAATAAAAATAATATAGAATATAAATGCTAATAAAACTATTGGGTAAATTTTTCACCTGGAAATATTAAACAAGTTTCCGAAAGTAAACAACCGTTTCACGTTTTGAATTAGAATCGTTTTAAAATACAGCTAATTTGCTGGAAAAATTTTAGTTTACAATCACAAATACATTTCGGAAAAGCTCAAGTAGTACACAATCATAAGAAAAACAGGTAAATTAAAAATTATAATAATCCTCATCTGGCCAAAAATGTTATGTAAGAAAAAAATCAAATCCGCAAATGTATTTCAAAAAGCTCTAAAACAATTAATTTCTTAGATTTTTTCAACTCGGTGGCGGAAAAAATAATCTAGCAAGATAACCCTAGAAATTTTTAAGAATTACCTGAACTGTCTCGGGTTCTAAATTTTATGAAAAATGTGGTATACTTAGAGAGAGTGAGAGAATCCAACGACAACCGGCCAAATTTAAAGAAATTCTAAAATGCGTTCCTTTCCAAGACAAAAAATCAAACAAATAATGTTCGTTTTAGCTTGTAGATAATCTACATTCTTGCAATACAACGGCAAAAGATTTTTATTGTGTGATCAATGTTTTTGGATATGGCTGTATTGCCTAAAATATGCAGATTTTGACTTGTGCAATGTTGTGTATTTGCACCTGCAAAATTTATATTTTCTATGTTTGTATTAGATAGATTGTGATACATTCAGCCAGCAAAATCACCAACAGTTTATCCTATTAGTTCCCAAATATTTCCAGAACATACAAACCATGTAGTTTCCAGAAGAAATTACTTTAAATGAAAATATTATTATATAACGCAAACCCATCAATTGTCAATGTTAATAACTTGAAAACTAATCTAAAAATAAGCATAAATATTGAAATACTACAACATTCCATCAAATAATGATTTTGAACCACACACTTGTTTGTATTTTAAGTGCCGACATGCAATTTTTACTTTTGAACAATTTCAAAGCCTCACATTCGAAACATTTATAATTGGATTAAAACCATGCAATATTAATACTAAGATAAATAATACTATGATAAAAATGCAATATTCTTATTTTTACTATCACAAAGATAAATTCAGCTACGCGTTGGATATCAAATTCATTTACAAATTACTAGACTATACAACACTACTTACCGTATGCCAACAAAGGGCTCTTTTCACGTTCTAGGTAGAACGTAACCGTATATTATAAAAACCGATAAAGCCTATATTTCTAGCTATATTTGCTGTACCCAGTACAGCAGCCTTCTGCACGACTGCCATGTGTCTATTATGTAATTCAAGCTGCTCTTTGGCGATTTGCTAGTCATTTGTTATCAGCGTATTTGTAGATATTACTACTGGTCTTGTGTCGACATCTGTGAGTTTATTTTTATGTATCAGCTTAGCAATGTTGCTATGCCTTTGCCTATAGTCTGTTTGAACTAGAGCAGGACTCCCATCGCTTATATGCTGTATTGATTCTAAATCTTGTTTATTTAAGCGACATTTTGGATCGATATTTTGTCCTAATATATGTTTTTTATATACCCTGGTATTTACAACCTGATCTTGGATAGCACATAGAAAACATTTTGTCTCACCATAAAGTCCCGATGTTCGGAGCTCTGTAGAGTATTTCTTATTGATGTGTTCAGAATTGAGGAGAGCTGCAAAACGACCATGGAGCTCCTTTCCTTTTCAAACTGAAATGCGCCCCTGGCGAGTTATATGGCTTGCATCGTTAGTTGCTTGTGCTAGATGGAGGGGACTATAATTGCTATACAGTGCACAGACAGCTTAATGAAGATTACCCTTGTTGCTGATAAAATAGCCGATCCTCCTATTGAATGAAATAATTATTAGCAATATTGTTTCAATGTAAAAGATTAAAGTTTTTATGATTAGAAACAGAATGAAACAAGTTTTACGAAAATCCACTCACTATAGACGGGTTCCAAGATTTTTAAATTTTCATGGCTAGTACTCTGGACTACATATAAAACTGAAGACTACATATATGTTTTTTTATTTTCCATATCACTACTATAAATTGTTTGTTTCAGCAGTTAAAATTAAGTAGTTGGTAATATAATGGCACTTGCAAATAAGAGTAACTCTCCTGAGATGGATGTAAATACTCCTTCAGACTTTATTTTTGGCAAGATTATTGGAGATGGTAGTTTTAGTACTGTTTATTTAGCAAAAGAAGTTAAGACTAATAATGAATATGCTAGTAAGGGGAAGAGGATGATTTTTAGCTAACATTAACTGTCATTCTTTTGTTTGCTTTAGTTAAAGTATTACAAAGTATTAAAGTATTAAAGTATTCACATACTCGTTGCTGATTTTGGTAGTGCCAAAATAGAAGGAGATGAAGAAAATCAAACCGATGGTGATATGATTATTGCGTTTTCGGTTTGTGTGTGTGTCTATGATTTTTACAGATGATACTGAATACGAGTCTCCTCATAGAAGCAAAAGTTTGGTTGGTACAACTGAATTTATTAGCCCAGAAATGGTGCAAGAATCAAAAGCATCATTTTCATCAGATTTGTGGGCGTTGGGATGCATGGGTTGGTAATCTTATATATTAGGAGTATTGAAATTGCTTCTATTGTGTACTGAAGTATTCCAGATGACCTTAGGCCATAGGCCTTTTCGTGGTAGAAACGAATACATCATTTTCCAAAATATCCTAAATCTGGAATACAAATTTTGCGACGATTTTGACGATAAATTAAAAGACTTTATATAAAAATTATTAGTTTTAGACTCGGCAAAGCGATTAGGTAAGTAATATAATATAATTAACGTAAACATATGCTTGCAAAGTTGCAAGTGGAATCAAAATTTACTTAGGTTCCCACGTCATCAAACTTTTATGTCTTCCTCAGTCATTTTAGTTATTAACCCTCAAGAGAAGCACTTCTGTGCTTCCCGGTTTAGAAGCACATAGGTATGCCCGTCTGTCTTCGATTATTAACATCTTTTTATTAAATTATCCAATTTATAATTTTTTTAAATTTAAACCTCAATCAGTATTGAAAAAGACTAGGTATATCTATAGAATGTTTCAAAAAATAATAGTATTCCCAATACCATCGAAAAAATCAGCAAAAATAAAAAAAAAATGTTAAAATGAGGTGTTCTATTCAAACTATCATATCTAGACGAAATTAACAGATAAAAACTTTCTTCAAACGGCATTTAAAAAGGGATTTAATGTACTTTCAGATACTTATTACAATCAAAATTTTGTGACCATTTATAATGGAACACTTTTAATTTACCCCTGGGTATCCCTTATCCAGTTCTTCTCTTGAGGGTTAAAACACATTCGTTAACTGATTCGCCGAGCATAAACTGTTTTGATAATTATTTAGTATTCACTTACGAAACACAAAATGACAAAAGTGATTCGAATTCTTTTTGAAATTTGGTTTAAACATATGAGAAATATATACGAAATTTTTCTATGCAGGAGCCACAGACAAGGTTTTATATTCGAGTTTACGGGGTCACGAGATATTTGCTGGTGTAAATTGGTATCATTTAGGTTTACCTCGGAGACTCTGTGATGCTGAATTCATTCAAAGCCTTAACGCTGATATAAACGGAGTGTTTGACAGTAAGGAACTCGGCTTTGATACTAAGAAAGGCGACAAGTAAGCCCGAAATTGATAAATTACGCATTCAGGTTCAATTTTTCTTCTACTCCAGACTAGCAGTAGATAATTACTGCCACTTTCACGTTCGCTAACCCAACTTACGCCCAAAAAGTCTAGTGGAAATAGAAAAATAACCAACGTATCACCCGAAGAAATGGAAAATAGATTGAGGGCTCAACAGGCCAACCTTTACAATATTTTTATGGCATTCAATCTTATTTTGAAACAAGATAAAACCTATTTAATTATAATTCTTGAAATGACGTAAATGATATTGGATTTTTTTAGGTCTTCTTTTTAAAGGGAAGGGACTATTTCGCAGGCGCAGGCGCAGAAATACCATTGACTTCGAGTATAAAGACGGAGGCGAAAAATTTCAAGACTTTTTTTATACACACTGTAAGTAATTTCCTATCTTATTGTTTAGTGTAAATTATAAACATCAGATAACCAAGAACTGCTCCTTTGATTCCATATAAAGTAAAGTTATTCTTTGATGAACAAATATAGGTGATTAGAAAGTGCTCTTTTTTATGTAAAGCGAACCACTCACTAGATATCACTCTTTCGTTGGCTTTGTAGCATCACTGCTCAGGGATCAAAATGCCTGAAATTACGGTGAAATTATCGAGCAAAATGACGATTATTTCACATGTAAAAATGAAATACGTAGGGTAAATGTGGGTATTACTCGGTTTTTCATAGGAGGTCAACTTTGATAAAGTATATTATGAATTTGTTAAAAGCTATTCATATAATTTTTTTAATAATGATGTGTAACTGATTTTAGACTTATACATGATAAAATAATATTTTCCTTTATTTAAAAGAATTTTTAAAAATTATGTAAAGGTATGTATTACTGCGGGTATAAATGTCGTTTGCCCCTATTATGTCGCGTCAATTATTGCGTGCCTTTTACTGCGTGCCTATTACTGCGCATAACCCAATGACTACAAAAACTTTGGGATCTAGTTTCAAATTGAATTAAACTTATTAGAAAGATAATAATTTATTTAATTCAATAACTTTAATTTATCAAAATATAAACGATAACAACACAGCAAGTCTTAAGGTATTAATAACTGACCCGAATATTCATATATTATTAAATAGTAGATTCTATCTTACTTATTATTGCCTTCTTGTAATTTATTTAATTAGATATCTTAAATATTTACGATAAATTAACACAGCAAATCTTAAAATATTAATAACTGGCCAGAATATTCATATATTTTAAACTAGTATATCTTATATTCTACTTATTATTGCCTTCTTATAATTCTGTTTCTTCTTTTTAATGTTCAGCAATTTTTTTTTAATTTCAGCAGTATTTAATTTTTTTTGTAATAATTCTTTAGATTTTTTTTTATCCTCAATTTTTTTAATTCTTTGTTGTTGTTTAATAAACTTTTCTCTTTCTTCTTCAAGTCTTATTTGCTGTTTCTTCAATCTTTCATCTTCCTTCCGAGCAGGTTATTTTTCTTTTTCTCGTTTTTTTCAACTTTTGTTGCTCTACTTTAATTTTTTTAATTAATATTACTTCCTCTGCTTTTAAATGTTTTTGATGTTCCTTAATTTCCTGAACCTGTTACCATTGACAGCTAGACAAAACAGATGGGGCTTAAGATGAGTTATTAGCTCTTTTCTTTTTGTGAAGTCACACTTAGGCCAATAGTATAGTTTTTTAAAGAGTTCTGAAAATGTATGCGTGTATTAGTATTAACTATACTTTCAAGCGAAAGTTTGTCTTGAATTTGCTATGTGGTTGGTTCTGGAACACGGACTTCCGATTGAACTGTTAAGGAAGCAGAATCGGAATCTGCTCCAGGAAATAAGATTCTTGAATATCTGTAGCAGAAACAATAAGTGTTTTTGGAATTACTTTACAAGTTCGGTCTTTTTCGTCAGATATTTCAGAAGTGGTCAGAATATCTTTCTAGATATAATTAAAGATTCTCTAATTTGTTCAGAAATAGACTTTAAATCTCCATGGATATACCACATACTCCACTAGAACCTAACCTAACCAAACATGAAAAACACCACATACTCCACTAGACTATTATTTTCAATGTTTGCATTTTCATCCTGAAAACTGAAAAGAAAATTATACATATTAAAAATATAATAATATAATAATATAATATAAAATAATACTATTAAAAAAAGGAATTAATGTTGTAAAAAAATAAATTTAATTTGACACAAAATTTTAAAATAAACGTAAATAATAAATAAATAATACATTTCTTAATAATTCTTAGTGTTACTTTGAGTATGTAAACTATCGTTGAATTAATCTAAAAGTATAGAATAATTAAAGTACTGTTGTATTATCCAGGTTATTATTTAATGATCTCTGATTGTTTGATGATCTTTAGGTCGTCAATAATTGGCATGTCGATCATTTCAGTCAGAGACTGCACAATTTTGTCATTATCAGAAATGTTTTGCTATAAATAAAAAAGATGAATAAATTAAAATATGTGTAATAAAAAAATTGACATAGCGTCAGATATTTTTATATGCACTCCTTACTTCTTGGGCAAGAAAAATGTAATTGCTTGATTGATTAGTGATGCTTGTTGGTTGTGCCAACCTATACCAAATATCGAAAAGACTTTCATCTTCTTTTCTTCATGTCCAAATAGAGCTCCCATGGACTCTGAATAATGTTTATGTCTTTATCTATTAAGCTCTGCAAATGATGATCCTGGTGGTTTGTCGCTATATTTTTTTTGTTTATTTTTGCGCTGATTCTTGACTCCGATATGTTATTTTCTGGAAACCTTGGCAACTGTCATTTCATCGAGACCTTCTGCGACTGCTAATTATACGTCAGCTTTATTATAATTATACCTAGTGTTTTTGTTCACTTTAGACTTTTTTTTTGTTTATTAACTTTTGATTTACTATTTACTTTACCCGTTGTTTATTTTTTATTTCGAGATAGCTTTACTCACGCAGTTTTTAGAGGTTAGAACAGTATCGTTTTCATTCGCAGTAATGGGTACAATTGCATACAACCAGAGGCGCTACCATTACTGCGGTTGATTGAAAACATCGCAGTAATACACGTAAATTACAATCAGTAAGTAATAAATAATAATCCGTATACCTCGCCTAATGTACTGGACGGGTCACGGGTGGGGGATAGTGAAAGTTCCATTAAATATTAATGGACAGCTGCGAATATCTCAAAATAAGCAGACTCGAACCAAGACAAAAAAATGAAATCCACTTAGCGTCTGACTTGTATCAAGCGCTTAAGTGGTCAACGTCTGTTCACGAGTGGTGCGGCTGAGATTTAAATTCTGGAACTAACCATTCCAGTCTTAACCTCTGAACCGTCATGGTTCAAACCTTTAATTCAAAGTACAAGATGAAGCGTTCTAGTAATTACAAAATTGCCCCAGGAGGTAAACAATCCGCTTTGCTGGTACAACCAGACTTTCGGAGACCTCTGGCCAACGTCTGAAACCGAAAACAAAAACTGTCTTTGGAACGGTAAATATCAACTCTCTCCTGCGCCCAGGAATACTACACGAATTGGGGCGAACATTGAATCAGCAAAAAAATCTAAATTTTAGCTCTGCAAGAAACCAGGTTGACAGATGATAACCCCTTGGACTTCGGCAACTACAGACTTTTTAAAAGTAAAACGGACAAAAGAATTCTCAAAATACACCACATCTCGGTGTTACTTTCGCTGTATCAAAAACCATTCTTGGTTCTATAAATAATGTGCAGCCAGTAAATAATCGACTTATGACACTATCCCTCAAGTGTGCTAATAAAAACTATACATTAATCAATGCACACCTCCCAGTTAACGAAGAAAATAAATCTAATCCGGAAAAAGTAAATAAGTCCTGGGAAATTCTGGAAAAGACTATCTCTAAAATTCCCTCTAACCATGTAAAAATCCTATTGGATGATTTCAACGCCCAACTAGGGAAAGAAAGAAAGTATAGAAAAACAGTCGGCAGTTTTCCCGTTCATAAATGGACTAACCATAATGGCAGAAGATTGGTTGAACTATGTTCGCAGTAGTAATTGTGCAATAGTTTAGTAATCTAAAAATAATGTTAACCGATTTTAAGAAGAAAATAACAAAACAAAGACCTGGAGATGCCCTAACAAGTACATTGATGAATTTCAAATTGATCATGTTGCCATTTCGTACCCGAATTATAAAGAGATTTTGAATGTTCAAGTCAGGAAAGGAGCTAACATAGACACGGATCCTAAAAACCTCGAAAACTTATTCAAAAGAGACTGCTAATACCAAAGTTCGACCCTACAAAAATAAAACCAACCCTAACAGAAGAGCTTGATAAACAACCAGTACAGAACTGGCAAGAATTGAAACAAAAACTTATTAAAACAGCCTTAAAGTTGGTCCCTTTACAAAAACGTAGAAAACATCCATGGTGGGATGAAGTTTGCGAGCAAGCAGTATTAAGCCGAAGTAAAAGATTCAAAGAGTGGAACAGTCAAAAAACGGCAATAAACTATAACATCTTTTTGGAAGGAAGAAAAGAAACATCAAAGCTAATTAGACAAACTAAAAGAAAATATGAAAACAATCAACTTAATGAAATAGAGAAAGAGAAAGAGAAAAAAGAAAAAAATAACACACGAAATTTTTATAAAACATTTAAAACTAAATTAACAGGCTATCAACCCCAAAGTATTTTCGTCCAAAAGGAAAACGGACAATTAGCTCTAAATAACCAAGGCAATTGCAAAGAACTTGCGAAATATTTTGAACAACTACTAAACTGTCCTTAAACAAATTACCAACACTAAACCCTAAACAAAAAAACCCAGATTCATTACCACCGAATGAAGATGAAATAATTAGGCAAATCAAGGGACTTAAAAATAACAAAGCTTCTGGTGAAGATGGAATCACTGCTGAACTTTTGAAATCCGCTGGTCCAGGTACAATCAAAAAAATAACCAAAATTTTACAAGACCTTTGGCGAACCGAACGGATTCCGGAACATTAGAAAGATGCTCTAATCCATCCACTACAGGATCCAATTAAAGAGGGATATCTCTTCTCCCAGTTTGTTACAAGATTCTATGTCAATGTCTACTAGACGGAGCACAGGGACAGTTATAGCCTAAAATTGGTGAATATCAAGCAGGTTTTCGACCGGGCAGATCCTGCCTTGAACAGATCCTGAATCTAAAGTTCATTCTAAATCACCAAAAACTCTACAATAAAAATTTCGTCTGTACATTTGTGGATTTCAAAAAAGCATATGATTCTATTGACCGCGAATCTTTATTCCAAATCATGAAAAAATAGGGACTAGATCTGAAAACGCTGGCAATTATTACAGCAGCACTAACTAACACAAGGTCAAAAGTTAAATTTATGGGTGACATCTCCGGGCCTTTCGAAATTAAAACTGCAGTGAGACAAGGAGATCGACTCTCACCACTCTTATTTAACTGTGTTCTAGAAAAAGTAATGCAGGAGTGGCGTGAAAAGAAGTCGTCCCTGAATATTGACCAGCCCATTAAACGGGGGAGAACCAACATCAAAATTGATTGTCTGGCGTTTGCTGATGATCTAGCAATTTCGGCTCAAGATATATTAACGGCACAAAAACCGATTGAAATCCTAAAAGAAACAGCAGAAAAGGTAGGACTCCAAATTTCCTTTGAAAAAACACAATACATGACCTGCAACAGATTAAGAACACCATTTCTAAAAACACAATATGGTAACATCAGACGAGTCTTTCAATTCAAATATTTGGGTGAAATAATCATGGAAAAAGGGCTGGAAAAAGCGGCCAATAAGGGTAGATGTCCAAAAATGGCAACTGCATTGAGACTTACACAAAATATTTACACCAAAAAACGCATATCTAAAAACACAAAACTGAAACATTACAACACAGTTATTAAGCCAGAATGTCTATATGGGGCAGAAACACTCGTTTTGAATAGAAAGAGAGACATCGAGGAGATTGAAAAGAAGGAAAGAAAAATCATAAGAAAAATATTAGGCCCCAAACAAATAAATAGCACAACATACCGACTTACACAACTTCGACAAAACCAAGAAATCAAACAATACACAGATATACATAGTGATATGAGAAAAAGAAGACTTAAGTTGTACGGACACATAAAACGGATGAATCCGAGTAGGCCAACTAGACTAGTCGAATTTTATTAAAATAGGAGTAGAGCTAAAGTAGAAATAATTACATGGATTGCTGCAATTAAAGAGGACCTAAGATCAGCAAATATTACACAAAGTGAAATTCAGGATCGAGTCTGTTTCAGACACAAGGTTAATCTTTGGGAGGTTGGCCAGAGAGAAAAATGTAAGAAGACCGGAACTTCTTGGTCTGACGAAAGGAAAAAAGTTCAAAGTGAAAGAATGAAAGCAGTATGGGCGCAAAGAAAGGCTAATAACAACAAACGCCTCTAACTGTACTTCGCGTGGTCCACCAGGGCCCATACGTGAATAATAATAAATAATAATCAATCAAAATTTAACTTGTAGTGCATTTTTTATATTAAAAAGGTGTTATCTTACTTCTACATGCGATAAATATGAATATTGAATCATTTACCTATGAAAAAAAGATCATTTATGTCACCTTTTTTCACACACGCACTGACAAAATGCATAATTTTCTCCTTCTATAACCAGTCAATTTTTAATAATTAATAACAAATTTAAAAATTATGGTACATGTCAAATTACTATGCCGTTACTTATTTTAAGGTTTAAAGTACTGACCTTATTTTTTTTAAATTGTAACAATTCATATATCGTTTATTTATAATATAACTAAAAAAATCCGCAGTAATACTTACCCTAGATATACGAGATGTTAAATGACGTACAGAGACTGGTTTTTATAACTTTTATATTCAATTGAAATTGCAATTCTGCATTGGCTTCTTCAAAGTAGTGGCTTTGGCAACCTGGCCAGCGTTGGAGACGATTTGTCAACTCTTAAAGCAGTAGTGCGAATCGTGTCTCAAAGTGGTGTTCTTTGAGGTGAATTTTCAATCTTGAGAAAAGGAAAAAGTCACAAGAACTCAAGTCTGGCCAATAAGGGAGCTTCGGGGCCATAGTGTTGTTTTTACTTGCCAAAAACTCGTTAATTGAAATCGTCGTATAGCAAGGCGCATTGTAGTGATACATTCAACTCTTCTCCGAGTTTCAATCATAATTTATTTTTCCTTTGAAGAAAAATATGTTTCCAGGTGAGCTCGCACATTATCGATATTTTTATTCTTTAGGGATCTTTCCATGGATCGGAATAAATGAAAATCGGATGATGCTATGTCTGGAGAATATGGAGATGTGGTAAAACCTTATTTTTCTTGGGTTAATCTTGCTGCATGTGGCCTGGCATTATCGTGTTGCAATATTACCGCTCTTTTGTTGACCAGAGCTAGCCGTTTTACCAACAATTCGTTACGTAATCTATCCAATTGTTGGCAATATAATTCAGCCGTAACTGTTTCTCCCGGTTTCAATAGGTCAAAATGAATTATGCCACCATAGGCCCACCAATCGCACAGCAACACCTTATTTAAACTGAGGGATGATTTGGAGAAAGCCATTATTTGGCGTGCTTATCGTTGTTGTACAAGATCCATTTCTCCAGATATTATATATATATATATATATATATATATATATATATATATATATATATATATATATATATATTCAGATATTATATATTCATATAAGTCAAAATCACCATTGGAAAATTTTCTAAACCACCGTTGGCACTTATTGACTTTCAATACGTCTCCATATACATCACAAATTTTCTTTGTTGCAACCGTTGCATTAACACCCGATCGAAAATAAAACAGCATGCAATGACGTAAATGGTCTTCAGTTGGTTGATTGTGCACCATTTTACACCAGTGTAATAAAAACGATTGAATTTAGTTGTCACAAAGGTCAAGGCCACGTGTTATAATATTTCGTAATAAAAATCCTCTTTATACATTAACACTATGAACTAAACTGAAGCAAATATTCCACATTATTAATAATTAATTATTTATGGATACCCCTATTGTAATATATGATATGATAGAAAACCCGAAGTTCCAATATTAGTCAGTATTAGTCCCAAGAGATATTTACTTAAAAAATAGAAATAATCATGCTATTTATGGTACCAATTAAAAATGATTCGACCAATCCATAAATTAAGTATTGTCTAAATGATATATATTTTTTCTCTTTTTTGGGTTTTTCGCCACAATCTAAAACTCAAAAAATATAAAAAATATCTGTTCTTATGCAAATAAAACATAATTTATTATGTTTTTTTGATAAAAAAAAACCCAAAAATTGCATAGATAAATCTTTTAAAAATTTTGATACCAGACAAAACAGACAACTTACTAATAAAAATAATAATCTCAAATAATTAATCTCACAATTCCTTACATTATTTCTGATAAAATTAATTGAGTAGGAATTAAATACAGCATAAGAACGACATTTAAAACAAAAAATACTCTTAGATCTATATTGACAAAAACCAAACCAAACAACACACAACAGAATACCAAAAATGTGGTTTATAAAATTCCCTGCGAATACGGCAAATTTTATATAGGTGAGACATCTAGACCGTTAGATGTTGGAATAAAAGAACATAAAAACCTTCTTAGAAAGGGCGATTTTAATAAACCTAAAATTTGTTAACACGCATGGGAATCGCGACATAAAATCAATTGGAATAATTCCAAAACAGTATTAAAAATATCGGTAACAAAATACAGAAGATGAAACGAAACCGCTTTAATTAATTTAAATAAAAATAACTGTATTGCTATGCCTTCAGTAGATTTAAATTCAATATGGTTCCCGATTCTAAAGAATACAATTAGAAACGTTTAAGTATTTCAATACTCAATAATCATAGAATAAACATCACCTGTATAATTTTTTGGTAGTATGTCACTGTCAGTGAAAAATGTAAGTGTCGATGTAAGTATCATTGACATATCCAAAAAAAATATATTTACTTACTATCTTTACAGTACCTTACAAAAAATATATATATTATTATTATTATTCACGTATGGGCCCTGGTGGATCACGCGAAGTATAATTAGAGGCATCTGTTGTTAGCCTTCCTTTGCGCCCATACTAATTTCATTCTTTCGCTATGAGATTTTTTCCTTTCGTCAGACCAAGTTGTTCCAGTCTTCCTACATTTTTCTCTCTGGCCAACCTTCCAAACGTTAACCTTGTGTCTGAACCAACCTCTATTCTGAATTTCACTTTGTGTAATATTTGCTGATCTTAGGTCCTCTTTAATTGCAGTAATCCATTTAATTATTTCCACTTTTGCTCTACTCCTATTTTCATAAAACTCAACTATTTGTCTAGTTAGCATGCTCGGATTCATCCGTTTTATGTGTCCGCAAAACTTAAGCCTTCTTTTTCTCATATCGCTATGTATATCTATGTATTGTTTGATTTCTTGGTTTTCTCGAAGTCGGTATGTTGTGCTATTTATTTGTTTGAGGCCTAAGGTTTTTCTTATGATTTGTCTTTCCTTCTTTTCAATGTCCTCAATGTCTTTCTTTCTGTTCAAAATGAGCGTTTCTGCCCCATATAGACATTCTGGCTTAATAACTGTATTGTAATGTCTCAGTTTTGTGTTTTTAGATATGCATTTTTTGTTGTAAATATTTTGTGTAAGTCTCAATGCCGTTTCAATTTTTGGCATCTACCATTATTTCACCCAAATGTTTGAATTGAGAGACACGTCTAATGTTATCTTATTTTGTTTTTAGAAATGGTGTTCTTAGTCTGTTGCAGGTCATGTATTGTGTCTTTTCAAAGGAAATTTGCAGTCCTACCTTTTCTGCTGTTTCTTTTAGGATTTCAATCTGTTTTTGTACCGTTAATATATCTTGAGCCAAAATTGCTAGATCATCAGCAAACGCCAGACAATCAATTTTCATGTTGGTTCTCCCCAGTTTAATTGGAAGTTTTTCACGCCACTCCTGTATTACTTTTTCTAGAATAGAGTTAAATAAGATTTGCGAGAGTCCATCCCCTTGTCTCACTCCAGTTTTAATTTCGAAGGGCTCTGAGATGTCACCTATGAATTTAACTTTTGACCTTTTGTTAATTAATGTTGCTTTGATTCGGATTTCAAAAGTTCAGCAGTGATTCCGTCTTCACCAGAAGCTTTGTTATTTTTAAGTCGCTTGATCTGCCCAATTATTTCATTTTCATTCGGTGGTAGTGAATCTAGGTTTGTTTGTATAGGGTTTAGTGTTGGTAATTTGTTTAAGGGCTCAGGGCAGTTTAGTAGTTATTCAAAATATTTTGCAAGTTCTTTGCAATTGTCTTGGTTTTTTAGAGCTAATTGTCCGTTTTCCTTTTGGAAGCAAATACTTTGGAGTTGATAGCCTGTTAATTTAGTTTTAAATGTTTTGTAAAAGTTTCGGGGGTTATTTTTTTGGAAATATTATTCTATTTCATTAAGTTAATTGTTTTCATATTTTTTTTAGTTTGTCTAATTAGCTTCGATGTTTCTATTCGTACTTCCAAAAAGATGTTATTATTTATTGCTGATTTTGACTCTTCCTACACCTAACACTGCTTGCTCACAATCTTCATCCCACCGCATATGTTTTCTACGTTTTTGTAAAGGGACCAACTTTAAGGCTGTTTTAATAATTTTTTGTTTCAATCCTTGCCAGTTCTGTACTGGTTGTTTATCAAGCTCTTCTGTTAGGGTTGGTTTTATTTTTGTAGGGTCGAACTTTGGTATTAGCAGTCTCTTTTGAATAAGTTTTCGAGGTTTTAAGCTAAGTTTGATCCTAGTCAAGTAGTGATCCGTGTCTTTGTTAGCTCCTTTCCTAATCTGAACATTTTTGTTTTGTTATTTTCTTCTTAAAATGAGTTGACATTGTTATATATATTTTTTTTAATACATATATTTGCGTGACCGTTTAAACTAAGCGGTTAACTAAGATGCGAAATTTAAAAAAAATGTAAAATGTAAAAAAAATAATTAAAATGGATTTTTTAAAAATTTTTGTTCGTTAGGTGAATTTATTACAGAAAAAGAATCACTGAGAAATTTGTCTCCGTTTTGTTTTTGTTTTTTACCCAGTCATTCTTTTTTTACATAACAAATATTTTTGATATTTTTTGAGTTTTAGATCGTGGCGAGAAAAAATACAATTCATAAATTGTTTTCTGTCTATTTCAGCCTTACCGCAAATATCATTTGAAAGATCCTGAGGGTTACGCCTTGGAATGGATCAAAGCGATAGATGAAGTAAAAGAATACTATTATCCTCAGGCTAAGACCGGAAACAACTAGGAAAAATTCCATGGTAACAATTATAAGTCAATGTTTAATAAAACACTATTTTCGTCAAAATTTATACTTTATAATTAATGTTTGACGCGTTTCGCCAGCAGTGTAGCTTCGTTAGAAATGAATATTTTTGATGTTGAAACGGGTATAAATACAAAACGTTTCTGCAATAAAATATCTTTATGTTAATGGTACACAAACTGTGTTATTGTTTCGAATGAATAATCTTTTTCATTCTTTCGTGGATATATTTTAGAGTAATTAATAATTAAAATTCATTTCGAAAGTATATCTCAGTTGCACCGCCAAGCTAGCTCTATCCTTGAGTATTCCTTAATACAATTTTGTGCCTCTGACCACGTACTTACCCTTTTGAGCGCCACTAAATTTCATTACTGCAACCTAGTGTTGGTTGGTGAATTTTTCCGACCGAAACTTGGAAGTGACCATGACAATGTAGAAACTGGAAATGACACCAGATAGTGTTTTTGGATTAGCCGGTGCAGATTAATACTTAATATCAAGAAAGTAGGAATATTCACACCGGTTTAATGCACATTCGAATTTTTAACTCACAGGGTTCTACGGAGCCGACTCGCAATTCCCTCACAAAACATAAATACTACTAATTCTTATTCAAGACATCTTACTTCCGGTTTGGCTTCGATGTGGCTGTATTTCTCCTATGGGAGCTCTGGCGCATGTTGGTCTGAGGGGCTCGGCTCACTGATACAGGTACCGGTTTATTTATTACACCGCATATAAACATATAGTACAATGAGTGTACACAAAAAAAGGTAAAAAAGAAGAAAAGAAAACACGCAGACAAACTAAACATTAATATCCAGGTTTCCAATCCATTCCATTGCTGCAACGTCGGCCCTCGTGAAATCGTTCCAACTGCCCTGATAAGATCGTAGGGGGCACTCTCCACTAATATGTCTGATGGATTGTTCCAGTACGCCACAGTCATAACTCGGAGACTCCGATATAGCCCATTTATAGAGTGAGTTAGTACATCGACAACATCCAGTGCGGATTCTATTTTTAATTTGACTCACAGTTTTCTGTTCTCGATGGCCACAGTATCACATTGTATCTCTCAAACCATCCATTTCCGCTCTTGGTGATTTTCAACGTTTATGCAATTTTATTATGCGCATGGTATTGTTAAACTGCGCATCAATTAGGTTGGGATGACAACTGTTCACCTTTAGGAGTTTACACATCATCCCCTCCTTCCAGGCGGTATCGCATGTCTTTAGATCGACGAAGGCCACAGATGTCTTAAATTTCTCTTGGAAATCGGCCTTTATAAAAGTTGTCGAAGGTAGCACAGGACGCTAGTCGCAGGTCGCACTTCGATGAAATCTGAATTTCGCTTGCTCAACTGGAATTTGTTCCAGAACAAAGCCACTGATTCTGTTACAAATAAGTCTCTCCAAGGGTTTATATGAGCAGTTGAGAACGAAAATGGCCCTAAAATTTTGGGGCTGAGGTAAATCTGGTGATTTACCGGGTTTCAGAATAGCCACAATTTTTGTTTTCTTCAGTTCATTGAGAAGTGTCCTCGTTCTCAAAATGGTGGAGAATTGGCGAGTCAACCAGTGTTTGGCATTTTCCCCAAGGTGGACTAAAAATTATGTGTGCATGTTATCAAACTCAGGTGCTTTACCAATTTTTATCTGTTTTATCTGTAGAGCAAGTTTTAATTAATCTAGAGTGAAAGGTGAGGAGATATTCGATTCGTTTGGAGACTGAGTTTTTAAATTTGTTAATTCTTTCTTGATCCTGGTCCGATATTCAAAATTGGGGGACTGCTTTTTTCAATGTAGGGATTGGGTGATCTTTGTTATCATGGAACACAAAATAGAGATCCGGTTGGTAACCTCTCTGCCAACCAAATCCTTGGCATCGAAAACAAGATTAAGGTTGTTATATTCAGCCCAGACAGCAATAGCCTTACCACAGTCGTGTATACTTCCATTGCTCATGGTGGCTATTAAAAACACCAGCATATATTGATGGATGCGCGTTGATTGGTAGGACAGTTGGTGGCCATTCTGCATTAGGTGTTTTGTAAATTAAACTCGAAGAGATTTATCACTAAACAGCAAATCACTTTTTGAAACTTCTCGACCAACGTTTCGCTAACCATGTTAGTATCATCAGGAGATGATTTAATCTAATTTTAAACTAAACTATGTTCTATTATAATCTAATATGATCATTAAGAATATATATAAGTGGTGGTGGTTTTTCTAAAAATATCAAAATCTAATCTATTGTTTTACTGACTGAAACATCCAGAAATGGTAGGTAAACTATTCTTGTTTTCGAGTTCATATGTTCCTAGCTTTGTTTCTTCGGTTATATTCTTCTTCAATAGCATTTTTTCCGGAGTGTCTGTGAGTATGACAGTTAGGTTTTTTTACAACCTTTTTTTACTTCGGATCTTGAACTAGCTCGCAATAGAAGTCTTATATCTTGGGGTGAAAAAGGAATTCATTGTACAAAAGTTGCATGTAATCCACTAGGTCCTGATTATGGCGAACTTGGTGATTCGGGATTGTTAGATCTGATAGAATGATCATTAAATTGATTACTCGGTCCTGATTCTGAAAGATCATTCGTATTAATCATGTGATCAACTTCAAAGGCCGATGCTCGCATTTCATTATTATCTTGCAAGGGATGATGCGTTACAGAAGAAGGTGCGAAGTCAACCGCGGTACTGATCGCAAGCTGATCTTAAACGGTTGCGCTAGTCGTTTCGGCCATTGCCGTTACTTTCGACCCGCCGTTACTTTTGTACCCGGTCTCCCCTACTTTTGGTCTGTTTGTTGGTCTTTACAAGGTCGCTGTTGGTTTCTTGATATGAAAATGGATAGTTTAACCACTCCCTTTTGATTTATTGTTCTCTTTCAGTGGATGGGTCTGCATTTAGGAAAAATGATTCTAAAAAAATAGGAGCTAAGCTAATTGGAGCATTTAGGAGCTAAGCTAATTGGCCTTGCTTTTTTTAATATAATTTTGTTAATTAACTTTATAGACTTCATCATTGCTCTTATACAACTTCTTCTTGATAAATTTGAAGGCCCTGAAAAACCCATAATCAAAACCATCGGCTCTAATCCATTTGGCAAGTTATCATATCAGACCAATTTCATTTTCTGACAATTCAATCCTGTTTCCATTGCAAATGACAATAAAGAAATCTTTTTCTACTCTGCATATAACGTTGATGTTTTTAGAGAATCTATCTATATGAATATGACTTCGAATGCTGAATTGAAAATTGATTCTAATCTTCCTTGATACCAATTGATCTCGATTCAGCGATTACTAAAATCCATTGTAATGATCTCATGATATAGTAAGTTTTAAATGTGTAAGAAACACCTTGATTCAGTGGCAGGGTAAGAAATAGTACTTGGTCGTTTAGATGATTCATACTTTATGGCGATATGAAATATTATGTAGTGATAACTGTACCTGAAGTCCAAATTATTCTTTAATTAATTTTCAACCTGTGATACAAATTGCTTTAAAATCAATTCTCTAAATAAATCTCCAGTTTTATCTCGAAGCTTTAGAATTTACTATGTAATGTACCGGCAATTAGATCTCTGGAATTAGAAGCAAGTCTTTTGATGCTTTATTACACAAAAATATTACATGTTACTTTATTACACTTTTCTTGTTTCAGTGCCGGCTCGTGGGTTTTTAAAGTGGGTGGACTTAGAAGAAAATAGTGACTTCTGAAGATTTTTTTTTGCTTTTCCCTTCCCCCTTCTTACTTTTCGTGCTATTGAAACTCTATACAGGAAGTGAACCAGCAAAACATTAAAATTTTCTGTTGTTACTACTTACAAGGACATTGGAGGATAAGTTGTTGCTTGTTGCGCAGATAAAGGAATAAGTAGGTACTACTCAGTGTGTAGACACGTAGGAAATCCCAAATTAAAACAAGTATTCGCGAAGCGAATGAAATACGCCACCCCAGCCATACCTAACCTAACCTAACCCGTCAAAACAGCGTTTAATACTAATTACTGATACGCTCGGTCGCAGGTAATCTACGTCCAAATCGCATGTTTTAAAAAGCGCTAAACCCCCTAATTCGGGCAACCAACATAACATGTAAAGTTAACGACGAGATAACGTTTCGTACGGTCGCTGGAGGTAAACGGCTGACCAAGAATGTAAAAATTGCGGCGAGAAGATGGAATTTTTATCCGCACTTTCTTCTACTTTTGGAGATTCTAATTTTTTATAATATCTTAAAATGAGTTAAAGGAAAGAAACTGAATGAAAATAAAATATGGTATTTGCTCTGAATAATTGTTTAATGTGATAAGTGCGTGCGTTTAATGTGATAAGTGCTACTGCCTTGTTTTAATATAAAAGTCAAAAAAAGTCAAACATTTTTATCCAAAGATTATTGTCATTGGCATAAAATGCTTGATATAGTGTGTATTGTTTTGTTTCAGCGAAATACATTTTCTGTTGGACGTTGATTTTATATTTTTGTCAGAAATGTATAGTTTTTGATTGAAATTACGCTAAAACTTATAAAGACGCTTATCAGCTACCCAAGAAAAAAACTTGACATAAATTCCTTCCAAAACCATTTTAAGAATCACAAACTGAAATACACGAATATAAAATATCTTGACCCATGTAAAGTTTTTTGTAGTAATTATTAAGCAAATTACGAATTATTGGAGACATGATTGGACACATTAATATTCATTTTTACAGAGTATTATTCCTCATCCGGTGATTGAACAGACACCCTATAAAACCATTATCACATAGCAGACTGCTGCCATGATTATAGTTATAACTTAGAGTTTTTTATTTTGTTTTCAAGTAAGTTTCATGTAAGTTTATTTTTTATTTTTGTACACACAAATACAAATATTGTATTACAAATATTACAAAGTACATAATATTATACAATGTTTATATTATATTTTTATTAGTTATTGTTTTACTTTTTTTATTTAATTTATTGTTCTTAATATATTTAATGATAATAAAAACAGATGTGTAGTTTAAGAGTTTTTTTTTTTGGATTCAAATTTGAAGCCTATATTCCATTACAAATTCTATATTCGCATGCGCATTAATAAAAACTATAATTCACACCCGACAAATTTTACACCAAGTAGATCTATAGATTGTTGAAGAGTGTTGAAGTTTTGTGCTTTTAAAAGATTACGGCGAATGCGCTTAAGCTTTAGGACTTCAAATTAAATTTTTGCGCAAAACTTTAACATGGCTATGAGATAATAAAATATAATTATCCGGTTAAAACGTTTCATTTATTTTGAACCTTTGAAATTAAAAATTATTTGATAAATAGATTTATAGGAAAACATACATATCTGATTCAATTTTGGTACTAGAGCTTTAATGGCAATTTAGAAGATATATGCGCCTTGATTTGATTTCTCCAATGTTTCAAATTTCAAAATTTCTACATGCTTTTCCTGTGCAATTTCACCTCAAACTCTCAACCCGAATTGTCCAGTGAAATTCTAAAAAACATCTATTGTGTAATTTATTTCTTACTTTTTATGGGTTTCTTCCATGGGCTTCGCTGTCCCCCTTTCGCCGCTGCAGTGCGAAGCATCTGACCATTTCTGTGAAATTCTGCTACACCTTTAAGTACTCCAATATTGCCTTTTAGAGTACGAATAAAGTTTAGGGGAAAGAGTCTCTATTCTTCATTTAATGCTTCTCCAAAATGCCGGTGGTACCTATTTTTCAAACTACAGTCTAGGTCTAAACTCTTATGTATCATATATACATCTTTATGAGGAAAAGGTGAATGTTTAACAACAACCACTAGCTTTTAGCATTTCAACAGTTATACTATACTTTCCTAGAGCCTTGCCAATTTTCATTGGTTTTATTTTATAGCTTTGGTTACTTCACCCACTAGGTTATCGGGTATTAGTTCTTCACTGGGCATTGCTGTCTTTGACTGCTTTTGATCTTCATACAACTGAATTTGCTTTTATTGCCATTTATTTATACCCACAGAAATACTTTTAGCAGTTGAGTAATCTTCAGTTATGATTATAGGCTCTAGTGCCCTAGAATATAATTTTGTAAGAATAAAACAAAATTAATCATAAAATTTTATTATGCGTTAAATTGGTATCTTTATAGAATGCAGGTGAATAATTAATTCGAAAAGTTGTGCTCAAATTAATCGGATGGCAGTACCGTCATATGATACGTATGTCGTAACTCTGTTCATTTTGTTGACTCTGTTTTGACAAATGCTCTTAGAAATTAATCCGATTCAAAATATTTTGAAAGTTAATTAATGAAAACGAAAAAAGAATTTTACTAATTTTCAATACTATTAAAAAACTATTACATATACAATATACATCATTGCGTTAAATTACTTGTTTTAGTTTCGTATATTAAAAACATTCCAAAAAAAAATTAGCTTGTTGAAAGCCCCCGGAACACCTAACCTTACTTTATAATTTGAAAGTTGATTATTTTGTTCTTAATTTTTATATTTCAAGATATATAAATGAGTTTTGTTAGGCTACAAAAGAGTAAAAATTTGTAAACTGTCATTAAATTAACCAAGTTTACACATTTACAACAGGTGGAAGAGCATGAAACTGTAAGGCAATTTATTTCCCAGTTCTTTATTATATTTAAACATGATTATGCACCTATTCTTTATAGCACCTCTACTTGTTAATAACACACTACTACTACTAGTACTACTACTAACACAATACATAGTGTTTATAGCACCTCTATGTATTCTTGAAGACACCGGTTGAAATTGGGTCAAAGATACAAATGTTTCTCAGATGGTTCTATTTGTGCAAGCAAGTGCAAAGTAAGTCATGTCACCAAATATGTTAAACTAGTCTTGGGGATATTTTATAATTAGCAAGATTGTACTGATATTGATTTGAAGCAATGCTGAAAAACTGATTCTGGCAGCAAATAATGTTATGAATGTTCAGAAAAAATTACCATTCAGGAGGCATTATTGTAGAACGTATGCACAATTATTTTGTTCACAGCGTTGCGGAGCATACCTAGTCAAATATCTTACTGTACAAATAAGGACTTTTTCATTTATTTAAATGAAGTTATAGACATTTAGGTGATCTAAGAATATTCACCTAGCGCAGCAAAATAGTACTCTCCGATCCACAATCATCCAATTTCAGAGCAATGTTCTCAGAGGATTCTTACAACTCTTACAAGAGAACTCTTACAAGAATATCTATGTAGTAAATTGTTCTCTGTTTGCCCCAGTATAAAGTGAAATTTGGAAGGTAAGTTAGTTACACAGGAGTAGATTAAATGTACAAAAACACAAAATTATAGTTCAGTAGCATTTTATCCAATAAAGAAAAATATAAAGCTTTACAACATTTAGGGTCCCTTTGAAATTTATGCAAAACTAGTGGCGGGTACCAGTTTTGTTCCATAGAAGTACAGACCAAGAACTTTCCAGTATTTTTTCTTGGCTTTGAATTAGTTCATTAACTTATTTACCAAAAGGAAGTAAAAACCAAGTAGAATACAATTAGTGAACATATGTGTAGTATAGCATGGACTCAAACATATATTGTAGGGAATATTATTTTGTTGAAAGGGGGATTTTATGGAAGCTCCAGTTTTGAGGTTTTAATTCAAGAAGAACCAAGCTGGTTTCAGCAATAGTGACTCCAAAAAATTCCTTAAATTTGACTGTATGTGAGTGCACCAAGTTTCTTGTATGCTAAATTTAAATGTGGAGACAAGCACTGTGAATTTTTAGACGCAATAAATATTTACATAGAAATGTCTTCGTTATATTTATGTGCAGATTTTAAAAGAGCTAGTTAAACTTATTTATATGACAAGTGTTTTGGAAAAATTACCAATATCTATTTTTAAATCTCCAATTACATAGTTTCTAATTTAATTACTTCTTAATTTTATACATTTTATAAAGTGTTTTGATTTAAGTTAATAAAAAGATGGCTAATGCCTATAACAATTTTAATGAATTTAACAATTAAATTTTTAGCAATGGCAATATTAAAAGTAACAATTTTATGCGATTTTTAACGAGGGGTTATGAAGACCGTCGTTATATTTAATTTTCTTTTCAAAATATCTTCTATTGAATATACTTAGACAGTAAAGTATTAAATCTTTTTTAAATATAAATTGCATATTAATTTGTTCGAGTCCCTTTATGTGATGACGCTAAATTTGAATTTTGTGATATTTTAGCTCAAGTTATAAAGAGAGATAACAGCAATATTTCCGTTAATTTCATTTAACACAATATTTCGATACTTCTATACAATAGATTCAATATGGCTGTTTCTGTGATATATTTTTAATGGTGACCCGAATGTTGTTTTGAATGTTAAGAATTGTTCGCGGTTTATTTCTATAGACCAGAGATTTATCATAATCTAATAAAAAATAATCTAAGGGAGTGAGGTCGTATGATTTTGGTGGCCAGTTGATTTTACCATGTCGCGAACTAACGCGTCTTACGATAGTTTTTTTTATATATTCTGATTTAATTAAATGTTCAACCAATTTTGTTCGTGGTTCTGTATACAGTAAAGCTATATTTGAATTTTGTGATATTTTAGCACAAGTTATAAAGAGAGATAACAGCAATATTTAGGATAATTTTTCGATACTTCTATACAACAGATTTGATATCGCGTTTCAGATATCTGTGATATATTTTTAATGGTGACCCGAATGTTTTTTTGAATGTCAAGAATTGTACGAGGTTTATTTCTATAATATTTAGATATATCTTAATAATAATTAATAATACTATATTTCTATACTAATTAGAGCAGATCTCCTTTCGGACAGGCTATGTTTACGGACAACTACGTGTAGGGTACCTTTTCTAACCTCTTCCCCAAGCAGAGTATGCAGAGTAAATCCTAAATAGGACTGCTTAGACACAAAGATAACTGCTGAGAAGTCGAATAGCCCATGATTTCTCTGACTTAACGACCCTCACACACCTGCCGTGTTCGTGCAAACTCGCAGCAAAGGGCTTCCACTCTTCACAAACTGCCCCTACCTGCCATTTATTCATCGTCGCAGTATTTCATTCCTCTCTTTCATTTAGGTTTAGCTATGGTCAAAGCTTGTGCGTAAAAGATTTATTGTGAAGAAAGTGATGCATTTCACTATCCACACATTCTTAGCAGCTACTCTTCTTGCCCGGTGACAAGGAAAAAAATCGACGACCGTTAAAAGTAGGTTGCTGCATATTTCTAGGGCTGCATATTTTTATAAGCTCTCTTAACATAAAGACAGACGCTTTCGCTAAGCGGTTTTATAAGTATAGTCCGTTTCAAGATATTTCGTTGCCCTTCGGCAAAATATTAATTGGCCCTATAAATCTCAATAAAAATACTCCTAGTTCCTTAAAAGGCACCAGAGCCTGAATGGTTTAACTTGGAATAAATATAATAAATAATTTTGGAAAAAATAAAATATTATTAAATTATTATTATTATGTTCCTTTCTATCTTTTTTCGCAGCTAAGCTGGATTTTAAATGAAGTGCGGGCCGTAGCCAAAACACATTCCTCCAAAAATTTTGGGGCGATGCGAGTGATATTAAGGATTACTGCCCTCTGCGTTATTTTAAACAGATTTTCTTCTAGTCCCAGAAATTGGATGTTATTTTTCAGATTCTTTGGAGTAATGCCAGCCAGTTGTTGAAATTATCAATGTCACAATACGGACTTGGTTCAACTGCCATATCCGCACTATTTCTAACTTGAGGTCTGTATATTTTTGCACTTTTTTTTCAGACGTTTTTTTGAATGTTGTGTGTGTTTAAAACAGCTATGTCGATAAGGAATGCTGTTTTCTTCTTTTTCTCCACCAATATAACATCTGGCCTATTACAGTGCAGGATTTTGTCGGTTATTATTGTTCGGTTGTAATATAACCTGAAATCGGCTGAATCTAATACCGCCTCTGCGTTGTATTTATAATAGGGAACTCGCTCTGTTATAAGGTTATTACGACTTGCAAGCTCCTGGTGGACTATACTGGCCACCTGATTATGACGGTGGAGATAGTCCGTCTGGGAGAGTCTACCACATGCTCCTACAATATGTTGGATAGTCTCAGGCTTTTAGTGACATTTTCTACACGTGTCATTTGGTACTCGTGCATCCTTAATGATATATTTTTGGTAGTTCTTAGTGTGCACGACATGATTCTGAATTGCACACATAAAGTCTTCAGTCTCCGGAAAAATACCTCCCCAAATTAACCAGGCGTTCGATGCACTCTTGTCGATTTCATGACTGTCAAGATCATGGGGGTGTCTACCGAGACATATTTTTCCACTGTGCCATTTGTTTAAGGTTCAGAGGCGTATAATTACCATTAGCCAAACACACGCAGGCATATAGCGGGCATTCGGTCATTCTTTGATGGAAATATGTTCTTAAACTGGATATTTGTTTTTCATGTATATTACATATATTTATAATTCCTCGCCCTTCTTCAATTATTGGTAATATAAGTCGTTTTTTACTACTGTGCGGGTGGTGTTTCCTATATTTCGTTAGTGTAGTTCTAATTATTCGTTACAGCCTTTCAGTATATGTGTTTGACCATGATATAATACCAAACGTATATGTCAAGACTGGTATAGCAAAAGTGTTTATAGCTTTTACTCTATTTCTACTGTCTAGGTCAGACCTGCATATGCTTTCAAGTCTGGACGTGAATTATTTATTTAATGTCTCCTTAATGAGTTTATGCTCAACTCTCTTGGACTCTTGCATTCCAAGATATTTATATACTTCGCCTTCCTGCAATGGCTCTATATATTCTTGTTCTGCAGTGACAAACCTTGTCATCTCTAACTTAGATCCTCTCTTTATGTTAATAGTCCTGCATTTATCTAATCCAAAGTGCATGTTAATATCAGTTGTAAATTTATTTACAACCTAAATGAGTTGTTGCAATTTCGGGGCGATGATGCCTACAATTTTAAATCATCCATGTACAGCAGGTGCGATATATTTTGATTTTGGAGTTGTGGAATCGAGTCGAAGGCCTTCTGATAATCAATATAACAGCAGGATAAATTTCGATTTTTTTTCCGAGTGTGCTTCAATATAACTGAATCTATAATAAGTTGTTCTTTACATCCCTGCAATCGCTTTCGACAACCCTTTTGCTCTTCATTTAGTATATCATGTTTGTCTATTTGTCCTGTGAGTGGTACTGTGAAACATGTTAGTAGCTTATATATCGGTTGAAGGCAAATAATTGGCCGGTACTTCGCTGGATCATTAGAGACGGTTGCTTTGGGCAGTAAATATGTTTTACCTTGGGTAAGAAATCGAGGAATTTCTTTTAGTACTCTTATAAACTCATTAAAATACCTTACTATAAAAGGATGAAGATATGTGACCTTTTTATATCAGTAATTATGAATGTTATCAGTTCCAGCGCCCTTCAAATTATACAGGTTGTTTGCTATATTCTGTAGTACAGTTATACTAATTTCAGGATAAAGCATTTGCTTCTTCCTCACGCAGCCAACTGGCCGTTATTTGACCAAATCGAGGACCAAAATGTCTGTATATCTTGGCTGGATAGTGTACTAGGACCCCCCCCCCCCCCAAGATTTATGTTATTACCTCTATTAATTAGGTTTCTATAAAATTTTCGTTCGTCTTTTTTAAAAAGGGAGATTTGCTGCTTACGCCTCATCGCTTTTTTATATCGATCTAGACAGGAACTATATACTTTAAGTTTTAAAAAACTTTAAATTATTGTTTTAGGGTCTCGATAACCTCTTTGACATGCTGATTCTTTTTACCATATTTAGCATGAATTCTAAATCTTTCTAACATTCTGGTTGCGTTAATCGTCAATTTTCTGCTGGGATTGTCTCAACTGAATTCCATAAGTCTGCCTATATCAGCCCGTAAACTTTCAATCTTGCGATCTATTTTGCCATTCCTGTTTAGAGTTCTGCTGTGATGGCACTTTATCACAAGGTTGCTTGATTATTTTAGATCCATTTACAACTGCTGCAGTTTGAGCCGCGCAATCGACAACTGTGTGCAGTATTCGAATGAGTTGAACATGTTGCCCTTTTCAGGGAGAATTCTTTATTTAGAATATGAACGATCTTTGCTAGTTTAATGGTGGAACTTTGTTTTGGTATATAAGGCCTTGTTGTTGAGTCAGTTCCTAGGTATTCCATTAATATTGTAGTGATTGTTTCGCGGATCGAGCGACCTAGTTTTCTATCGAATTGGACATCATTTTAAATATATGTTTGTTCTGCATATAATATTATTATATGCTGTAATAATGCTATAACATTATTGATTATATTGTGTGAAGCGTCGGAGAGAGTGCTTGATCCGGTATTCTGAATATCTTCATTAATATGAGAGTCTGTGAAATGTAATTCCTCTGCAACTTCTTTCTGGAATGAGTTTATTTCTTATTATGACCCTTCTTTGATACGTTGTGCTGTAGCTGGGATATCTAGATACTGCAAGGTAAATAACCTATGAACTTCATTTCGGTATGCTATCGGATCTAATTTTGTTTCTAATTTTGTGAAATTTCATTCATTTCATTCCTGTTCATTTCTCTCCAGTCTGGGTGGTCGCAGATGTTAAAGGATTAATAACTGGCGAAATACCTTTAGCGGATGCTGTTGGTTGGGATGTTAGTATTTTCGTCGCCATTCTTGTCATGCCATAGAGTTGGGAGCCGCCACTCATTCCAGCCTCACCAACCCCGGATAAATTTTCCCGACGGTTTCGAAAAGTTCTTGTCCGCAAAACCCTACCGCCATGTATAATACTTTTATCTGTGTTTTTCTCTATAAACAATAGTTTTGGGTTCAAGGGAAACCACAGCCACCCAAGGCAGAGCCTCGAATTACTATGGGAAAGCTATTTACTACCGGAAGGCGCTAGGTATCCGGAGACATCGTTAGAGACACTAACCCTGTGCCACTCAGCCCCTCGGCATGATAGATTTCCACCTTGAGCTTGGGGGATTTTTTTTACTCCAGAGGTTTATTCCTCTTAGCTCGGGAAGGTGGTTTATCAGATTACCCGCCCCTTGTCCTGTATTATTATTATTGTTATTATTATTATTATTATTATTATTATCACAAACATGATTCATCGATCATCTCAGCCTAGGCTGGTCGGGTTTACAATGCTAGAATGAGAAAGCAGTTCAGCTCCTTCCATTCAGCTTAGTACCTTACGAACAATGTGGCAAGTTTGTAAGAGAACTGCTCGTTGTCCTACTGTGGTAATCCATTTTGAAACACCAAGAATTTCCAGATTTTTGGAAAAGGTTTTGTTTACTAGGCCTTCGGCGGATATAACAAAAGGTAACACCTCCACTTTCTGGAGTTTCCATTGATTTTTCAGATCAATTGCAAGATTTTCGTACTTCGTGACCTTTTCCATTTCAGTTTTTCTAATGTTATGAGAGAGTGGTATCGCAATGTCAATTATGAAAGCTCTCCTCTGCTTTTTGTAAATTAGAACAATATCCGGCCTATTATAGTCAACCGTCCGATCTGTTGTAATTGGTCTATCCCAGTAAAGAATTATATCGGCTGACTCAAGTACGGGGGAAGGCGTGTACTTGTAATATGGTGGAGGCATCTTATCAAATAGCGAGTGCTTTAAAGCGATTTGCTGGTGTATAATTTTCGCCAGCTGATTATGCCTGCCTAGGTAAGCATTAGGGGCAAGGACTGGACACCCTCCAACAAGGTGTTCAATTGTTTCTCCTACACCACCGCACTTCCTGCACTTGTCGACAACATCCATGTGTAGAATATGTCTTTCATAATTTTTTGTCCTTACTACCTTATCTTGAATAGCTGTCGCGAAGCCTTCTGTTTCTGGATATAATAGTCCATCGGTAAGCCAGTTTAGAGACAAATATTTGTCAATGGAGTCATCCTGAAGTGATTTAGGAAATCTCCCATGTAATATATGTTGTTTCCATTCTTGAACGATATCCTTCAGTGCTGTTCTACTATCAACACGATTTTGTTTATTTAGATTTAGTGGGGTGAAACCCTGGTCCTTCTTAACAATCAGTTTCATTAGTGTGCTATGTGAACTAATGAAGCGCTCTCTCATCCTATTCTCCTGATTGAGACAAAGATTGTTGACATTCACGAGCCCTCTGCCTCCCAAATTTCTTGGAATATATAGCCTTTTTGTGGACGAATTGGGATGTAAACATCGGAACTTTGTCAATGTTCTTCGTGTCAATCTATCCAGTTCATCAAGATCTGCTTCAGACCATTTAACAATGCCAAAAGAATATGTCAGAGTTGGCACCGCCCAGCCATTGATCGCTTTAATGAGGTTTCCACCGTTCAGTTTGGTGTTTAAGAGTTTTGTCAGTCGTTTTTGGTACAAAGTGGAAAAAATTCTTCTTTAATAGGCTATAATCACATTTATGATTTTGAAGCATTCCTAAATATTTGTATGAGTCTTCTGATGCTAGTTCTTGTATACCGCAGACTGTTGAATATTGTTCTTTTATTATTCCCTTTTGTATGCTGATAGTGGAGCATTTCTCGAGTCCGAATGATATTTTGATATCCATACTAAATATTTCGACTGTTTTTATTAATGAATTTAGTTTATCTCTTGTTTCTCTATAGAGTTTTAAGTCGTCCATGTATAGCAAATGAGATAGTTTCCTGGAATTTCTCATGTCAAGTTTGTAGCCAATATTGCAATTGTTAAGTAATGTGGACATCGGATTCAACGCTAGACAAAACCAAACAGGGGAAAATGAATCTCCCTGAAATATTCCTCTCTCGATATTTGTTGTTCCAATGTACTGTTGGTGGACAAATAAATTAGTCTTCCATTTACTCATGAGATACCTTAAAGAGTTTGTAATCTGCGGACAAATTTTGTAGATGTTCAAAACTTCTAATCACCAGTCATGTGGGACACTATCGAAAGCCTTCTTGTAATCTATATAGCACATATTCAAATTGCGCTTTTTTGTCCGAGCTTGCATCCCATACTTACCCTAATACACCCTTTCTGCTCATCTTCTAATATATTATTATAGTCACAATGTTGGTAAATTTTTTCATTGAGCAGGGCTGTGAATAATTTATACAACACGGATAAACATTTTATCGGTCTATAGTTACTAGGTTGGTTAGCATCACCCTTTTTATATAACAAATATGTATTTCCCTCCATCAGAAAGTCGGGGAAAGTATCAGGATTCACCATTATTTCTTTAAATGCATCAGCAAGTACCTGGTAAACAGCTGTGAAGTTTTTGATCCAGAAGTTGTGTAATCCATCTGGCCCAGGTGTCTTCCAGTTTTGAGTTTTCTTGATGGCAGTGCAGATGTCAATCGCTTCAAGACCGTTGAATTCCATTTTTGGAAGTGCATCAGTCTGTTTTTGAATTGTTGCAATCCACGGGGCCATTTTTTCATAACCATCAGATCTTTTCCAGACAGATTTTCAGTATTTCTCAAAAAATTTCACATTTTCATGTTTTGACTGGTTATCCTGAGCTTCTAGTTCTCTATAAAACTTCTTCTGGCTATTTTGAAACATTGCATTTTGGTGTTTTCGTTTTTCTGTCTCATTGTATCTGGCTAGTCTGGCTCCCTTCGTTTTAGCCTTCTGTCTAAATCGATGTTTCAAGTCTAATAATTTCTCGCGAAAGTTGACTCTTCAAATCCAATACCAGATTTTTTAGCAATAATTTTCGTTTTTTTCGTCACTTTGCTAGATGTATTTCCAGCAAGATACTCAGAAATAATGTCAACCTTCGCTCGAAAATCATTGATATCAGTTTCCAGGCGCTTTTTTCAGGCAGGTGTATCTTTTTGGGTATTACGCCTTGTCGCATTGAGGGTGTAAGTTTTTTGACCTGAAACCTCGATTACAGTTACTGCTGCACAGTACAACGCAAGATGTATGTCACTAAGGTTCATTATCCCCGATAAATGCGATTCCAAAACTTTATTGACCTGCATTATAGTAAAGCGGGATTTTGCAATGTTGCGCAGAATCGGTATTTTTGGCCTATTTAGTGGATTTGAGCCAGTAAAATGAGCCAATAGACTGTAAAATCTTCCTCGTATGTTAAAAAAGTTTCCATTCATGACTGTTTCTTCATTTTGAGTTGATGAAACTTCTGTTGTTAGGATTGGAGTTTGTACTACCGGTTGGTTGTCTGTGTTCAAGTTAAGGATATCCATGTTATTTTCTTGAGGTGGGTCATATGTAATGCTTTGGTGTAATTTATTACCGACTTCTCTCTTGATGTTCATTAATTCTGTTTCGGTAAGATATTTTTTTCTTAATATAAGATTTTTACGGTCTGCTAAGTTTTGTTCCGATAACTGTGTTTCAGCAAACTTCTTCTTCTTCTTCTTCTTCTTTTTCTTCTTCTTCTTCTTCTTCTTATTATTATTATTATTATTATTATCCTCGTACTGAACTCAGCATCTGAGCCTAAGCTGGTCTATATTACAATGCCAAAATGAGAAAGCAATTCAACTCCTCTCACTTAGCATAAAATTTTACGAACAATGTGGCACGTCTGCAAGAGCACTGCACGTTGTCCCACTATGGCAATCGATTTTGAGATACCAAGGTTCTTCAAATTTTTTAAAAAGTTCTTACTTATTAGGCCTTCGGCGGATATAACGAAAGGCACTATCTCTACCTTATGCAGTTTCCACTGGTTTTTCAAATCGTACGCAAGGTTTTCATACTTAGTGGTTTTCTCCAACTCGGTTTTCCTGATATTATGAGAGAGTGGCACTGCGATGTCAATTATAAAAGCCCTTTTCTCCTTTTTACTAATTAGAACAATGTCTGGTCTATTATAGTCGACCGTTCGATCTGTTGTGATTGGTCTGTCCCAGTATAAGATTGAATCAGATGATTCCAATACGGGAGAAGGTGAGTACTTATAATATGGAGCAGGTGCGTTATCTAATAGCGAATACTTTAATGCAATTTGCTGATGTATAATTTTCGCCAGCTGATTATGTCTTCCTAAATAAGCATTAGGGGCTAGAACTGCACACCCACCGATAAGGTGTTCAATCGTTTCCCCCACTATACCGCACTTCCTACATCGGTCGACAACATCCATGTGTAGTATATGCTTTTCATAGTTCCGTGTTCTTACTACCTTATCTTGAATAGATGTCGCAAAACCTTCTGTTTCTGGGTACAACCGCCCATCGGTCAGCCATTTTAGAGACAATGGTCCATCAGTGGTATCATCCTCGAGTAACTTTGGATACCGTCCATGCAGTGTCTGTTGTTTCCATTCACGGACACAATCCGTAAGTGTTGTTCTACCATCAACACGATTCAATTTATCTAGGTTCAACGGGGTGAAACCCCGGTCCTCCTTAGCAACCAACTTCATTAGCGTGCTGCTTGAATTAATGAAGCGTTCTCTCATCTTACTCTCTTGGTTCAGACAAAGGTTCTTAATGTTCACGAGGCCTCTGCCTCCCAACTTTCTTGGAATGTACAGTCGCTTCATAGATGAATTTGGATGCAGACATCGGAATTTTGTCAATGTTCGACGTGTTAATCTATCCAGTCCATCAAGGTCTGTTTCTGACCATTTAACAATACCAAAGGAATAGGTCAGAGTTGGCACTGCCCATCCATTGATCGCTCTAATCAGGTTTCCACTGTTCAGTTTGGTATTTAAAAGTTTTGTAAGCCTCTTTTCGTACATAGTAGAAAAGTCTTTCTTTAACTGGCTATGGTTAAATTTCTCGTTTTGAGGTATACCTAAATATTTATAGGATTCTTCTGGTGCCAGTTGTTGTATGTTACAGTGTGTTGGATGTTGATTGTTGACTATTCCTTTTTGAATGCTAATGGTAGAGCATTTATCAAGTCCGAATGACATCTTGATATCCCTACTAAATTCTTCGACCATTTTTATTAAGGAGTTTAGTTTTTCTCCAGTTTCTCCATAGAGTTTAAGGTCATCCATATATAGTAGGTGCGAGAGCTTTCGTGGATTCCTCATGTTTAGTTTATATCCTATATTACTGTTGTTCAGTAATGTAGACATAGGGTTTAGGGCTAGACAAAACCAAACTGGAGAAAAGGAATCTCCCTGAAAAATTCCTCTCTCGATATTCGCAGTTGTAATGCATTGTTGGTCGATAAAGAGATTTGTTTTCCATTTCCCCATTAGGCACCTTAAGGAGTTAATGATGAGAGGGCTTATTTTATAAATCTTCAGGACTTCTAGTAACCAATCGTGTGGAACACTATCGAAGGCTTTCCTGTAGTCTATATAGCAGATGTTTAGGTTGCGTTTTCTTTTCCGCGCTTGTTCGAGAACTACAGCATCGATCGTTAGCTGTTCCTTGCATCCCATACTTGCTCTTATACATACTTTCTGCTCTTCTTCAAAAATATTGTTTTCATCACAATGTTTGTAAATTTTTTCATTGATTAGGGCTGTCAACAATTTATAAAATACTGACAGACACGTGATGGGTCTGTAGTTATTGGGTTGCTTAGCATCACCCTTTTTGTACAGAAGATATGTATTGCCTTCCATTAAAAAATTCGGGAAAGTATCAGGATTTATCATTACCTCTTTAAATGCACTAGCAAGTGGGCGGTGGGCCGCCGTAAAGTTTTTAATCCAGAAGTTATGTAGTCCATCTGGTCCAGGAGTTTTCCAGTTATGAGTTTTCTTGACGGCGGTGCAAATGTCAGTCGCCGTGAAATCGTTAAACTCCATTTCTGGGAGATCAGTTGTGTGCTGTTCAATTGTTTTAATCCAAAGTGCCGCTTTTTCATAGTCATCTGATCTTTTCCAAACCGATTGCCAATATTCTGCAAAGGAGGACATGTCCACATTCTCAAGTTCTGACCTGCTACTGCCTTGTTCGAGCTCTCTATAAAATTTCTTTTGACTATTTATGAATTCTGAATTTTGGTGCTTTCGTTTTTTTAGCTCGTTATATCTTGCTAGCCTGGCCCCTTTAGATTTAGCTTTCTGTCTAAACCGATCTTTAAGATCCAATAATTTTTCGGAGAAGTTTGGATCGTCGAAGCCAATGCCAGATTTATTGGCAATTGTTTTTATTTTTTTCATTACTTTACTTGATCGATTACCAGAAAGGTATTCTGAGATGACGTCGACTTTCCTTCGGAAATCATCGATATTGTTTTCAAGGCGTGTTTTCCAGGCAGGCGTATTTTTCTGGAAATTATGCCTGCTCGCACTGGGGGTGTATGTTTTTTGGCCTGAAATTTCGATCGCAGTCACTGCTGCACAGTACAACGCAAAATGTATATCACACAGATCTAGTATCCCAGCCAGATGTGATTCCAGAACTTTATTGATCTGCATTAGAGTAATACGAGCTTTTGTAATATTTCGCAGTATTGGAAGTTTTGGTCTATTTAGTGGATTTGACCCAATAAAATGGGCCAAATTACTGTAAAACTTCTCTCGTACATTAGACAAGTTCTGTTGTAAGGTCACTTCCTCATTGCTAGACGGTGAGGCCTCCGGTGGGCAATTAGGAGTTTCTATAGGCTGGGCCTCTGTGGTTAAGGTGAGGACGCCTATATTATCTTCTTCATGTTGCTGATATGTAACGTTCTGGTGTAATTCATTACCAACTTCTCTCTTGACATTCATTAGTTCTGTTTCGGTGAGATACTTTTTATTTAAAATTATATTTTTACGGTCGGCTAAGTTTTGCTCAGACAGCCGAGTTCCAGGGAACCTCTTCTTATATTCTTGATAGAGTGCATTTCTCAAATCTAGCAATTTCTAGCATTTCATCTATCAAGCATTTCTAGAGTGCAAATTGTTGCTCGGGTACCTTTTTCGTTGCCATTCTTGTGGTGCCATAGAGTTGAGAACTGCCACTCGCTCCAGATTCACCAACCCCGGACAAATTCTGCCGACGGTTCCGAAGGGTTCTTGTCCGCAAAACCCTACCGCCTTGTATAATACCATTATCTGTTTCAGTCTCCATAAAAATAATTTTTGGGTTCAAGGGAAAAACGGTCACCCAAGGCAGAGCCCCGATTTACCTTAGGAAAGCTATTTACTACCGGAGGGCGCTAGGTATCCGGAGACATCGTTCGAGACACTTTAACCCTGTGCCATTCAGCTCCTCGGCACGATGGATTTCCACCTTGAGCTTGGGGATTTTTTTTTTCCAGAGGTTTACTCCTCTCAGCTCGGGAAGGTGGTGGCGCCACTCACCAAGCAAGCGGATTATCTGCCCCCTGCCTTATTATTATTATTATTATTATTATTATTATTATTATTATTATTATTATTATTATTATTATTATTATTATTATTATTATTATTATTATTATTATTATTATTATTATTATTATTATTATTATTCTGCTCATCCTTACTGTAGAATCTCAGCTCATGCTGGCCGGTATTCCAATGCCAAGATGAAAAAGCAATTCAGCTCCTCTCACCCTAGCATAATATCTTACGAACAATGTGACACGTCTGCAAGAGCACAGCACGCTGTCCCACTATGGCAATCGATCTCGAGATCCCGAGGCTCTCGAGGTTCTTTGAAAATCTCTTACTTATCAGGCCTTCGGCGGATATAACGAAGGGCACTACATCTACCTTACTCAGTTTCCACTGGTTCTTCAAGTCGTATGCCAGATTTTCATACTTTGTGGATTTTTCTATCTCAGTTTTTCTAATGTTGTGAGATAGTGGTACTGCGATGTCAATTATAAAAGCCCTCTTGTCCTTTTTGTTGATTAGAACAATATCCGGCCTGTTATAATCAACCGTTCGATCAGTAGTGATTGGTCTGTCCCAGTAAAGAATGGTATCGGATGATTCAAGTACAGGAGAAGGCGAGTACTTATAATATGGAGGAGGTGCATTTTCTAATAGCGAGTATTTTTTTGCAATTTGTTGATGTATAATTTTTGCCAGCTGATTATGCCGTCCTAAATAAGCATTAGGAGCAAGGGCCGGGCAACCGCCAATAAGGTGCTCAATTGTTTCCCCCAAAGTACCGCATTTCCTGCACTTATCGACTACGTCCAAATGCAGTATGTGCTTTTCATAGTTTTTTGTTCTTGTTACCCTATCTTGAATAGATATCGCGAAACCTTCTGTTTCTGGGTACAAGAGTCCATCGGTCAGCCACTTCAGAGACAATTGTTCGTCAATGGTGTCATCTTCGAGTGACTTAGGGAACCTTCCGTGCAATGTTTGTCCTTTCCATTCTCGAACACAGTCCGTGAGTGTTGTTCTGCTATCAATACGATTTTGTTTATTTAGGTTCAGTGGGGTGAAACCCCGATCCTCATTTGCAACCAATTTCATTAACGTACTGTTTGAATCAAGGAAGTGTTTTCTCATTCTATTTTCTTGATTGAGACAGATTTTTTACGTTTACAAGGCCTCTACCCCCCAACTTTCTTGGGATGTATAGTCTTTTCGTAGATGAGTTTGGATGCAGGCATCGGAACTTTGTCAATGTTCGGCGCGTCAACCTATCGAGTTCATCAAGGTCAGTTTCTGACCATTTAACTATGCCAAAAGAATATGTCAGAGTTGGCACCGCCCAACCGTTGATCGCTCTAATGAGGTTTCCTCCGTTCAGTTTGGTGTTTAAAAGTTTTGTAAGTCTCTTTTGGTATAGAGTGGAAAAGTCCTTCTTTAACTGGTTATGATCAAGTTTATGCTTTTGGGGTATTCCTAAATATTTGTAGGATTCTTCTGGTGCTAGTTGTTGTATGTTACAAAGTGTTGAATGTTGACTCTGAACCTTTCCCTTCTGTATACTAATGGTAGAGCATTTGTCCAGTCCGAATGACATTCTGATATCCCTACTGAATGTTTCAACCGTTTTTATCAATGAGTTTAATTTTTCTCTAGTTTCTCCATATAATTTAAGGTCATCCATATATAGTAGATGAGAGAGCTTTCTTGGATTCCTCATGTTAAGTTTATATCCAATATTGCTGTTGTTGAGTAGTGTGGACAAAGGGTTCAATGCTAAACAGAACCAAATTGGAGAAAGGGAATCTCCCTGAAAAATTCCCCTCTCGATATTTGTAGCTGCAATGCATTGTTGGCCGACAAAAAGATTCGTTTTCCACTTCCCCATCAGGTACTTTAAAGAATTAATAATCTGGGGGCTAATTTTATAGAAATTCAGAACCTCTACCAGCCAATCGTGAGGGACACTATCGAATGCTTTCTTGTAGTCTATATAGCAGATATTTAAGTTGCGTTTTCTTTTTCGCGCTTGCTCAAGAACTACAGCATCGATCGTCAATTGTTCCTTGCAGCCCATACTTGCTCTTATACATCCTTTCTGTTCTTCTTCAAAAATGTTGTTTTTATCACAATGTTGGTAGATTTTTATTATTATTATTATTATTATTATTATTATTATTATTATTATTATTATTATTATTATTATTATTATTATTATTATTATTATTATTATTATTATTATTCTGCTCATCCTTACTGTAGAATCTCAGCTCATGCTGGCCGGTATTCCAATGCCAAGATGAAAAAGCAATTCAGCTCCTCTCACCCTAGCATAATATCTTACGAACAATGTGACAGGTCTGCAAGAGCACGGCACGCTGTCCCACTATGGCAATCGATCTCGAGATCCCGAGGCTCTCGAGGTTCTTTGAAAATCTCTTACTTATCAGGCCTTCGGCGGATATAACGAAGGGCACTACATCTACCTTACTCAGTTTCCACTGGTTCTTCAAGTCGTATGCCAGATTGTCATACTTTGTGGATTTTTCTATCTCAGTTTTTCTAATGTTGTGAGATAGTGGCACTGCGATGTCAATTATAAAAGCCCTCTTGTCCTTTTTGTTGATTAGAACAATATCCGGCCTGTTATAATCAACCGTTCGATCAGTAGTGATTGGTCTGTCCCAGTAAAGAATGGTATCGGATGATTCAAGTACAGGAGAAGGCGAGTACTTATAATATGGAGGAGGTGCATTTTCTAATAGCGAGTATTTTTTTGCAATTTGTTGATGTATAATTTTTGCCAGCTGATTATGCCGTCCTAAATAAGCATTAGGAGCAAGGGCCGGGCAACCGCCAATAAGGTGCTCAATTGTTTCCCCCAAAGTACCGCATTTCCTGCACTTATCGACTACGTCCAAATGCAGTATGTGCTTTTCATAGTTTTTTGTTCTTGTTACCCTATCTTGAATACATATCGCGGAAACCTTCTGTTTCTGGGTACAAGGGTCCATCGGTCAGCCACTTCAGAGACAATTGTTCGTCAATGGTGTCATCTTCAAGTGACTTAGGAAACCTTCCGTGCAATGTTTGTCCTTTCCATTCTCGAACGCAGTCCGTGAGTGTTGTTCTGCTATTTTCTTGATTGAGACAGAGATTTTTTACATTTACAAGACCTCTACCCCCCAACTTTCTTGGGATGTATAGTCTTTTCGTAGATGAGTGTGGATGCAGGCTTCGGAATTTTGTCAATGTTCGGCGCGTCAACCTATCAAGTTCATCAAGGTCAGTTTCTGACCATTTAACTATGCCAAAAGAATATGTCAGAGTTGGCACCGCCCAACCGTTGATCGCTCTAATGAGGTTTCCTCCGTTCAGTTTGGTGTTTAAAAGTTTTGTAAGTCTCTTTTGGTATAGAGTGGAAAAGTCCTTCTTTAACTGGTTATGATCAAGTTTATGCTTTTGGGGTATTCCTAAATATTTGTAGGATTCTTCTGGTGCTAGTTGTTGTATGTTACAAAGTGTTGAATGTTGACTCTGAACCTTTCCCTTCTGTATACTAATGGTAGAGCATTTGTCCTGTCCGAATGACATTCTGATATCCCTACTGAATGTTTCAACCGTTTTTATCAATGAGTTTAATTTTTCTCTAGTTTCTCCATATAATTTAAAGTCATCCATATATAGTAGATGAGAGAGCTTTCTTGGATTGCTCATGTTAAGTTTATATCCAATATTGCTGTTGTTGAGTAGTGTGAACAAAGGGTTCAATGCTAGACAGAACCAAATTGGAGAAAGGGAATCTCCCTGATAAATTCCCCTCTCGATATTTGTAGCAGCAATGCATTGTTGGCCGACAAAAAGATTCGTTTTCCACTTCCCCATCAGGCAATTTAAAGAATTAATAATCTGGGGGCTAATTTTCTAGAAATTCAGAACCTCAACAAGTCAATCGTGAGGGACACTATCGAATGCTTTCTTGTAGTCTATATAGCAGATATTTAAGTTGGGTTTTCTTTTTCGCGCTTGCTCAAGAACTACAGCATCGATCGTCAATTGTTCCTTGCAGCCCATACTTGCTCTTATACATATTTTCTGTTCTTCTTCAAAAATGTTGTTTTTATCACAATGTTGGTAGATTTTTTCATTGGGTAGGGCTGTGAACAGTTTATATAACACTGACACATGTGATTGGTCTGTAGTTATTGGGTTGCTTAACGTCCCCTTTTTTGAACAGTAGGTATGTATTGCCCTCCGTTAGGAAGTCGGGGGAAGTGTCTGGATTTATTAAAGTCTCTTTAAATGTATTTGCAAGTACGGGATAGGCGGCTGTAAAGCTTTTAATCCAGAAGTTATGCAATCCATCTGGTCCAGGCGCCTTCCAGTTGTGAGTGTTCCTGACAGCAGTGCAAATGTCAATCTCTGTGAAATCGTTACACTCCATATCTGGGAGAGCATTTGTCTGTTCTTGAATGGTTTTAACCCAAGGAGCGAATTTTTCGTAGCCGTCTGATTTTTTCCAAGCCGATCTCCAATATTCCGCAAAGGAAGACAAATCGATATTCTTAAGTTCTGACTTGCTGTTACATTCTGCTTCGAGTTCTCTATAAAATTTCTTTTGGCTATTTGCAAATACTGAATTTTGATGTTTTCGCTTTTTTAGTTCATTATATCTTACTAGCCTGGCTCCTTTCGATTTAGTTTTTTTCCTAAACCGATCTTTTAGATCCAACAATTTTTCTGTCAGGTTTGAATCATGGAACTCAATGCCAGATTTATTGGCAATTATTTTTGCTTTTCTCGCTACTATATTTGACTGATTACCAGAAAGATACTCTGAGATAATGTCAACTTTCCTCCGGAACTCATTTATATTGTTTTCAAGGCGCGTTTTTCCGACAGGTGTATTTTTCTGGATACTACGGCCAGCTGCATTATGGGTGTAAGTCTTTTGACCTGAAATTTCGATGGCAGTCACTGCTGCACAATATAATGCAAGATGTATATCACTTAAATTTATCATCCCAGATAGATGTGATTCCAAAACTCTATTAATCTACATTAGAGTAATACGTGATTACTTTGCAATATTACGCATTAATTGCAATATTACGCAGTACTGGAATTTTTGGTCTATTCAATGGGTTTGAGCCAGTAAAACTGGCCAAATTGCTGTAAAATCTATCTCGTATGTTAGAATAGTTACGTTGCGAGATTGATTCTTCATTTTCAGACGATGATGCTTCTGGTGATACATTTTGAGTTTGTTCTACTTGTTTCTCCTCTGTCTTCGAGTTAAGAACGCCTATAGTATCTTCTTGATGTTGTTGATATGTAATGTTTTGATGTAGTTCATTACCGATTTCTTCTCTTGATGTTCATTAGTTCCGATTCGGTGAGATAGTTTTTCCTTAGAATTACATTTTTACGGTCGGCTAAGTTTTGCTCCGATAGCTGAGTTTCGGGGAACCTCTTTTTATATTCTTGGTGGAGTGCATGCCTCCATCCAGGGAGCGGGTTATCTCCGCACTGGTTTACGTAGTAATAGGCACGCATTACATCAATATCCATTTCGCGTGTCCATCTGATACGTAGAGTGCGTTCGGTCCTAGTGACAACCCTCCTTATTAGGGGCGAACCAGCAAGTACCGGGGTATTTTGATCTTCTACTCCATTATTAATTTCCACTCTCTGTTGATTTTGTAGTAAAGTATTTGGTGTTGCTAGACTTAAATGATCTAATTGTTGTTCGAGTGCCTCTTTCATTGCCATTCTTGTGGTGCCATAGAGTTGGGAACCGCCACTCGCTCCAGATTCACCAACCAAGGACAAATCCTCGCGACGGTTCCGAAGGGTTCCTGTCCGCAAAACCCTACCGCCTTGTATAATATTATGTATTTTATTCTCCATAAATATATTTGGGTTCAGGGGAAAAACGGTCACCCAAGGAGACACTTTGACCCTGTGCCATTCAGCTCCTCGGCACGATGGATTTCCACCTTAAGCTTTTTTTTTCAGAGGTTTACTCCTCTCAGCTCGGGAAGGTGGTGGCGCCACTCACCAAGCGGACTAACCGCCCTCCTGCCTTATTATGATTATTATTATTATTATTATTAACACAAACATGATTCATCGTTATTATTATTATTATTATTATCACAAACATAATTCATCGATCTTCTCAGCCTAGGCTGGTCGGGTTTACAATGCCAGAATGAGAAAGCAGTTCAGCTCCTCCCATTCAGCTTAGTACCTTACGAACAATGTGGCAAGTTTGTAAGAGAACTGCTCGTTGTCCTACTGTGGTAATCGATTTTGAAACACCAAGAATTTCCAGATTTTTGGAAAAGGTTTTGCTTACTAGGCCTTCGGCGGATATAACAAAAGGTAACACCTCCACTTTCTGGAGTTTCCATTGATTTTTCAGATCAATTGCAAGATTTTCGTACTTCGTGACCTTTTCCATTTCAGTTTTTCCGATGTTATGAGAGAGTGGTATCGCAATATCAATTATGAAAGCTCTCCTCTGGTTTTTGTTAATTAGAACAATATCCGGCCTATTATAGTCAACCGTCCGATCTGTTGTAATTGGTCTATCCCAGTAAAGAATTGAATCGGCTGACTCAAGTACGGGGGAAGGCGTGTACTTGTAATATGCTGGAAGCATCTCATCAAATAGATAGTGCTTTAAAGCGATTTGCTGGTGTATAATTTTCGCCAGCTGATTATGCCTGCCTAGGTAAGCATTAGGGGCAAGGACCGGACACCCTCCAACAAGGTGTTCAATTGTTTCTCCTACACCACCGCACTTCCTGCACTTGTCGACAACAACCATGTGTAAAATATGTCTTTCATAATTTTTTGTCCTTACTACCTTATCTTGAATAGCTGTCGCGAAGCCTTCTGTTTCTGGATACAATAGTCCATCGGTAAGCCAGTTTAGAGACAAATATTCGTCAATGGAGTCATCCTGAAGTGATTTAGGAAATCTCCCATGTAATGTCTGTTGTTTCCATTCTTGAACGATATCCTTCAGTGCTGTTAACTATTAACACGATTCCGTTTATTTAGATTTAGTGGAGTGAAACCCTGGTCCTTCTTAACAACCAGTTTCATTAGTGTGCTATGTGAACTAATGAAGCGCTCTCTCATCCTATTCTCCTGATTGAGACAAAGATTCTTGACATTCACAAGCCCTCTGCCTCCCAACTTTCTTGGAATATATAGCCTTTTTGTGGACGAATTGGGATGTAAACATCGGAACTTTGTCAATGTTCTTCGTGTCAATCTATCCAGTTCATCAAGATCTGCTTCAGACCATTTAACAATGCCAAAAGAATAGGTCAGAGTTGGCACCGCCCAGCCATTGATCGCTTTAATGAGGTTTCCACCGTTCAGTTTGGTATTTAAGAGTTTTGTCAGTCATTTTTGGTACAAAGTGGAAAAATTCTTCTTTAATAGGCTATAATCAAATTTATGATTTTGAAGCATTCCTAAATATTTGTATGAGTCTTCTGATGCTAGTTCTTGTATACCGCAGACTGTTGAATGTTGTTCTTTTATTATTCCCTTTTGTATGCTGATAGTGGAGCATTTCTCGAGTCCGAATGACATTTTGATATCCTTAGTAAATATTTCGACTCTTTTTATTAATGAATTTAGTTTCTCTCTTGTTTCTCCATAGAGTTTTAAGTCGTCCATGTATAGCAAATGAGATAGTTTCCTGGAATTTCTCATGTCAAGTTTGTAGCCAATATTGCTATTGTTAAGTAATGTGGACATCGGATTCAACGCTAGACAAAACCAAACAGGGAAAAATGAATCTCCCAGAAATATTCCTCTCTCGATATTTGCTGTTCCAATATACTGTTGGTGGACAAATAAATTAGTCTTCCATTTACTCATGAGATACCTTAAAGAGTTTGTAATCTGCGGACAAATTTTGTAGATGTTTAAAACTTCTAATAACCAGTCATGTGGGACACTTTCGAAAGCCTTCTTGTAATCTATATAGCACATATTCAAATTGCGTTTTTTTGTCTGGGCTTGCGCAAGAACTACAGCATCAATCGTCAGTTGTTCCTTGCATCCCATACTTACCCTAATACACCCTTTCTGCTCATCTTCTAATATGTTATTATAGTCACAATGTTGGTAAATTTTTTCATTGAGCAGGGCTGTGAATAATTTATACAACACGGATAAATAATAAATAAATTATTATTATTATTATCACAAACATGATTCATCGATCGTCTCAGCCTAGGCTGGTCGGGTTTACAATGCCAGAATGAGAAAGCAGTTCAGCTCCTCCCATTCAGCTTAGTACCTTACGAACAATGTGGCAAGTTTGTAAGAGAACTGCTCGTTGTCCTACTGTGGTAATCGATTTTGAAACACCAAGAATTTCCAGATTTTTGGAAAAGGTTTTGCTTACTAGGCCTTCGGCGGATATAACAAAAGGTAACACCTCCACTTTCTGGACTTTCCATTGATTTTTCAGATCAATTGCGAGATTTTCGTACTTCGTGACCTTTTCCATTTCAGTTTTTCTGATGTTATGAGAGAGTGGTATCGCAATGTCAATTATGAAAGCTCTCCTCTGCTTTTTGTTAATTAGAACAATATCAGGCCTATTATAGTCAACCGTCCGATCTGTTGTAATTGGTCTATCCCAGTAAAGAATTGTATCGGCTGACTCAAGTACGGGGGAAGGCGTGTACTTGTAATATGCTGGAGGCATCTTATCAAATAGCGAGTGCTTTAAAGCGATTTGCTGGTGTATAATTTTCACCAGCTGATTATGCCTGCCTAGGTAAGCATTAGGGGCAAGGACTGGACACCCTCCAATAAGGTGTTCAATTGTTTCTCCTACACCACCGCACTTCCTGCACTTGTCGACAACATCCATGTGGAGAATATGTTTTTATTATTATTATCCTCGTACTGAACTCAGCATCTCAGCCTAAGCTGGTCTATATTACAATGCCAAAATGAGAAAGCAATTCAACTCCTCTCACTTAGCATAAAATTTTACGAACAATGTGGCACGTCTGCAAGAGCACTGCACGTTGTCCCACTATGGCAATCGATTTTGAGATACCAAGGTTCTTCAAATTTTTTGAAAAGTTCATACTTATTAGGCCTTTGGCGGATATAACGAAAGGCACTATCTCTACCTTTTTTTCCACTGGTTTTTTAAATCGTACGCAAGGTTTTCATACTTAGTGGTTTTCTCCAACTCGGTTTTCCTGATATTATGAGAGAGTGTCACTGCGACGTCAATTATAAAAGCCCTTTTCTCCTTTTTACTAATTAGAACAATGTCTGGTCTATTATAATCGACCGTTCGATCTGTTGTGATTGGTCTGCCCCGGTATAGGATTGAATCAGATGATTCCAATACGGGAGAAGGTGAGTACTTATAATATGGAGCAAGTGCGTTATCTAATAGCGAATACTTTAATGCAATTTGCTGATGTATAATTTTTGCCAGCTGATTATGTCTTCCTAAATAAGCATTAGGGGCTAGAACTGCACACCCACCGATAAGATGTTCAATCGTTTCCCCCACTATACCGCACTTCCCACATCGGTCGACAACATCCATGTGTAGTATATGCTTTTCATAGTTCCGTGTTCTTACTACCTTATCTTGAATAGATGTCGCAAAACCTTCTGTTTCTGGGTACAACAGCCCATCGGTCAGCCATTTTAGAGACAATGGTTCATCAATGGTATCATCCTCAAGTGACTTTGGATACCGTCCATGCAGTGTCTGTTGTTTCCATTCACGGACACAATCCGTAAGTGTTGTTCTACCATCAACACGATTCAATTTATCTAGGTTCAACGGGGTGAAACCCCGGTCCTCCTTAGCAACCAACCTCATTAGCGTGCTGCTTGAATTAATGAAGCGTTCTCTCATCTTACTCTCCTGGTTCAGACAAAGGTTCTTAATATTCACGAGGCCTCTGCCTCCCAACTTTCTTGGAATGTACAGACGCTTCATAGATGAATTTGGATGCAGACATCGGAATTTTGTCAATGTTCGACGTGTTAATCTATCCAGTCCATCAAGGTCTGTTTCTGACCATTTAACAATACCAAAGGAATAGGTCAGAGTTGGCACTGCCCATCCATTGATCGCTCTAATCAGGTTTCCACTGTTCAGTTTGGTATTTAAAAGTTTTGTAAGCCTCTTTTCGTACATAGTTGAAAAGTCTTTCTTTAACTGGCTATGGTTAAATTTCTCGTTTTGAGGTATACCTAAATATTTATAGGATTCTTCTGGTGCCAGTTGTTGTATGTTACAGTGTGTTGAATGTTGATTGTTGACTATTCCTTTTTGAATGCTAATGGTAGAGCATTTATCAAGCCCGAATGACATCTTGATATCCCTACTAAATTCATCGACCATTTTTATTAAGGAGTTTAGTTTTTCTCTAGTTTCTCCATAGAGTTTAAGGTCATCCATATATAGTAGGTGGGAGAGCTTTCGTGGATTCCTCATGTTTAGTTTATATCCTATATTACTGTTGTTCAGTAATGTAGACATAGGGTTTAGGGCTAGACAAAACCAAACTGGAGAAAAGGAATCTCCCTGAAAAATTCCTCTCTCGATATTCGCAGTTGTAATGCATTGTTGGTCGATAAAGATATTTGTTTTCCATTTCCCCATTAGGCACCTTAAGGAGTTAATGATGGGAGGGCTTATTTTATAAATCTTCAGGACTTCTAGTAACCAATCGTGTGGAACACTATCGAAGGCTTTCCTGTAGTCTATATAGCAGATGTTTAGGTTGCGTTTTCTTTTCCGCGCTTGTTCGAGAACTACAGCATCGATCGTTAGCTGTTCCTTGCATCCCATACTTGCTCTTATACATCCTTTCTGCTCTTCTTCAAAAATATTGTTTTCATTACAATATTTGTAAATTTTTTCATTGATTAGGGCGGTCAACAATTTATAAAATACTGACAGACACGTGATGGGTCTCTAGTTATTGGGTTGCTTAGCATCACCATTTTTGTACAGAAGATATGTATTGCCTTCCATTAAAAAATTCGGGAAAGTATCAGGATTTATCATTACCTCTTTAAATGCCCTAGCAAGTGGGCGGTGGGCCGCCGTAAAGTTTTTAATCCAGAAGTTATGTAGTCCATCTGGTCCAGGAGCTTTCCAGTTATGAGTTTTCTTGACGGCGGTGCAAATGTCAGTCGCCGTGAAATCGTTAAACTCCATTTCTGGGAGAGCAGTTGTGTGCTGTTCAATTGTTTTAATCCAAGGTGCCGCTTTTTCATAGTCATCTGATCTTTTCCAAACCGATTGCCAATATTCTGCAAAGACAGTCTTCTGCATCCTCGAGTGACTTTGGATACCGTCCATGCAGTGTCTGTTGTTTCCATTCACGGACACAATCCGTAAGCTTATTATTGTTATTATTATTATTATTCTGCTCATCCTTACTGTAGAATCTCAGCTCATGCTGGCCGGTATTCCAATGCCAAGATGAAAAAGCAATTCAGCTCCTCTCACCCTAGCATAATATCTTACGAACAATGTGACACGTCTGCAAGAGCACGGCACGCTGTCCCACTATGGCAATCGATCTCGAGATCCCGAGGCTCTCGAGGTTCTTTGAAAATCTCTTACTTATCAGGCCGTCGGCGGATATAACGAAGGGCACTACATCTACCTTACTCAGTTTCCACTGGTTCTTCAAGTCGTATGCCAGATTTTCATACTTTGTGGATTTTTCTATCTCAGTTTTTCTAATGTTGTGAGATAGTGGCACTGCGATGTCAATTATAAAAGCCCTCTTGTCCTTTTTGTTGATTAGAACAATATCCGGCCTGTTATAATCAACCGTTCGATCAGTAGTGATTGGTCTGTCCCAGTAAAGAATGGTATCGGATGATTCAAGTACAGGAGAAGGCGAGTACTTAGTACTTTACACAGTATTTTATATCGCGGAAACCTTCTGTTTCTGGGTACAAGGGTCCATCGGTCAGCCACTTCAGAGAAAATTGTTCGTCAATGGTGTCATCTTCGAGTGACTTAGGAAACCTTCCGTGCAATGTTTGTCCTTTCCATTCTCGAACACAGTCCGTGAGTGTTGTTCTGCTATCAATACGAATTTGTTTATTTAGGTTCAGTGGGGTGAAACCCCGATCCTCATTTGCAACCAATTTCATTAACGTACTGTTTGAATCAAGGATGTGTTTTCTCATTCTATTTTCTTGATTGAGACAGATATTTTTTACGTTTACAAGGCCTCTACCCCCCAATTTTCTTGGGATGTATAGTCTTTTCGTAGATGAGTTTGGATGCAGGCATCGGAACTTTGTCAATGTTCGGCGCGTCAACCTATCGAGTTCATCAAGGTCAGTTTCTGACCATTTAACTATGCCAAAAGAATATGTCAGAGTTGGCACCGCCCACCCGTTGATCGCTCTAATGAGGTTTCCTCCGTTCAGTTTGGTGTTTAAAAGTTTTGTAAGTCTCTTTTGGTATAGAGTGGAAAAGTCCTTTAACTGGTTATGATCAAGTTTATGCTTTTGGGGTATTCCTAAATATTTGTAGGATTCTTCTGGTGCTAGTTGTTGTATGTTACAAAGTGTTGAATGTTGACTCTGAACCTTTCCCTTCTGTATACTAATGGTAGAGCATTTGTCCAGTCCGAATGACATTCTGATATCCCTACTGAATGTTTCAACCGTTTTTATCAATGAGTTTAATTTTTCTCTAGTTTCTCCATATAATTTAAGGTCATCCATATATAGTAGATGAGAGAGCTTTCTTGGATTCCTCATGTTAAGTTTATATCCAATATTGCTGTTGTTGAGTAGTGTGGACAAAGGGTTCAATGCTAAACAGAACCAAATTGGAGAAAGGGAATCTCCCTGAAAAATTCCCCGCTCGATATTTGTAGCAGCAATGCATTGTTGGCCGACAAAAAGATTCGTTTTCCACTTCCCCATCAGGCACTTTAAAGAATTAATAATCTGGGAGCTAATTTTATAGAAATTCAGAACCTCAACAAGCCAATCGTGAGGGACACTATCGAATGCTTTCTTGTAGTCTATATAGCAGATATTTAAGTTGCGTTTTCTTTTTCGCGCTTGCTCAAGAACTACAGCATCGATCGCCAATTGTTCCTTGCAGCCCATACTTGCTCTTATACATCCTTTTTGTTCTTCTTCAAAAATGTTGTTTTTATCACAATGTTGGTAGATTTTTTTATTGAGTAGGGCTGTGAACAGTTTACATAACACTGACAGACATGTGATTGGTCTGTAGTTATTGGGTTGCTTAACGTCCCCTTTTTTGAACAGTAGGTATGTATTGCCCTCCATTAGAAAGTCAGGGAAAGTGTCTGGATTTATTAAAACCTCTTTAAATGCATTTGCAAGTACGGGATAGGCGGCTGTAAAGCTTTTAATCCAGAAGTTATGCAATCCATCGGGTCCAGGCGCCTTCCAGTTGTGAGTCTTCCTGACAGCAGTGCAAATGTCAATCTCTGTGAAATCGTTTGACTCCATATCTGGGAGAGCACCTGTCTGTTCCTGAACGGTTTTAACCCAAGGAGCCAATTTTTCGTAACCGTCTGATTTTTTCCAAGCCGATCTCCAATATTCCGCAAAGGAAGACACATCGATATTCTTAAGTTCTGACTTGCTGTTCCCTTCTGCTTCGAGTTGTCTATAAAGTTTCTTTTGGCTGTTTGCAAATACTGAATTTTGATGTTTTCGCTTTTCTAGTTCATTATATCTTGCTAGCCTGGCTCCTTTCGATTTAGCTTTTTGCCTAAACCGATCTTTTAGATCCAACAATTTTTCTGTCAGGTTTGAATCATCGAAGTCAATGCCAGATTTATTGGCAATTATTTTTGCTTTTCTCGCTACTTTATTTGACTGATTACCAGAAAGATACTCTGAGATAATGTCAACTTTCCTCCGGAACTCATTGATATTGTTTTCAAGGCGCGTTTTCCAGACAGGTGTATTTTTCTGGATACTACGACCAGCCGCATTATGGGTGTAAGTCTTTTGACCTGAAATTTCGATGACAGTCACTGCTGCACAATATAATGCAAGATGTATATCGCTTAAATTTGTCATCCCAGATAGATGTGATTCCAAAACTCTATTAATCTGCATTAGAGTAATACGTGATTTTGCAATATTACGCAGTACTGGAATTTTTGGTCTATTCAATGGGTTTGAGCCAGTAAAACTGGCCAAATTGCTGTAAAACTTCTCTCGTATGTTAGAAAAGTTACATTGCGAGATTGATTCTTCATTTTTAGACGATGATACTTCTGGTGATACATTTTGAGTTTGTTCTACTTGTTTCTCCTCTGTATTCGAGTTAAGAACGTCTATAGTATCTTCTTTATGTTGTTGATATATAATGTTTTGATGTAGTTCATTACCGATTTCTCTCTTGATGTTCATTAATTGCGATTCAGTTAGATAGTTTTTCCTTAGAATTACATTTTTACGGTCGGCTAAGTTTTGTTCCGACAGCTGAGTTTCAGGGAACCTCTTTTTATATTCTTGGTGGAGTGCATGCCTCCATCCAGGGAGCGGATTATCTCCGCACTGGTTTACGTAGTAATAGGCACGCATTACATCAATATTCAATTCGCGTGTCCATCTGATACGTGGAGTGCGTTCGGTCCTAGTGACAGCCTTCCTTATTAGGGGCGAGCCAGCAAGTACCGGGGTATTTTGATCTTCTACTCCATTATTAATTTCCGCTCTCTGTTGATTTTGTAGTAAAGTCTTTGGTGTTGCTAGACTTAGATGATCTAATTGTTGTTCGAGTGCCTCTTTCATTGCCATTCTTGTGGTGCCATAGAGTTGGGAACCGCCACTCGCTCCAGATTCACCAACCCCGGACAAATCCTCCCGACGGTTCCGAAGGGTTCTTGTCCGCAAAACCCTACCGCCTTGTATAATATTATGTATTATTATTATTATTATTATTATTATTATTATTATGTTCATCTTATATTTTATTCATATCCACGGTAACCGGAGTTTGTAACCTAAGACTACAATGTTTGCACTCAACAAGAGGGTTCAGCCGAGGCTCAATGCAAGCTTAAGAATTTTCTGACTATTTTGACTATTCTGACTATTCTATTCTATTCTGACTATTCTGACTATTGCATGACTGCCATATGTCTATCATGTAATTCAAGCTTGTCTTTGGCGATTTTCCAGTCGTTTGTTATCAGCCCATTTGTAGATATTACTACTGGTATAATGTCGACATCTCTGAGTTTGTACATGTCTGTTAGTTCTACAGCTAACGGTTGATATTTTCGTTTTTTCTCGGCAATGGTCTTGGTCAAATTGTGGTCCAACGGTACCGCCACATCGATAATAAGTCCTTTGCGAGCCTTTGTGTCGATTATAATAATATCGGGCCGATTAGCCTCCACCGTCCGATCAGTAATCATTGCCGTATCCCACAAAATCTTTACAGTTTCACTTATATACACCACATGTTCTGGTTTCCACTTATAATAAGGTATCTCTACGTCCAACAGACCATATTTTTTCAATAATACTTGATGTATCACCTTAGCAATGTTGTCATGCCTCTGCATATAGTCTGTTTGAGCCAACGCAGGACACCCACCGCTTCTATGCTTTATTGATTCTAAATCTTGTTTACATAAGTGACATTTTGAATCGATATTTTGTCCTAATATATGTTTTTTATATGCCCTGGTACTTATGACCTGATCTTGGATCTTGGATAGCACATAGGAAACCTTCTGTCTCTCCATAAAGTCCCGATGTTCGGAGCCATTCTGTAGTGTATTTTTTATTAATGTATTCAGAATCGAGGAGAGCTTAGGAAGTTATATGGCTTGCCTTATTAGTTGCTTGTGCTAGACGGAGGGGACTATAATTACTATCCAGTGTACAGGCAGCTCTATGAAGATTACCAATTTGGGTGAGAAAATAGGATCTTAGCCGATCCTCCTGTTGACGGCACATTACTTCTACGTTCTGTAAGCCTCTTCCTCCCATATGTCGAGACAAATACAGCCGCTCGATGGAACTTCTTGGGTGATGCATACGATATTTTGATAATTTGGTTCTTATTTTCTGATCAAATGCTTTCAGAGAGGTGTCAGACCACTTTATTACACCAAACGTATAAGCAGCCACAGGCAAAGCCCCGGTGTTGATTGCCAATATTTTATTTCTGGCGCTGATCAAGGATTTACATATTCTTTCAACTCTAGTTATGACTCTATTCATAATCATCTCCCTAGCTGTTATATGAGATATTCCTAACAACTGCATCATATCAAGATACTTATAATTTTCTCCAGTATTGAGACTACGAATCACAATATCTTTAATTGCATGTTTTCTGTATGTTCCAATACCTGCCCCTTGCGGACATTGCACACTTATCAAGGCCAAACTCCATGCAGATGGTATCGCTAAAACTTTTGACAAGCTCTATTTCACTTTGAAGATTATTAGAGTTTGATGCATAGAATTTTAGATCGTCCATATATAATTGATGTGATACCTGAATGTTTGGATTTCTCTTCATCATATAGTCCATGCTGGACTCTCTCAACATTCTACTTAACGGTGTTAAAGCCATACAGAACCATAGAGGACTTAAACTATCCCTGAAACATTCCCCTGCGTATTCGCATCTCTCCAGTGGTGTACGAGGTATTATTATTATTTACATATAGGCGGGTTTTCCATTTATTCATACAAGTGGAAAGAAATTTTACTAGAGTTGGATAAATCCCATACAATGAAAGGACATACCGGAGCCACGAGTGTGGCACAGAGTCGAACGCTTTTTTATAATCAATCCACGCCATTGATACATTGTGGGATTTTTTTCGTATTTGCTCTGTTATTACCTCATCAATTACAAGTAACTCCTTACAACCTTGGCTACTTTTACGGCACCCATTTTGCTCAGGCGGTAAAAGACCATTTTCTAATAGATGTTCATATATTTTGGATAAAATAATAGAAGTAAGGATCTTATAGAGAGTTGGTAGACAAGTTATTGGTCTATAATTCTTTGGATTCAAACTGTCCTGTCCCTTTGATAACATATATGTCATTCCCATAGTCATATATTTAGGTATGTAACAAGATACTTCCACCACACATTTTGGATGCCATCGATACCTGGCGCTTTCCAGTTAAGCGTTTTTTGGACTGGCTTTTTTACATCGCCTCTCGTTATTATAACTTCTGGCATTTCCTTTATGTTTTCTCTCGCTTCCTCTTCTTCATGTATCCAGTAAGCCTGTTCATTGTGGGTTTTTTGAACTGACCAAATATTTGACCAATATTTGATCATTGCATTCTCGTTTGGTATTTGTAGCTGTTCTGTTTTTTCTTGTTGTTCCAGTTGACGGTAAAACTTCTTCTGGTTAGTCGAGAATACGAATCCTTGTTTTTTTTTGCTTCGAGGATTCATTATATCGCCTTATACGAGCTCCCCATGCGGCTATTCTCTGTCTGAGACATTCATTTTCTTGCTTTATTTTTTTATCAAAGTCTTTGGATGACATACGAACTTTGATCCTTTTAGCAATTGCTCTAATACTCTTCTTGATCTTTTTAGAGCTCTTTTCACCGTTTTTAAAAAATTCACAAAGTTGACCTATCTCTCGTCTAGCTTTCGCAATTTTATTTTCTATTCGTCGTTTCCATGCTGGACTGAATGTCTGTTTTGATACATTAGTATTTGTTTGTGTTTTCAACTTTTCAGATCTTGTTTGAATTGTGATACCAAGGGCCGAACAGGGCCGAACACTGCCAACGCGGAACATACCAGGGCCGAACACTGCCAACGCGGTACGATAAACAATTTCAATGACCCCGGTCAATGAAGGGGCTTCCGTTAGATCCTCTCCGACCAGATTGTCCATGGCCTTCACGGTATCATAGAATATAGCATTTCCTTTCACTCTTGGAACTCGGGGTCTCTGTTCTATATCGACACCTGCACATTTCATTCTGAAATTTATATAAAGCTCTCTCAAGACAGACAATGATTGTGATGATATCTGGCTCGCAGAATTTCTTGGATTGTTCTCGTTCGGATCTTTTTCTATTGGTTGTTGGATCACTGTATATCTATCTGGTTGTGTAGATTTTCCTGCAACGTTGCTCGGATCGATTTGTAATTCTTGAATTACTTCGTGTTTGATGATATCCAATTCAGCGGTAGAAAATACATTTCCCCTGCGGATTATAGAATTATATTGACCGCTGATTCGTTGTTCTGTAAAAGTGTTATTGGGAAACATCTTTTTCCATTCTAGGTACATTCTTTTCCGGAATCCCTCAACATTAACTCCTCCCTGTGTGCTTCTGTAGTACGCGCGCATAATTGAGACATTCATCTCTTTAGACCATTTCACGCGTTGGTCAGATTGACTAGAGACGGCGGAGGGCCTATTGGTGGTCCCCAAGAATTTCAGCATTTGCGGTAGCCATAAGTGGTGTGGCGCCGCACCTCCTCTGTTGACCTGAGGGAGATTCACCACTGTCCACTGACACGGGTAGCATATTTCGCACTGAAGGCCCAGTGTCAGAACCCACAGCGGGGTCTTGTGAGGACCCGTCGCAAACGAGTCTATTTCTAAGTCGTCTATTCATGTTTTCTTCTCTGGTAAGACCAGTAATGGATGGAGATCGAAGAAGGAACAACCACCCATATATCCCCAAGGCACGGATCCACACCCCATTATAAAATGGCTGGGTACCTTTTAGGAGATAGGATAGAGTGAGAAAGGAAATTCAAATCCGAACCTTAGGCAAGGGATAAGGACAGCGGACAGCTGGCGTCGCTGGTTGTACCGTCTCCGCATACGGTAGCAGCGGATTATTATTGTACTTGTAATATGGTGGAGGTATCTTATCAAATAGCGAGTACTTTAAAGCGATTTCCTGGTGTATAATTTTCGCCAGCTGATTATGCCTGCCTAGGTAAGCATTAGGGGCAAGGACTGGACACCCTCCAACAAGGTGTTCAATTGTTTCTCCTACACCATCGCACTTCCTGCACTTGTCGACAACATCCGACATCGACAGTAGAATATTCTACATCGACAGTAGAATATGTCTTTCATAATTTTTTGTCCTTACTACCTTATCTTGAATAGCTGTCGCGAAACCTTCTGTTTCTGGATATAATAGTCCATCGGTAAGCCAGTTTAGAGACAAATGTTTGTCAATGGAGTCATCCTGAAGTGATTTAAGAAATCTCCCATGTAATGTCTGTTGTTTCCATTCTTGAACGATATCCTTCAGTGGTGTTCTACTATCAACACGATTTTGTTTATTTAGATTTAGTGGGGTGAAACCCTGGTCCTTCTTAACAACCAGTTTCATTAGTGTGCTATGTGAACTAATGAAGCGCTCTCTCATCCTATTCTCCTGATTGATACAAAGATTCTTGACATTCACAAGCTCCCTGCCTCCCAACTTTCTTGGAATATATAGCCTTTTTGTGGACGAATTGGGATGTAAACATCGGAACTTTGTCAATGTTCTTCGTGTCAATCTATCCAGTTCATCAAGATCTGCTTCAGACCATTTAACAATGCCAAAAGAATATGTCAGAGTTGGCACCGCCCAGCCATTGATCGCTTTAATGAGATTTCCACCGTTCAGTTTGGTGTTTAAGAGTTTTGGCAGTCGTTTTTGGTACAAAGTGGCAAAATTCTTCTTTAATAGGCTATGATCAAATTTATGGTTTTGAAGCATTCCTAAATATTTGTATTAGTCTTCTGATGCTAGTTCTTGTATACCGCAGGTATACTTGTATAATGCTGTTAGTGGAGCATTTCTCGAGTCCGAATGACATTTTGATATCCTTACTAAATATTTCGACTGTTTTTATTAATGAATTTAGTTTTTCTCTTGTTTCTCCATAGATTTTTAAGTCGTCCATGTATAGCAAATGAGATAGTTTCCTGGAATTTCTCATGTCAAGTTTGTAGCCAGCTATTGTTAAGTAATGTGGACATCGGATTCAACGCTAGACAAAACCAAACAGGGGAAAATGAATCTCCATGAAATATTCCTCTCTCGATATTTGTTGTTCCAATGTACTGTTGGTGGACAAATAAATTAGTCTTCCATTTACTCATGAGATTCCTTAAAGAGTTTGTAATCTGCGGACAAATTTTGTAGATGTTCAAAACTTCTAATAACCAGTTATGTGGGACACTATCGAAAGCCTTCTTGTAATCTATATAGCACATATTCAAATTGCGCTTTTTTGTCCGGGCTTGCGCAAGAACTACAGTATCAATCGTCAGTTGCTCCTTGCATCCCATACTTGCCCTAATACACCCTTTCTGCTCATCTTCTAATATGTTATTATAGTCACAATGTTGGTAAATTTTTTCATTGAGCAGGGCTGTGAATAATTTATACAACACGGATAAACATGTTATCGGTCTATAGTTACTGGGTTGGTTAGCATCACCCTTTTTATATAACAAATATGTATTTCCCTCCATCAGAAAGTCGGGGAAAGTATCAGGATTCATCATTATTTCTTTAAATGCATCAGCAAGTACCTGGTAAACAGCTGTGAAGTTTTTGATCCAGAAGTTGTGTAATCCATCTGGCCCAGGTGTCTTCCAGTTTTGTGTTTTCTTGATGGCAGTGCAGATGTCAATCGCTTCAAGACCGTTGAATTCCATTTGTGGAAGTGCATCAGTCTGTTTTCGAATTGTTACAATCCACGGAGCCATTTTTTCATAACCATCAGATCTTTTCCAGACAGATTTCCAGTATTTCTCAAAGGTACATTTTCATGTTTTGACTGGTTACCCTGAACTTCTAGTTCTCTATAAAACTACTTCTGGCTGTTTTGAAACATTGCATTTTGGTGTTTTCGTTTTTCTGTCTCATTGTATCTGGCTAGTCTGGCTCCCTTCGTTTTAGCCTTCTGTCTAAATCGATCTTTCAGGTCTAATAATTTCTCGCGAAAGTTTGACTCTTCAAATCCAATACCAGATTTTTTAGCAATTATTTTCGTTTTTTTCGTCACTTTGCTAGATGTATTTCCAGCAAGATACTCAGAAATAATGTCAACCTTCACTCGAAAATCATTGATATTAGTTTCCAGGCGCTTTTTCCAGGCAGGTGTATCTTTTTGGATATTATGCCCTGTCGCATTGAGGGTGTAAGTTTTTTGACCTGAAACCTCGATTACAGTTACTGCTGCACAGTACAACGCAAGATGTATGTCACTAAGGTTCATTATCCCCGATAAATGCGATTCCAAAACTTTATTGACCTGCATTATAGTAAAGCGGGATTTTGCAATGTTGCGCAGAATCGGTATTTTTGGCCTATTTAGTGGATTTGAGCCAGTAAAATGAGCCAATAGACTGTAAAATCTTTCTCGTATGTTAAAAAAGTTTCCATTCATGACTGTTCCTTCATTTTGAGTTGATGATACTTCTGTTGTTAGGATTGGAGTTTGTACTACCGGTTGGTTCTCTGTGTTCAAGTTAAGGATATCCATGTTATTTTCTTGAGGTGGGTCATATGTAATGCTTTGGTGTAATTTATTACCGACTTCTCTCTTGATGTTCATTAATTCTGTTTCGGTAAGATATTTTTTTCTTAATATAAGATTTTTACGGTCTGCTAAGTTTTGTTCCGATAACTGTGTTTCAGCAAACCTCTTCTTATATTCTTGGTGAAGTGCACTTCTCCATCCAGGTAGCGGTATATCTGCACACTGGTTCACGTAATAATAGGCACTCATTACTTCAATATTCATTTCACGTGTCCATCTAATACGTGGAGTGCGCTCGGTCCTGCTGACAGCCCTCCTTATGGGGGGCGAGCCAGCCGGTACCTGATTATTAGCTCCTGCTTTTTGTTGGGTTTGTATTGAAGTCTCTGGTGTTGATTGACTGTTATATTCTAATTGTGAATGGATTTTTTCAGTTGCCTTGTTCATTGCCATTCTTGTGGTGCCATAGATTTGGGAGTTGCTACTCGCTCCAGACTCACCAACCCCGGACAAATCCTCCCGACGGTTCCGAAGGGTTCTTGTCCGCAAAACCCTATCGCCTTGTATAATATCATGATATGTTTCAATCTCCATAAAACATTTTTTTGGGTTCAAGGGAAAAAACGGTCACCCAAGGCGGAGCCCCGATTTACCATGGGAAAGCTATTTACTACCGGAGGGCGCTAGGTATCCGGAGACATCGTTAGAGACACTTTAACCCTGTGCTCAGCTTGAGCTTGGGGTTTTTTTCCAGAGGTGTACTCCTCTCAGCTCGGGAAGGTGGTGGCGCCACTCACCAAGTGTGCCACTCACCAATTATTATTATTATTATTATTATTTTGTATGACTAAAATATTGTTTATTGGTTTGTGTATTTTGAATTTATTAGTATAATAAAAATAAATAAATATATTTATCTATTTGTACAATAAAAATTATAACTTAAATTTAATTATACATTTAATTCGGTTTCGATCTCACTGTCACTTTATTTTGCATTAATAATAAGTCCTTTTATATTTTTAGCAAATGATACATAGGAATCTTCTATTTTAATAACATGGTTAATCGAATTTATCCAACTTTATTTGAGAATACTATCTAGAACCTTCCTAATTAATGTTGCAGAAAGCATTGCATTTAAAGTCGGAGAAATATTTTCTGCTCTAACATTGGATTTTATCTGATGCCACATACGCTCAATTGGATTAAAAATATATTAATATGGTGGAAGGCGTGAAACCGTATGTTCCATATCGGAAGCAATGTATTTTTGAAGAATATATCGTTTTTAACATATAGTTTTTAATTTCTAATTTAGTGTTATTTGCATTAGGAACTTTGGTAGTCCAAAGATGAATGTTTAAGATTTTTGGAAGACAACCGTAAACAATTTGGAACCCATCCATCCTCGGAACCAGCATATAAAATAATAATTATTTTTCCCTTGTTCGCTAAAGTTTTGGTTTGGCATTTTCTTGATGTATCTACCCATCCTTTTGCTGGCGTCTCATGTGGATCGAACCATTTTTCCATGTTTTTTAAGGTAGATAATGGGACAATTTTCTAATCTGTTTTTTTTAGAGAGTTTAAGAAGTCAGTCAAACCGCCATCGTCGCAATCATAATTCTATTAATATTTGTTTTTTATTATTGAATCGATATACAAAACCCATTTGAGATAATATTCTCTGGAGGCCAGTTCTTCTGCAAGGAATGTTTCTTTCCTTAGTCGCTGTTGCAATAAATGCAATGTAGGCACAGGTTGCTCTTCATACATAACATAAATGTTGGTTCGAATTAAGTCCTTGTCGCTTTCGTCAACACATTTGTTTTTACCAGAATCGTTACGGACTTTTTTGGCTTTAATGGGCTTCATCACAATATCTTTAACTGTCCTGTCTTTAATGAAGACGTTTCTGTTGCCGCTGCATTTACATTAAGTCCTTTATTCAATAAAGAAACATACACATTTTTAATAATTTGCTTAGTATCGGGCGATAAATGTTTTCTTTTAAAATTAGCACTACCGGAGGTAGAATGATCATTATCTTGCCTAGAACGCCACTTTTTTAGTACGTTTGGATTAACAAAAAATGCGATCGAAATTATATAACTGCATTGTTTAAGAAAATAATGCGAACTAAACTAAAATATTTCGAAACTACTAAATGAAGTATAAAAATAATTTTATCTCTTAACTGTTATTTTATTAGATCCGGTCCTGTTTACGTTTATTGCAACCTTGCCGGGTTTCGTTATGGCAGGGGTTGTGAAGAGTTTATTGCAGTCAATAGGTCAACGATATATCTTGAAACGCGCTATAACAGACACTAGCTATTTCTATTATTTCTTTTTCTGACATGTTATTTTGAGCCTTGTCAATTGCGGTATCCGTGGTTACTGATTTACCTGCTTGGTTTGCGGGTGTTTTTAATTTTATTGGCAGGTTGCTTCTTGACCTCTCTTTTGGTTGGCCGTTGCATGAGGTCCCGCTTGAGATCCTTGATTTCACGTCATAGTTCGTTAATTGTGCGGCTCATATTCGCTTATACTTCGGTATTCTCAGTTGTGATTTCTCATAGCTAGCAGATTGTGTTGGCCAGGCGTTGGTATTGGTGATTTGTGTAGGTCATTAATGGCGATATAGTGACGCAAGACCTCATCCTCGAATATGCGGAGTCGTCATATAATTAATTATTTTTTTCCATATTATTAATTTCCTTTTTTAATCCATGTTTTGTTCTAATAATTACAAAATTACCCCAGGAGGTAAACAATCCTCTGCCAGCTTTGCTGGTACAACCGGACTTTCGGATTCTGGGGCGTCCAGGCTTAAACGCAAAATCTTTCAGAGGAAGTCGGAGACCTCTGGCCAACATCTGAAACCGAAAACAAAAACTTTCTTTGGAACGGTAAATATCAACTCTCTCCTGCGCCCAGGGAAGCTATACGAATTGGGGCGAACATTGAATCAGCAAAAAATCCAAATTTTAGCTCTGCAAGAAACCAGGTTGACAAATGATAATACCTTGGACTTCGGCAGCTACAGATTTTTAAAAGTAAAACGGACAAAAGAACGGACAAAGAATACTCAAAAATACACCACATCTCGGTGTTGCTTTCGCTATCTCAAAAAACATTCTTGGTTCTAACTAATGTCCATAGATAATAAATCAAATCCTGCAAAAGTAAATAAGTCTTGGGAATTTTTGGAAAAGACTATTTCTAAAATTCCATTCCATTCCATGTTGCCATTTCGTACTCCATTTACCATTCCATGTTGCCATACGTATAAAGACATTTTGAATGTTCAAGTCAGGAAAGGAGCTAACATAGACACAGATCACTTCTTGACTAGATTCAAACTTAGCTTAAAATCTCGAAAACTTATTCAAAAGAGACTGCTAATACCAAAGTTTGCCCCTACGAAATAAAACCAACCCTAACGGAACAGCTTGATAAACAGAATCGGCAAGAATTGAAACAAAAAATTATTAAAACAGCCTTAAAGTTGGCCCCTTTACAAAAACGTAGAAAACATCCGTCGTGGAATGAAGTTTGCGAACAAGCAGTATTAAGCCGAAGTGCAACATTCAAAGATTGGAACAGTCAAAAAACAACAATAAATTATAACATCTTTTTGAAATATGAAAACAATCAACTTAATGAAATAGAAAAAGATTTCCAAAAAAAAACCCCAAATTTTACAAAACATTTAAAACTAAATTAACAGGCTATCAACACTAAAGTCTTTGCCTCCAAAAGAAGAACGGACAATTAACTCTAAATAACCAAGACAATTGCTAAGAACTTGCGAAATATTTTGAACAACTACTAAATTGTCCTGAGACAATAAATAGATTACCAACAGTAAACCCTAAACAAACGAACCCAGATTCATTACCACCGAATGAAGATGAAATAATTAGGGAAATCAACTGTCTGAAAAATAACAAAGCTTCTGGTGAAGATGGAATCATTGCTGATCATTTGTAATCCGCTGGTCCAGGCACAATCAAGGAAATAACCAAAATTTCACAAGAAGTTTGGCGAACCGAACGGATTCCGGAAGTTCGAAAAGATGCTCTAATCCATCGACTACATAAAAAAGGAGATAGAACGGATGTGAACAACTACAGAGACATCTACTAAGACATCAAAAACTGTACAATAAAAATCTCGTCTGTATATTTGTGGATTTCAAAAAAGCATATAATTCTATTGACCGCGAATCTTTATTCCAGATCTTGAAAGAACAAGGACTAAATCTGAAAACGCCTGAAAACGCCTGAAACAAGGTGAAAAGTTAAATTTGTGGATCTCAGGACTCCAAATTTCCTTTGAAAAGACATAATACATGACCTGCAACAAACTAAGAACACCATTTCTATCAAATCTCAATTCAAATATTTGGGTGAAATAATCATGGAGAACGAGTTGGAAAAAGCGGACAATAAGGGTAAGGGGCCAATTGGGCCTTATTACCGGACTCAATCACGATGTCTATTTTTCGCTTCTTTCCCATACAAAAACAACAAGTCAAATCAAAATACTGTTGCGTATGAGCGTTGGTCGGTTCAAAGATGTCTTTTAAACGGGATTACGCACCACTTTATTCCGCAACAGATAGTTTTACTTCCTTCGCCTTTCCTAGGCAGACCGACTCGCGGTCGCGCCGCTAGCCTTTTTATACTCCAATTACTGCCATCTCGAAGATACCATCCATAGAAGTGGAATACACCAGAACTTTCTCGAACCAACGAGGTTATTCACAAATGTTTAATTATTACTGCGCTTTCGAAAGAACTACTAGCGCAATTTGTTAGCGATAGAGGGTACGACCACTACCTATTTCTGCTTTTGACCACCAGATTTCGTGAAGTGTGACGGTTATAACAATACACAATAGTAATTGAACTAGCGAATTTAGTAAGCGTATGCTCGTTTAGGCGCGTACTCGGCGACTAGTTTAGATATTATAGATAATGGCAAGAAAATTACGGATTTGGTCCTTGGAACTTACTGGAGTAATCAGTATGGCCCTAAGGCTGGAAAGTTTGGTGACCACTGAAATAGACTAATAACGTCTATGGCTTTTTGGAGGATAAACATACGCCATCAAAGCCAGTTCGTTATTAATTGTCATTGTGCAAAAAACATAGTTTTTATAGCTTTATATATGTCGAATTGAGTACCAGGGAAAAGACGTTTCGCGGGGATGTTTATTAACCTGCTTTCATTTCAAGAAAACGTCTGCTGAAAGTTTGTTGATTGTTGGGTGAAGCTTATGTTGAATATGCTCTAACCCAAAAAACTTGTGAACGATGGTTTAAACTCTTAATTTTTGGCAATTCTAATATAAAAGACAAGTAGCGCTCAGGACAGCCGAAAAAGTTTGAAGATGCAGATATTCAAGCATTATTGGATGAAGAACTAACTCATATATTGAAACAATTATGGTATGTTAGTTGAAGAAAATCTTCCACCGTTGTTAGGGCCAATCGGTAGAATACAGGAAGTACCACGTAGTTACTGTCAAGATAGCCAAGGGCTTATTCAAACGTGTCGTACTCAAAATTTGTTTCTTGCCAATTGAATATTCCTAAGTACTGCTCATAGTTCGGGTTCGCATCAGTGATTACATAGTAAATTGACATTAACGCGAAAATCGTAATAGTGAGTGCTAAAAGTCTGTATAGACATACTATTCAGAGTTGGCGGAATGTTTCGGACTATAGTGCACAATTAATAACTCTCACTCTGGTCCTGTAAGGTGTACCAGTAGCGTCCCCTAAAAAGAATCAAGGATCATCGACAATGTTACAGAGATTTTGACGGGAACAGTTCAGTTTTTTATGTATTATAATATACAGTAATAAACGACTAATTTTTTAGTAATAAACGACTAACTGCTTTAAATTACTCATCATATCTTTGCTTCACCAACCCCAGGATATGCCGATACGGTTCACCTACAACAATTAATAAAAACCGAGGATTAAAGGAAAAATGAACAGAATAGGCCCAAAGACATGATAAAGTAATTTTTCAAAAAGACTATGCTCGGCCCCATATTGGAAAAGGTATAAAAAAATCTATTTGGAAAACGTTAAATGGGACGTCCTTCCCCACTCGCCGTATTCGCCGTACGCAAGCTCTTCGGACTACAACTTATTTAGATCGATGTACCACAGACTTTTAGAACAACTTACATTGTTACGAAGATGTGAAAATTTGGCTTGATGAATGGTTGGCCTCAAAAAACCAAAAGGTTTTTGGCTCGGAATCAATTATTTAGCAGAAAGGTGGGAAAAAGTCATAGCTAACGATGTCCAATACGCTTATTTTTAAGCTAGTTTATTTTGTTATGAAATTAAACGCTGAAATGTTGCGAAAAAATCAACATTATTAAGCGAAACGCCTATCATGATATTGTGAATGATCTTAAAAAATAATTGTTCAAGCTTGTCTAACATTTTGACACTGAGTGTAAATGATAAGATAAACAAAAGTGATCCTAGGCCAGACATATAATGGAGACTTTAAAAGAGAGGAAGGTGTATAGAAAGATCACCACAAAAATTGATGAATTACCTACGACAGCTGACAGGAAAGCAGTGAAGTTCGAGGGAGAAGCCTGGTAGAAGAAAACAAGGCACCAATGAACATAGAAAACAGTGCTTTAGTCTGATAATGCTTATATCTATAATTACCGTTGCTATGTCTTTTCTTCGCCCTCTCTGTTTCATTTTTGATAATAATTTTTGAGTTTTGTAGGCCTCTCGTTTGATAGTTTAATTTAGTTTTCTGCTCGTGAATGGCCCGGAATGAGACGTACTTAGATCAAAGGAGTTGATATAGATTCTGGTAAATGTGGATCAAAATGGATTAATTTTTCGACAAAGAATTTGCATTAAATTTCCTCTAAAAAGGTTAATTTCTTGTAGCGATACTCTATAAATGATAAAAAAAACTATTACGAGTAATGAAACTATGTCAAAAAAGTGAGACAAGGAATTTAGTAATGGCTGAGAACCAGTTGAAGATGAACCTCCTTCAGGAAGACCTTCTGCGTCAACCAAAGAAGAAAACATTACCATAATCTAAAATATTGTACTGAGTACCCGCCGATTAAGAATTAGAAACATTGCAAATGTTAACGTCAATATTTTTGGCAAAACAATACATGACCTTTGCATCACTATTTACAATACTATTCAACCAGGACCATATTCATTAGGTATATCGACATGACTTTTGTAGTCAATTCATACAAACATGATGTCCAAAGTAGGCTATTATTTTGTGCTATTTTTAATTTATTATTATAACAATCGCTGTTTTGCTCTAGAAGGTAACATTTTTGGGATAGTGCGTTTTGAAAACTTTTTAAATGCTCTATTTCTATTTTATTACCTTCTCCACTTCTAAACACTAAGCAGTCTGCCACAAATGAGTTTCTGTTTCAAATAAAACAGTATGATAATAAAAAACCGTTTCATTTAAGATGTGAGGCTCAAGCAGAGCTTGCTCCTAAGTAAGAGTTAAATCTAAGCGAAACCTCTTAAAATGTATACGTTATTACAATTTTTAGATACTACTGCATTAAAAACAGTATTAAATTTGATTGGCAATCATACGATGATCGTATTTATCAACAAACTGAGCGTGGTACTCTTTCATTCGCCAAACTCTCTGATGTTGATGTTGGTCAGTACCAGTGTTTCGCTGAAAACCAATACGGAATTGTTACATCTAGTTCGGTGTTTATAAAAACAACTGAATTAGATTCTTTTAAAAGTACACCTCCGATTTCGTTAACAGGATATGAAGGTGAACCATTTCACCTTACTTGTCAACCACCAGATGGCTGGCCTAAGCCAGTGGTTCGCTGGATCATGCTGTACACAAATGAAAGCTTCAAAACGATCACTTGGCCTCGTTTGACTGTTGATCCTGAAGGAAACTTGTGGTTTTCTAATTTGACTTTGGCAGACAGCACTACTAATTTTATGTATGCTTGTGCTGTGAAGAGTCCAACTAAGCGCGAGTACAAATTCGGAAACAGCATTCTGCTGAATGTTGTAATAGCTGGTATTTCTGCTGCCCAAAATCAAGTCCTTCCAAAACTACAGTATGTGCCGAGCATTTGATTAAGAACGACAGTGGGAATTATGGCTGCAATGTCACAAACTCATTAGGTTATGTCTACAAAGACGTATACGTCAACGTACAGGATTTATCGCTTAAAATAACGGAAGGACGGAGAGATACATATGCCGTCGATAGTCAAAGCGTTAATATGACTTGTAAAGCCACTGGAGCTGCTAGACTCACCATAAAATGGATTCACAATGGCAAAGAATTAACAGGAGGCCGCTTTGAAGTTCAAGAAGGCAGCAGTTTGCTAATTTCCGACGTTCAATTTGATGATGGAGGCAATTATACCTGTTATGCAGAGAATAAAATTATTGATGCCAGTGCCAGATTATTTATCAAAGGTATTGGTTTTGTTTTCAGTATAGGTACAAAATATGAATAATTATTTAGCGTGGGATTAATCCATAAATTCGTATGTTATTAGGTCCAATAAGAGCCCAATAAGTGATAATTCGATAATTTTTATTTTGTCTCAAAAAAATATCAAAAATATATGTTCTTATCTAAATAAAATATCACTGGGTAAAAAACAAAAAACAAAACGGAGACAAATTTCTCAGTGATTCTATTTCAGTAATAAATTTACCTAACGAACAAAATTTAAAAAAAAATCTAAAATAAATACAAACTTTTGAGCCTAATGTTCGGGAGGTCTTTTCCTCCCATTTCAAAACAAATCTAAAAAAATAAATTATGTTAATTTATGTATATAATGAAAAGATAGGTAAATATATTTTGTCATCAAATCGTATGTCAATGATACTTACATTGACAATAATAGTTTTAATGACAGTGACATACTACCAACAAAATATATATAGGTGAGGTATACTGTGTGATTATTGTGTATTGAAATATTTAAACCTTTTTAATTGTATTCTTTAGAATCGGGGACCATATTGAATTTAAATCTACCGAAGGCATAGTAATACAGTTATTTTTATTTAAATTAATTATAGCGGTTTCTTTTAATCTTCTGTATTTTGTTATTGATTATTTTAATTCGTTTTGGATTTATTCCATTTGATTTTATGTCCCATACGTTATGACACTTTAATATTAAGACAAAACCACACATAAAAACTACAGTTTACAGAAAACCGACAAACACAGATAGGTATATCAATATATTTTTCAATCATTCAAATTCAGTTAAAATGGGAGTAATTAAAAGTTTATATGACAGAGCAAAACTTGTTTATACCGACAGTGATACATTACAAAAAGAAACAAATCACATCAAAGACATTTTAATAAAAAACGAAGTGTACGAATGAAGTATTTCACTACACAATAATCACACAGTAAACTTTACCTATATATATTTTTTGGTAGTATGTCACTGTCATTAAAAACTATTATTGTCAATATAAGTATCATTGATATACACAAAAAATATATTTACTTCCTATCTTTGCATTATATATAGAAATTAATAAAATTCATTTTTTTAGATTCGTTTAGAAAACGGGAGGAGAAGACCTCCCGAAATGTTACCGTTAAAAGTTTGTATTTTTGTAGAACATTTTCATATTTTTTAAAATGTTGTTCGTTAGGCAAATTTATTACAGAAAAGAATCACTGAGAAATTTGCCTCCGTTTGGGTTTTTACCTAGATTCTTTATTTACATAAGAACAGATTTTTTGATATTTTTTGAGTTTTAGATTGTGGAGAAAAACACAAAAAAAGAAAAAAACTTTGTTCCACACTAAAAAGATCTGTTTTCCCAAAAGCACCGTAAGAAGTAAATAAATTATGTGTTACATCGGCGTGCGCAATTTCGTCCCACGCTAAAAATACTCTCTGATCTGTTTTCCCAAACGCACCAAAAGAAGTATAACTTTAAAAAGTTAAAATTTTTCTAGTAATATCATAGCCACAAATTCTCCATTTAAGTTTGTTCACAAATCCATTAAGCCAGAAGTGGGCTTCGGCGGAGAAATTTTTTTTTCCAAAGGGAGGGTTACGTTCCAATTGGGCTTTTGAATAAAAAAAAATTATCGATTTGTTTACTTTATTTTAAAACTATGTCATAAATAATGTTAATAATCGATGCGAAAAACTTTTTAAAAACTTGTTACAATTAATTATAAATGAATTAAAATGTACAAAATTTAAAAAAAAAATACGTGACTACGAACGCGCCGCAATTGGCTGCTATGTTTGTGACGTCAAAATACCAGTATTTTCACATCAGTACTGCCAACGGCTTCTATTCTTGTATATATATATATATATATATATATATATATATATATATATATATATATATATATATATATATATATATATATATATATATATATATATATATATATATATATATATATATATATATATATATATATATATATATATATATATATATATATATATATATGTAATGATAGTTTCTCGGGTATCCCGTGGTAGCTGAATGTCCACTGATGGACGGTTTCGCTGACGTTTCGATAGAATCTCATCCATCATTTTCAAAACGTTTACTCGACGGTGTTTTGACGACAAATGCTCAGCATTTGTCGTCGAAACACCACGGGGGTCGAAGCTACCACGGGATACCCGAGAAACTAATTACATTTCACACCCGTGAAAACATTCATCACACACATATATACAGTATATATATATATATATATATATATATATATATATATATATATATATATATATATATATATATATATATATATATATATATATATATATATATATATATACTGTATATATACTGTCAAAATTATTGTTGATTAAGTGCAAAATAAAATATTATTTATTACTAATTTAGTTCAGTAATGTGTGACAAAGGCTTCAATAAAGGCTAATTCTGATAATGTACCTTCTGTGGATATTTTAATGGTCACAGATTTTCTGAAAAATGACATTCGGTTCAATTCAGCTGAAGTTGGAGGTGCTAAAACATCGATTTACAAGTTTTTTAAAAAACAATAATAATGTAAATGTAAATAAGAAACAAAATATTTCTATTAAATATAATTAAACTATTTTTAGAGTGTCACGAGAAAGTTACGGTGACAAGGCTATAGGTTTTGTTCAACTTAAATGCAAAAATGTTATTTGCACGGTAAAAGAACGTGTATGTTGAGAACATAAAGTTCGGAGTAAAGCTTTTACAGTTACCTTGATTATTAATGAGAAATTAAGAAAAGCCCAAGACACTTTATGTCACAATTGTACAGCTGCAGCAAGTTATAAATAGTCAAACAAAAAAATTATATAATGTTATAAATAGTAATATTTTGTATATATTTGATGAAATGTGGTTGTAAACATGAATTAGCACTACTCATGTGGACACATCGGAGAAGTAAAGATCCAACACCCATTGAAAAAAATGTTCAATATTGAGTAACTAAAAGATATTTTCTAGTTTGGTAATTATTTTTTGAGCAAAAAAAACAATATAAATCATAATTAGAAAAACAAAACACATACATACTGTTTAAATCACTAATTTTATTTCAATAAAAAATACACTGTTAAATATACATAAAACTTCCCCCATCTAGGATAATATGGATAATATATTACAGATTATAATATGTAAACTACATTAATAATCAATTCAGACTAAAACAATCACTACCCAAAATTATATACATTTTTGTTTGATTGTATTCATTGAAGTTTTCAATACTTTTAAAACCACACAGATTCTTCAAACCATCACACTAAACTTCATGAAAAATATATTTTTTTAAATCCATCCATGCTACATTATTGCTTTAATTGAAGTTTTTACTATTTTTAAAACGATGGCGATTTTTCGCCTTACATGTTTTACAAACCACCATTAACAGTCATTAGACTCTTGATTTAATAATATTTGCAAATATAAATAAATCTGGCTGCTAACTGTAATGAATGACCAGTCAGAGATTTCCCAAATGAGAGAAGGCATTTAAACCATTTTTTTTTAGTAGAAAACTTATAGTCGAAGTGTGGGACTCTCCTGTTAAAGTCTACCCACTGGAAAACAAACCCCTGTCAGCCTACTAGCAGTCGTCAATGCCTATAATAAAATTCTAACCTATGTTTAAACTTACTGAAAAACACCTGAAAAAACAAAAAAAAAACAAAAGAAACAAAATCCTGAAAAATACTAAATATTTTAGCTGCTTTCTTTTTATTTAGAATATAAATATATCATTTTCTTTACTTTTTGTTTGGACAGTAGGTTTGCTTTTCTTAAACTCTATTTTTCTTTTTTTGCATACTCCTTCAGATGTTTGTTTTGATTCTATGGAAAACTGCTTTGCCAGTCCTTAATTTAACTAGTTGGTGTTAATCCAACTGATCATACAAATTTCTGTACTCTTCGACCATCTATAAATGAGATTATCTGTAAAATTTTCATAAGTATAAGGCTTTTCATATACGATTACCTTCCAAATCAGTAGTCGAATTTGATTCTTGTCTGTTCTTGTGTAATTCTTGATTATTATTATTGTTACTACCCTCGGTTGTGTTGCTACATGTAGATTCTTTGCGGACAGACAAGGAATATTCCTTCTTATAAATTTGGCACGTTAATTTATTTTCCTTACATGAATTAAATATAAATAAAAGTTATAAAAATTAATGCAAGGAACAAAAGAAACCCTAATCTGATTTCATTCTGAACTTACCTTTGATCCCCCATATATTTTGTAAAGATATAAGAGAATAACGTCGAAAGCCTAAATAACAATTAAAAGCAAGTATGTTTTCAAATCGATCGCAAATCAACAAAAGCAGTTAAAGATATAGGTTAAACCTATAGAGCGATTACTAAGATCGATAAATTGTTTTATTTACCCGAAACTCTGATTGTTTCGGAACGTCTGTTCAGAAAGAGGGCGAATTGCCCCGAGCCGAACCGATTGGCCTTCGGTACATTGTGTGAGGTCACAAATTGTTCGGAATGTTTTCGGGAATTGTCGGCGTGTCATCGGTACTAGATTTAAAAATTTATTTTCAATTCGATATAACTTTCTAATGAAAAGGAAAAAAGTAAAAATAGTTTTGTTATAAAACTTATCTGACCTTTCCATTTATGACAAAAAAAATGTTCAAAAGCCCAATTCGTGTATTGTGTTTCTTTCCATGATGAATTGACCCAATGTACTGAACACAACAGACTATTATCACTTACATTTCAAAAGGTCTGACACTCTCATTAGAAAACTCTTTATTTTTGTTTAAAATTGCAAGGTCTTGACCTCTATTTCGAGTTTCTTGACTTGGGTTACGGTACGGTAACATTGATTAGTTCATATTTAATTCCCATAACTTTAACAAAACGTATCTTTAAATATTGGCTTTTTTCATCAACAAATTTGATCAATTCAATAATAGTAAGGGCTAAAAAATTTTCAATATCAAATGTCATATTTTTGAAGCGAAAACTTCTTTAACCGCGTTGAGCGATTTTCGGTAGGGGCAATAACTTATGGGTTCGCGTCACCTGTTGCGCCAGACTGGCGACGCCAATTGTGTTTTAAATTAAATTGTATTTTGGATAATCATTATTTTAATTGTTTAATGGTAGAATCACTGCAGCACAAGAGCGAGTACTTAATATCTTAATATTTTTATGTAGAAAAATGAATAACAAAAACAAAGCATTTATTTTCGAATATTTTCAATATTGTATCAATATTTGCGTTGAAAAATTTGCAATACATCGTGCAATGAATATTTCATAGTGGCTTAGGAGTTATCTTACTAGCGTGGTAAAACAGATTTCTAGTTGTTCGATAGTATTTTTTGTTGCGGATTTTAAAATTAAAAATTGTACAAAATTTTATAATAAATTTAATTTCTCAAAATTATTGTTAGAAATAAAATACTTTGTTATATTTTGCAAAATGATTATTTTATATTATTTATAAAACTTATATCATTCAATTTCACCATTAGAACTTTACAAAAAAGTATTGTAATATAATTAATTTTTCTAAATGTCCATTTTCTATATTTGTTTAGATCCTCGATCCTACGTGAAAAAAAAATTTATACTTTTTTAAAATATATATTTAAATAGTAATTAATTTAAAAATTCAAAAAAACATAGTTATTCCAAAGTTTCAAGTTTTTACTTCAGTCGACAGTCCTCATGACTGCCTACCTTTTTTTTATTAAATAGGTAAAAAAATAATTACTATTATTTAAAGAATTGATGATGGTGAACAAGCAAATGTATTTAAAATTCTGTAATTACTTCACCGTATACAATGAATTACTGTAATTACTTCACCGTATACGTTGAATCTGGTACATCAGCAACTTTTACATGTAACGCGGTGGCCGACGAATCACTAATACTCGAAATAGTATGGTTGAAAAATGGCTAACCGATCGATTTCGAAGCCGAACCACGATTTATTAAATCGTCCAATTATTCCATCATGATAACGAACACGATTGCATCGGATTCCGGTAGATACATTTGCATTGCAAGAACTAAACTGGACGAAATTTCTACAACTGCACAACTTATTGTTCAAGCAGTCCCTAATGCCCCTGGGGACATACAGGTGATATGTCGCCCATTAGATGCAACAATTCATTGGTCTCCAAAAGGCGACAACAGGCCTCCTATTTTATATTATACCATACAGTATAACACAAGCTTTATCCCTGATTTATGGAAAAATGCATTTGACGATGTTCCTGAAATAGATACTACTTTTACTGCACCTTTAAGCCCTTGGACTAATTGTACATTTAGAGTCATAGCGGTTAACAAAATCGGAAAATCATTACCTTCACGGCCTTCAGAAGGTTGTTCCACTCTGGCAGACGTACCACATAAGAATCCTGATAATGTCGGTGAAGGGGATAGACCTGATAGTCTTGTTATTTATTGGACTCCAATGCCTCAAATAGAACATAACGCTCCTGGTTTTAAATACAGTGTCTATTACAAAAGATATATTGGTGGCAAAGATTTTGACCCGAAAGTGGAGATTACTGAGTAGCGTGTTGGCAGACTCGAAATTCCTAATCAACCTTCCTTCCAACAATATAAAATCAAAGTACTCGCTGTTAATGATGAAGGAGAAGCGAATGTTTCTCCCCTAGAAGTTATAGGTTTCTCTGGTGAAAGCAAGCCTGAACTAGCACCCCAAAATTTTAGTGTTACTGTACAAAATTCTACAGATGTCTTTTTCAATTCCTTTCAGTACCTTCAGATTCTGTTAAAGGTATTTTTTATCGTATTTTAAAGCATACTTTTAAAATTCAAATGTAATTTTTAGGGAATTTCAAAGGTTACAAAATTCGAACTTGGAGCGATCAATCTCGTATTAGAAATGAAATTCGAGTTCAAGGCGGTTCATCTATAGTTCTTAAAAATAATGTCCCTAATACAAAGAACTATGCTCAAGTATACGTGTACAATGGAAAATATAACGGGCCTCCAAGTGAAACACTCAGTTTTCTTCCGCCAGAAGGTACTTTTCTGTTTTCATAATTTTAATTAAATTTGATAATCTTACAATATTAGGTATTCCTGGTGAAATTGGCTCAGTAGAAGCATTGCCGTTGGGACATTCTGCTTTGCTCTTAAAATGGGAGAAGCTTGAGAGAGACCTAACGGCAATCTTACTGGATATAATATGAAAATCAGGAAGACTAATTTCTAAAAATCCCCAAATTGAAGATCTAAATAGACTTACAGCAAATCTTGAAGGTTAGACAAATTTTTAGCACTTGATGCCAAAGAGCAGAATCACCCAATTATTTTTTTAAAAACTCTTGAAACCTTGTATACAATAGTGTTAGTGACAGCTGCGCAAATATTTATGTATTTGTTTCAGGATTAAATGCTGACACAACATATTGTATCTGTATTAGTGCCAAAAGTCGGGTCGAAGAATCCAAAATGCATTGCATTGAAGCAAACACTAAGTTTAGAGGAATCCACAAACCAGATCCACCTACATTTGAGTAGGAACCAATTAGAAATGGCAAAACTGCTGCAGTGCGGGTACATTGGATAGCTGGTGGAAATGTTAAAAACAAGAAACAAGGGGAAATACAATCTTTACATACCCCATCCGAGAAAAATGAAGATTTTCAAGATGGTAATTGATGTATTGTCTGAATGATTGTGCGGTGTTCATATATTTTGTCCTTTTTTTTGGGTTATAACATCTAATGGTCTAGATGTCTTACCCATATATATTTGCCGCTTTCGCAGGGAATTTTGTAAACCACATTTTTGGTATTCTGTTGTGTGTTGTTTGGTTTGGTTTTTATTAATATAGATCTAAGAGTATTTTTTGTGTTAAATGTCGTTTATATGTTGTATATATTTCGTACTCTTAATTTCTCGCCATTCCTTGACACTTTAATAATAAAACACCTCAATACATTAAAAACTACTATTTACAGAAAACCTATAAATACTGATAGGTATCTCAATTTCTTTTCCAATCACTCAAAATCAGTCAAAATAGGAGTAATTAAAACTTTATATGACAGAGCAAAACTTGTTTGTACTGACAGTGAAACACTATAAAAAGAAACAAATTAGATCAGACATTTTAATAAAAAACAATTACCCAAAAAATTTCATAGATAAATCTTTTAAAACTTTTGATGCCAGATAAAGTAGACAACTTATTAATAACAATAATAATAATAACTCTCAAACAATTAACCTTACAATTTCTTACATCCGCGGTATTTCTGACATAATTAAAAGCGTAGGAAATAAATACAACATAAGAACGACATTTAAAACAAAACATACTCTTAGACCTATATTAACAAAAACCAAACTAAACAGCACACAACATAATACCAAAATTGGAGTTTTAAATTGAAATTTTATTTAGTTGAGACATCTAGGCCGTTAGAAAAGAACATAAAAACCTTCTTAGAAAGGGCGATTTTAATAAATCTAGAATTTGTCAACACGCATGGGAATCGGGATATAAAATCAATTGGAATAATTCCAGAACAGTATTAAAAGAATCGGTAACAAAATATAGAATATTAAAAGAAACCGCTATAATTAATTTAAATTAAAAAAAAACTGTATTGCTGTGCCTTCGGTGGATTTAAATTCAATATGGTTCTCAATTCTAAAGAATACAATTAAAAATGTTTAAGTATTTCAATACACAATAATCACACAGTAGACCTCACCTATATATTTTTTTGTTGGTATGCCCCTGTTATTAAAACTATTATTCTCAATGTAAGTATCATTGACATATACACAAAATATACTTATTTCGTATCTTTTCAATATATATATATATATATATATATATATATATATATATATATATATATATATATATATATATATATATATATATATAGAATTTAATATAATTTATTTTTTAGATTCATTTTGAAAACGGGAGGAGAAGACCTCCCGAAACGTTAACATTTAAAATTTGTATTTATTTTAGAATTTTTTGTATATTTTTTAAATTTTTGTTCATTGCGTAAATTTGTTACAGAAAAATAATCACTAAGAAATTTGTCTCCGTTTTGGTTTTTGTTTTTTACCCAATGATTTACATAAGAACAGATATTTTGGATATTTTTTAAGTTTTATATCGTGGTGAAAACCCAACAAATGATAATTGATCTTATTCCAATAGGAATCTCTTATTCCAATAGGAAGAGGCCAATTGCCAATTCTGATTTTTCTTTGTTGCAGTTCCTGCATTGGAAACAGGGGAATCCGACTTTGTAGTTGCTTCAGTTGATGAGGAGTATGATGATAGTATACCAGAAGAAGTATATGCTACTGATATTACGGCAAAAGAAGTAGCAGGAACAGCAGTGAGGTTTGTTGGAATGATGTTGGCTACAGCTTTCGTGCTTTTTTCCTTGGCCATAGTCTGCATTGTTAAAAGAAACAGAGGTGGTAAATATGTTTATAAACAGAAAATTCTATGAAAATTCACCACCGTAAGGTATATTAAGAAGTTTAACGTTTATTTGACGACCGTATTTTATGTTTACAGTGGAGACAACAATTCTCATGAAGGGCGTATATCAGCTGTGAACCAAAAATAGACCCAGAGAGTGATACTTTTTTGACAATTAATTATTAGATAATCTTAATGAGCACTAATATTTATCCACTAGTTTATTTAAATGGAGTTTTTTTAAAATAGGTAATTTAAAAAGAATATGAGCAGTAACCGTTTATCGTGCACTGGATGATACAAGTTACTGAAATGAATGCACAGATGCCTATCCTGTACTATTTTCTAATATTAAAATAGAAGCTAAAAGAGGCATCTAAAATCAATAGTACATATATTAGTGTAGAAGGGTTCCTATTAAAATATTTCTTTTATTTTTATATGCCCGAAAACGTTACGGATCTATATATTTTTATCGATGTAAATTTGTTTTATATATATTTTTTTTTATTTTTATTTTCTGCAGTCACAAAGGTTTTTCAGGTTTGTTTAATGCTTTTTTCTTTTTTGTTAGTGGTACTAACATTATTTTTTATTGGATTGGTTGTGGATTAACCCTAGTTTTCTTTTTTGATGCATTTTTATATATAATTTTTGTTTAAACAAATATGTTTAATTGTTAATATAGTTTAGTGTTTTACTTATGTAAAAAAATAGATGCTTCCTTTAAAATTTAATTTGAACTTGTTTTTTAAATTAAGATCACATTTAATTCTTTTAAACCTTTCCTTTAATACAGTCTTTCTCTAAATCCAGGCAAAATTTCGAAAGGTATAACAGGCAATCGGATCTGATCTACCATCGACGTTATTCTAATAATAAAATACATTTGTCTAAAACTGCTTAATTGTTGGAAGATTTATAGTTTGAGCATTAAAGTTTAGTTTATTATAGTGTAGTAGTTAGTAAATTATAGTTTAAAACACTAACATAGGATAAGAATATTAAATATATTGTAGATAGTTTCATAGAATTAATAAAAAATACTTTCGTAAATTATTCTTGGTATTAATTCGTTCGTTCTGTGAAGGATTACGACGTTTCACCAAAATAACATTTGGCATTCTTAACTGTTCTTAACCCTCAGGAGAAGCACTGGATAAGGGATACCCAGGGGGTGAATTAAGAGTGTTTTCCCTTATAAATGGTCACGTTGAGAAGATGATTTTGAGTGGGGAAATTTTTTACTATCCACACCATAGCCTTCTTAAGATTTGAATACTAATAAAAACATAAGCGACCGTAGTCACTCTATACACCACCCAGTGCTGTTGTGTCAATGTTTTGTCATATGTTTTGCCTTTATGTTTATATATTTATGCTTATATTATGCCTTTTTGCATAAATAGTGTTTTTTTATCTTGACACAATTTGTGGTAAGTAAATCATAAATATATTTTCTATAGTATTTTTATTGAATACTTTGATTTTTAATTTTTTTAACATTTATTTATCGGTTCTTCCATTTTCTATTTAGCTCAAAATAAACACGCGTTCTTGTTCTCGTTGTGCGTCTGAAGTAGAAGCGTTTTATGAGGCGCCGATATTTTCGACGACAAAGAGTGAACCCAGTGAACTTTATCTAACTAAATAAATATATTTTTTTAAATAAAGCTAAATTATGTAATAAGTATCTGAAAGTACATTAAGTCCTCTTTTAAATGACGTTGGCAGAAAGTAGAGCCAGTTGAACTGTTGAACAGTTCATCTGAAGAATCAGTTGAACTTTTCACTTGAAGCGAACAGCCTTTGAGAATATCAAATGATATTTTGACGAAAAGCTGTCCATTTAAAGCAAAACAATTCTTGGTTTTTGCATGATTATAACGTACTATCTCACACCGCAATAATTATTCGTTAATTTCTCCTTAATTTCTCCCTCTCCGGTTAACAGATGACAGACAGATAGGATTCCCGCCAATAGATAGATAGATAGATTAGAGAGAGTATAAATACAGGGTGCGGTAAATAGTCTAAAGTAATGATACTTAGTGAATTTTTAGAAGAATATGTAATTATTCACCATTTATCTTTCAAAACAAAATAAATAAATAAATCACTGCGCCGTACGCGTCGCCGGGTTACGCATACCGTTATCGTTTTTGATAAAAGTCGGCTTTGCACGATCAGTGCCGAATCTTTTGTTTTATTGCGTCAACTTGTCAATCGTCGCGATAATTTCGAGTGAATAGCACTTGTCTCATAAAATGTGTCGCAGTAAAAACAAAAGAAAATTAGATGCAACTCAGAAAAAAAGTCGTATTGCCAATTAAGATAAAAACAGAAATGCCTGACTATGTCTTGGCGAGTCGTTTGCATTCATATCACTTTTTTTAATGTTAATGAATCAACTGTAAGACTCGACAAGAAATCAGTAGGCAAAATAAGAAATTCTACAGCTTCAACCTCACTATCAACAAAAATAATTTCGTGATTCAGCAATTCAAAAAATGGAAGCTGAATTAATATTATGGATCATAAATTCTGTAGTCAGAAGAGAGTGCCTCTAAGTGGTGCTATAATCCGTGAGAAAGCTGAGAAAGCATGTTAAATAATCTGGTGATGAACATACGGATATACATCCGGAACATACGGTCCGTGTATATATTTATTCACAGTTATATGAAGATCAGAATAAATCAAAGGCAACTATACCTACGGAAGAAAAAATACCTGATATTCTAGTGGTGGAAATAATAAATGCTATGGAATCGATGAAGAATGGAAAAGCTCCAGGAAAAGACAGTGTAACAGTGGAAAGGTTTACAGCTGGCCCTCGAACTTTACATAAAATACTGGCAAAATTGTACTGCAAAATCCCTCAAAGTACAAAAATACTCAACCTATGGAAAAATGGTGAAATTATTCGTCTTCATACGAAAGGATCACAAGAATATTTAAAAAACTACCGTCCAATAAGCGTCCTATCAGTATTGTATATTTTCGCCAGGATAATATCTAAAATGATATTAAGAACGACGCTCATTAATGACATTCTACCAAGAGAGCAAGCAGGATTCCAGGTTGTACGCAGGCCATAGAAAGGCACAACGAATACACTATGCCACTGTGCTTAGCTTTTATCGACTAGGAAAAAGCATTTCACTCCTGAAGATTTAAGGAACTACCATCCAATAAGTCTCGTATCAGTAATGTACAAAGTTTTCACCAACATAATATATAAAAGAATATTAATAAAACTGAATAAAGTACAACCAAGAGAGGAGGTAGGATTCAGGAGTGGATTTAGTACAATGGATCACATCCTGGTTGTTCAGTAGGCCATAGAAAGGCACAACGAATACACCATGCCACTATGCTTGGTTTTTATCGACTACGAAAAAGCATTTGACTCAATTTTAAAGATGACTTTTCATTTGGATGATTTTTCATCCATTCATAATGGATGGACTGCTTAGCATCTTTAGAAGTGTTTCGCAATCTGGATTGGGAAGAGGATGATTGGGAAGAAGATGTATGAGGAAGAGGGTAAAGATTAATGGTGCAAATTTAAACCATCTTAGTTTTGCCGATGATATCGTTCTCCTTTCATAAGACCCAGAGGAGATGCAAAGACACATGTAAGAGCTACAAAAGACTGGTGAACTATTTGGCTTAAAAATAAACCTGAAAAAGAGTCAGGTTAAGTTCAATAAATTTACTGAGGACGGAAGAATTTTAGTTTTAGGAAGGGATTTGTAGATTGTGGACCACTTTATATATCTTGGGCAGGATTTCAATGGAGGGGATACCGTCCGGGAGGTGGAACGGTGTGTTAAATGTGTTAATTGTGGCAATTTGGCAGGCTCAACATAACCTTTAAAAGCAAACTCCCACTTTGCCTAAAAAGAAGTCTTCGATTACTGCGTCCTGTCCGTTATGACATACGGAACTGAAACCTGGACACTCGCATCGCAATCAATTCAAAAATTTCACAGAGGGGAATGCAAAGGTGTATGCTTGGCGTTACAAAACGAGACGGAAAGCCCTGCACACGAATCAGAGCTCACACGAAAGTGTGTGGCAGCATTGGAAGAGTAAAGCAATTGCTGTGGAGTTGGGCATGTCATATGGCGAAGGAATGGGAAGACAGATGGAGTAAGGCAATCCTAGAGTGAATACCGCTTGATCGCAAACGTCCGAAGAAGATCTAAAGCACGATAGACTGATGACATCGTTAGGGATATTGGACCCTAGTGGGAGAGGAATGTCCAAGGTCATGAAAGTTGGAAGCATGCTGAAGAGGCCTTCATCCTGCAGTAGATCCACACGGGCTAATGATGCAAGATTTTGGCGAAACTTCGTGACTCTTTACTGAACGAACGGATTGACACCCTGAATGAATTATTTTTTCGGTGGAGTGTCATTAAATGTGTATTCTAATTTGGATTAGGTAAGAAATTAAAACTTCCATTATTCTGAAATTAAAGTTGTATTTATACTAACTAATATAACTGCCTAATATTATACTAACTAAACTAATTGCTAACGAAAAATATTATAATAACAAATCAAAACTTAGAATTAACTTATTATTACTTTTTTAACTTATTGTTTAAATTTTATAACAAGGAATGTTAGTTTATGAAATTCAATCAAGTAAATTTAAAACACAAAATACTTAAAAAGTAAATTGCATTGGTTCAAGATTAGCTACAGAACTCATTTGTCTGACTTTAACACCAGCTAGTTTTCTTTCTGTCAGCTAAGCTTTGACCTCTTGTTTCTGGTACAAAGAAAATAGTAAACAAGATTGCTAGGAAGACAATTCCACCAAATATCCAAAAAGTGAAATGGAAACCTATTACTTCGGCTAATAACAGGAATATTTTAGTTACTATAAAGGTGCACGTCCAATTGAATGCAGTGGCTACTGAAGCAGATGGACCTCCTAACATATTTAAGGAAGAAGTAAACTCCCAGTACGCCTAATGACAAAATCATCGATCCGGCTGATATATACAACAATATTTTTCTGCCAAATTTATTAATTAACACAGCAGCAATTAAAGTCGCCACAAAATTAACCACACCTACTATTGTTGTGGAGATGGATTTATGAATCGACGATTGAGATTCGTGGAATATTTGGGTTGTGTAGAATATACTACTGGTTGGGTTGGGGGGTGTAGAATACTGCATTGATTCCACTCCATTGCTGGAAAACCATTAAGCCCAGCACAATGCCCATCAATTTCAAGTTGTTTCTGGAAAATAAAACTTGTAGGCTGGCGGATTCGTTATTAGACTCTTCTTGGCCCTTTTCGAATTCTTGGAATTCTTTATCGATAACGGTATTAGCTCCACGCAACCACTGCAAGACCCTGTAAGTTTCTTCTTCTTTATCTTTGGATATTAGATATCTGGGAGTTTCTTTTATCATCCAAAATGCTATCAGAAATGGTATTGCTAGAATGACGCCTACTAAAGCAAGTGCGCACCATTCGTAGCAGGTACCAAACAAGTAGCAAAGTAGGATAACGTGGTTGCCAAAAGCAGAAGGTAATAATCCTAGGGTACCTCTCACTTCTGGTTGTATAGTTTCTGCTAAGTACACTGGGAGTGTTAGAGACAGAATACCCACACTGAGCCCAGCAAATACACGACTGACGTACATATAGGTGTAGCTTTGAGCAAAAACGTTTACTATGAATGCTAACAGAAAAAGTAAATCAGTAAACAATATCGTCCATTTTCTTCCTAAATTTTCTATCAGTGTACCTCCAAGTATAGCACCAACTAAGGCTCCCAATGGCATTAAACTTGTAATCCATGTCATCTGAAATTTAAAAAAAAACAGTATTGAATTAGAAGGAAGTTTAAAAACAATTGCAATGCAGAAACAATAATAGAGCAAATTTTATATTAGAATTTTTGATGTAGACACTAAATGCAAAGAGATTTACACAAAACAATACATTTTTGCATCCATAAATAACCATTGTATATGCATCCACAAATATATGTTGACTATAACTTAACAATAAATTCATCCATAATTAGAACTCTTAGAACTCTACAACTCTTAATTAATTCTGGCTTTTACTAATACTTGGTTCCAATACCATCCCCGCAGACTGTACTCCTGAAAATCACCAGGAGAACCATCATGGAAACTAAAATTTGCTAAATTTGCTTCTTCAATGAAAACATTATGCAACTATCCAGGAGCAGATACAGAGAGTGGGCATATTTTACTAATGGCCGGAATGAAAATATCTTTAGTGAGAGCCAAAAAGAAGACACTAAAACGACAAATGGGAGTAGTACAGACTACATGACCCAACTATTAAAACCATACTAAGTAATCAGTTAAATCCTCAGGTACAGCATTTAACCCCCATTATTGAGGAAGTCGACGTGACACGGTCATGGAAAGAAATAGCAAATGCTCTAAAACGTTCCTCACAAAATGTTCTGGGTTATAAAACTAATAATAAAAAGCAAAAATAAATAACCGAGGAAATCTTGTTGCTAATAGAAGAACGCAGAAAATTCAAAGAGATAAAAGATAAATATAAAACCTACAAAAACTAATACGATCAAAAATCAGGGCTGAAGAAAACGTATGGCTCAGACGTGAATGCAGCGAATTAGAACTACTATAACGCAGGCATGATGGTTTTAATCTTCATAAAATACTTAAGGAGACTGCTGGACTATACAAAACACGAAAATTGGGTGTTATAGTCAATGAAAACAACCAAATCGTTCTGAATGATGCAGAAAAATGCATGTATGGGAAGACTATATCGAGATGTTTTTTTATGACAATAGACCTGGTAAAGAACTAACTACGGGAGAAAACCTAACTGGACCTTCTATTACTAAAGAAGAAATAGAAAAGGCCATACAACTTCATAAAGAACAATAATGCAGCTGGTTCTGATGAAATTCCGAAACAGATAATTAAAGTACTAGACGAGACAGGTATCGCAATACTGTATAGATTATTTAACCAAATGAATGACACCGGCCAATATCCTGAACAATGGCAATGACAACAATCTTCAACTTTTATCACCCTGCCAAAGAAAACCACCTCAAGGAAGTTTGAGGATCACAGACTTATAATTCTTATGAGCGACTCTATGAAAATATTTATAAGAATAATACATCAAAGACTATATAAAAAATGTGATGATACCATAAACGACACACAGTTTGGATTCAGACAAGGGTTGGGCACGAGAGAAGCACTGGTCGTAACGCAGGTTCTAGTACAGAACTAGTACGACCAGCCGAAGTATGTATGTCTGTGTTTTATAGACTACGAAAAGGCTTGTGACAAGGTTTAACATCAAAAACATATACAGCTTCTCCGTCGACTTGACTTGGACCAAAACGACATTCGGTGCATAGAGAATCTATATTAGCACCAATCGGCACAGGCCAGAGTGGACAATACCACGACTGGACAGATTAGAGTTCTTAGAGATGTACGGCAAGGATGTATACTGTTGCCTCTCTTGTTTAATCTATACTCGGAAGCTATCTTCCAGGAGGTACTTGAAAACAAATAGATTGGGATGTAGATCAATGGAGTCTGGATAAACAACATACGTTATGGTGATGATACAGTTTTGATTGCAGACATGGAACAAGAAAGATCTACAATAACTGATCAATATAATAGGAAAAAACAGCCAAAACATGGGATTAACCATAAATACAAAAAATACTAAATTTATGGTAGTCACAAGGGCAACAAACATATTCAGAGATTCCAGCCTGACCTACACCGGGAAACCGATAGAACGGGTAACAAAATTTAAATACCTGGGAACATGGCTGTATGAAGAATGGTCCTCAGATAATAAATTAAATGCGGAATCAAACAATCCCGAATTACTTTCCTGAAATTCAAAAAAACTGTTCATCTGTAGCGACTTCGACCTTGATCTTCGATTAAGATTGATAGGGCGTTACATTTGGTCGGTGCTTCTCTACAGCGTAGTGGGTTGGACCTTAACGGCAAATGCTATGAACAAACTGGAGGCTTTTGAGATGTGGACATACTGCAGAATTTTTAATATAGCATGGACAGCTAGGGTGACAAACAATGATTTTCTTAAATGCATAATTAAAAACCGCGAGCTCCTCAGCATCATAAAGAAAAGAAAGACTGCCTACCTCGGTCACATCATATGAGGCCAGAAATACCAATTCCTACTACTAATCATCGAAGGCAAAATAGAAGATAGAAGAGGATTAGGGTATAAAACGATGTCATGGCTGCGGAAGGTGAGGCAATGGACGGACATAAACGATATACAATCGCTAATTCATACCACCAGAGATAGAGAGAGAATGGAGAATGTGGTCTCAAACATCCATTAATGAATTTGTAAAGGAAGAAGATTCTTAATAAATAGACATTAGCAGGTACAGAGACAATGCGTAACAATATTTTTATATTTGGTATGGTTAACTATTTTGGAAGAGGGGGCTATGGACAGTGGTCCAGAAAAGGTTGGGAACCTCTTCTCTTAGGAGTTCAGATTCGAACTGAATACGCGAAACATAGGGTAAGCCAACAGTGTTGACAGATTGTAAAAATAATATGAATTATTTAAGATGAATTATTTTCCTATTGTGGTAGTTCGTATAGTGGTAGGGTTCGTATTGTGTTTCGTATTGTTGAAGTCCCAAGAGGTTTCCTCTGTAAGGACTTTTCAGCCCTCACAGAGGTGCCTCGACTTGGCCTTGCTTTACAACCTTGGAAGTTCGCCGTATGCGAACCTCCGCAGTTTCCGCAAGTTGGTGGTGTGTCCCGCACTTTTTTACACTCCCTGGAAGAGTGTTCACCGCCGCACTTCACGCAGACGGGATCGGCATGACACTTCTTGGCCGAATGCCCGAATTTCTGGCAGCGAAAACACTGCACTACTCGGCCATTCGACCGCTGGATTTCTATCTTGACATCTTGGTCACGAAAGCTCTTCAGGTTGAAGATTTCCCTATCATTCTTAGGGACAATCACCTGGACGATAGCAATAGGTCTGCTATTTAGTCAAGCGGTTCGCCACCGCTCTACATGAACCGGGTGGAAACCCAGCGAGCGGAGTTCTTTGGTGATGTCGGCGACCGAAATGGTCTCCAACACTCTCCTGAACAAAACGCGAAGATTGCGTTCGCCAGGGGTCGTGAAACTGTGATAATTATAATCACCATCATCTAGCAGCCTAGTGGCCGCCCGATAATCGTCTGGGGTCTGGGGTTGTAACAACACCCCATCTGGCTTCGTGATTGCTCTAGAGAGCAAGATTCCGTCTCTCTTTCTAGACTTTTGGGTAACCTTTTGGAAACCCTCGGAATCGGAGACCGAAGAATGGCCTCCGTCAATTTGTGCGACGGTCACGGCGGTCGCGATGTCACTTTCTTCATCGTCCAAATCGAGCGGTTCAACCGTCGCGACGGGCCCTTCCATCGCGACCGGCTCTTCACTTTTTCTTTTTTCCACATCCGGCGATGCTTTGATAAAAGCATCGTCGGACTTCTTGTCCAGTCTCTTCTTGAGCCGGTGATTTTCTTCGTCTATACGCCCCAAATCGTCGATGAGCTCGATGAGCTTCTTACAAAGCCCATCGTTTTCCTCGGCCGCCAACGCGTTCATCTCGACCGCATATCTTAACTGACCCTCCAGGTCAGTGATATGCTTATCTTTATCCGATACTTCGCGTCGGAGTGCCTTCCAGGCCTCCTCCGTGATGGTGAACCCCTTTGGGTTCGCCATCACCACGTATTCGACCGAACGAACTTTTATACGAACGAACTTTTATGCGAACGAACTTTTATGCGCACGAACTTATGACCGCCACGTGTTCAGGAGCGCGATAAAGAGGTGTTACATCTTCCAAGTCTCGATCCCAACTCTCTTTCGATCCGAACTCTCAGTAAATTTCTATATTATTGAGTTTAATACTATTTATGTGAGAATTTTTTTACCTTGTTGATGACTTTTTTTCAATCCAATCCACTTATTTCATTAAAGATCACGATGTTAATTGGTTGGTTTCTCGAAATCAGTCGCTACAATGTTAACGTTTTTAATTCAATCGTTTCTGGACTTATTTCAATGACTAACTACCCCCAGAAATATTTTCGTAGTGAAAACTTCTTTAGACGCGTTTTTTTCTGAAAAGTGGACGTAAATGAACCGTTACGCTCGGGATGGTGACGCTGAATCAGGTTTACTCAGCTCCACTTAACATCAAACGCGCTCGGGTCGGTGACGTACTGAATCGTGTATACTCTCCAGGTATAGGCTCCAGTCGTCATCAGCCACGTTTTGCATCTAGTCAGTATAGTATTTTAATATAATACGCGAGTCTTATTGTATATGATGTGTGTAATATTTAAAGTGCGTACAATTTGTGCTGCATTTCGCTAATAGCTAAAAATGTATTTTGCATCAAGGTAAGTTCTCGCATTTCTTCAACTTAGACATCAATTAGTATAAGTTAATAATGATAATAAATTCCCCTCAGTAATAAATAATACGTACAATGGTATACTATTTATGAGTAGTTCATTATTTTTTAGATATTTAAATCAACTTGAATCTAAAGAATTTTAACATATTTTAGCTTCCATAAGCCTATTATTTCATTCTTAGCCTCCATCAGTTGGAACAAGGTTCAACGTCCATTAACGTCGCAGCAAACAACAAGATTTTTGTTTTCTCAAACAAAGGACGCAGATCCATCTAACGTTGTCTGTAATGTAAGACCATGACATTACCTTGGATAATATTCCATTGCTACAGTCTTCGCCCTAGAAATTCTGCATTTTCCTTGGACAACTGAAGATCTCGAATGAAATCATTCAATTCCGCTTGGCTCAGTCTTTTTCCTCAAATTCAGGGTCAGAAGATGTATAAGGCTTGTTGGATTCTTCTTCTTCCAAGCTGTTTTCATTTTCTACTTTAAGCTCATAATTTTGGGGTTGAGTAGGAATTGGTAAACTATATGAATGTAGAATAGGTTAAATAGCCGATGGAAGATTCAGGTATTGAACTGTTCCTCTTCTCTTTATTGACAATCATGCCTTTACAGGTGAGTCCAGCGGAATAGCAGTTATCTAAATGGTATGTATAGGCACAACAAAAGTCATAGACCGTTTTTGAAGTGAAAACTTCTTTAGGCGCGTTTTTGCTGATGAGGTAAGTGAACCGTCACGCTGAATCGAATTTACTCGGCTCCACTCGACATCAAGCGCGCTCGGGTCGGTGGCGAACTGAATCATCTATACTCTGGTCCAGTCGTCATCAGTCACGTTTTGCATGTAAGCAGTGCAGTATTTTAATATAATACGCATGTCTTAATATATATGATCTGTATAATATTTAAAGTGCTTGCAATTTGTGCTGCTTTTCACTAACAGTGAAATATTTATTAACTAATACAGTAATATTATACCTGTGAAGTATCACAGGTACAGAGATAAGAATAAATAATTTTATTTAACAATATTAATGTATATATATATATATATATATATATATATATATATATATATATATATATATATATATATATATATATATATTAATCATTAATATATATATATATATATATATATATATATATATATATATATATATATATATATATATTAATGATTAATATATATATATATATATATATATATATATATATATATATATATATATATATATATATATATATATATATAGGACAAGAACTTTATATTATGAATTCGTTCTATAAGAAAAGTATCAGCAGGAAATGGACATCGAAAAGTCCATCTGGAGTCACAAGTGAAGTTGACTACGTAATTACCGACGATAAAACAATATTTAACAATTGTATTGTCCTTAACAATTTTAATGTTGGAAGTCACCACCGAATGGTACGAGCAAAAGTTAGGATTAACTGTCGAAGAGAGCGCGAAAGAATGGTAAGGTCAAAGAAAGCCAAAGTGGATTTTGGGAAATTGTTGGAGGGCCAGCGATTTTGAGATTGCTTTGTCGAACCGCTTTGCTGTGTTACAAGATCCGGGGGAGATGGAAATATCAGCTCAGCATGAAGAAATCACCAACAATGTGCTTCAAACGGCTGCTTCAATAGCACCAGAAGAAAAAGGTCTCAAATAGACAAAAATCTCCAGTAAGACCATTGATTTAATGAAGAAACGATGGACAATGAGAAATACAGAGAGTCCTTTTGGTAGGGTCGAGTACGCTAAGTTCTGCAAAACTCTAAGAAAACTTATCAGAGAGGACATGCGCCGGTTCAACATACAGCTAGTGCAAAAAACCATGGAATAAAACAAAGGAATTAACAAGGCTAAGCAGAATCTGAGAAAGAAAAGAACGCAAAGTTATGCCTTAATGCGTGAGGATGACAGTGTGCAGAGCGCGTATGCAAATGTTAGAGGTTGTCAGAAAATTTTATTCCTAGTTATATGAAGACCAGAACCAATCAAAGACAACAATACCCACGAAATGCCAGATATCCTAGTGGAGGAAGTAACAAATGCTATAGAATTGATGAAAAACGGCAAGACTCCAGGAAAGGACAATGTAACTGTCGAAATGCTAAAAGTTGGTGGTCGGACGTTACATAAAACACTGGCAAAATTATACTCAAAATGCCTCAAAGAACAAAAAGTACTTGACTTATGGAAAAATGTAGAAGGGATCCTTTTACATAAAAAAGGAGCACAGGAAGTTTTAAAGAACTACCGTCCAATAAGCCTCTTATCAGTAATGTAAAAAGTTTTTACTAAGATAATATCTAAAAGAATATTAAAAAAATTGAATTACGCACAACCAAGAGAGCAAGCAGCATTCAGAAGTGGATTCAGTACAATGGGTCATATCCTGGTTGTAGAGCAAGCCATAGAAAGGCACAACGAATACACTATGTACTGTGCTTGGTTTTTATCGACTACGAAAAAGCATTTGACTTAATCTCAAAGCAGACCAAATTAGGAGCCAGGGGGTAGACAAAGCATATGTAAACCTATCAGGATCAATATATGATGGAACTACAGCGACAATTCACGTTGATGATATTGAAGTGGGAATTAATATAGAACGAGGTGTACGGCAGGGGGACGCAATATCGCCTTTTCTTTTCTCTGCTGCCCTTGAAGTATTCCATAAACTGGATTGGGAACAGGATGGTGTAAAGATCAATGGTGCAAACTTAAACCATCTTAGATTTGCAGATGATATCGTTCTCATTTCACAAGACCCAGAGGAGTTGCAAAGACGCATACAAGAGCTGCAAAGAGTTAGCGAACCATTTGGCTTGAAAATAAATATGAAAAAGAGTCAGCTTATGTTCAATAAATTCGCTCAGGACAGAAGAATTTCAGTTTTAGGAAGGGATTTGGAGATTGTGGACCACTTTATATATCTTGGGCAGAGGATTTTAATGGAGGGGAATACCGCACGGGAGGTGGAACAGCGTGTTAAAGGTGGCTGGCAGGCATTTGGCAGGCTCAACATAGTGTTTAAGAGCAGATTCCCAATTTGTCTGAAAAGAAAAGTCTTCGATCGGTGCGTTCTACCCGTTATGGCATACGGAAGTGAAATCTGGACACTCGCATGAAAGCACGATGGACTGATGACATCTTTAAGTATATTGGACCCGAGTGGCAGAGGAAAGCCCAGGACCGTGAAAGTTAGAAGCATGCTGAAGAGGCCTTCATCCTGCAGTAGATCGACACGGGCTGATGATGATGATGATCTCCTTGAAATTTCGCTCTCTGATGCGATGTTCTACATATGTATTGTGTTTCTGTACTTGCTTCTGTCCTCAATCTCTGTCGGATCCATTTGTGCCCTTTCCAGATCAGTTCTGACTTGTGCGATCCCTTGTATGTATGTAATAATTTTGTAGGTGAGTCTTGTCGGTGGGAGCCTACTGATATGTCCATAGAATTTTAACCTTCTTTTTCTTATGTCCGCTACTACGTTGGACATTCTCTCTGCGGTCTTCCTGGAATATAGTCTGTATCCTTCCTCTGTTAGTTCAGGGCCGATAGTTTTCCTCATATTTTTGCGTTCTCCTTTTTGTATGTTTTCTATGCCGCTTTTTGTATGGAGTGTAAGTGTCTCGCTTGCATATAGTACCTCTGGTTTGATTACTGTGTTGTAGTCTCTTATTTTTGTGTGTGCGGATATGCATTTCTTATTACAGATATTGTATATTTTTTCTCCTTTATTTGGGTTTTTCGCCACTGTCTAAAACTCAAAAAATATGAAAAATACCTGTTCTTATTTAAAGAAAGAATCACTGGGTAAAAACAAAAAACCAAACGGAAACAAATTCCTCAGTGATTTTTTTTTTTATTTATTTATTTTTTTTAAATAAATTTGCCTAACGAACAAAATTTTAAAGATATAAAAAATCTCCCCCCGTTTTCAAAACTAAACTAAAAAATAAATTATATTAATTCGTAATATATAAAGTAACGAGTGAAAGTAAATATATATTTTTTGTATATTTCAACGATACTTACATTGACAACAATAGATTTTCATGACAGTGAAATACTACCAAAAAATATATATAGGTAATGTTTACTGTGTGATTGTTTATTGTACTGATTGTGTATTCAAATATTTAAATGTTTTTAATTGTATTCTTTAGAATCGGGAACCATATTGAATTTAAATCTACCGAAGGCATAGTAATACAGTTATTTTTATTTAAATTAATTATAGAGGTTTCTTTTAATCTTCTGTATTTTGTTTTTTATCTTTTATATTTTTTTAGCTTTTGTATTTTGTATTTTGTTATTTTGTTATTAAGAAACCGCAAAAGAACCGCAAAAAACCGTTAAAAAAATTGTAATTTTTTATATCTTTAAAATTTTGGTCGTTAGGCAAATTTACTACCAAAAAAAAAAAAAAAATCACTGAGAAATTTGTCTCCGTTTGGTTTTTTGTTTTTACCCAGTGATTCTTTCTTTAAATAAGAACAGCTATTTTTGATATTTTTTGAGTTTTAGACAGTGGCGAAAAACCCAAATAAAGAGAAAAAATATATGAACACGCCACAATCATTCAGACATTACAGATATTGTAAGTCTTGCCGTATGCCCTCTTCATCTTCTGTAATCGAGTCTTGTGTGCTATCTTCTCTCATCCTGTAGGTTCGAGGATCTCACCCAGGTATTTGAAATTCTGTGTTCGTATTCGCATTTGGTGTTCAAATTTTGAACATCTAATTTTGAGCAAATTAATTCGGTTTTTTGAAAGGAGATTTGTAGGCCAACTTTCTCTGCACTTTAGGACTTCTATCTGTTTGGTTGCCCTTGTTTCATAGTCTGCAAATATGGCTAGATCGTCCGCGAAAGCTAGGCATGAGATTTCAGTATTGTTTTTGGTTCGTCCAAGTCGTATTGGTTTTCAGAGTCCTTGATTTTTCAGTTCCTTTTCCCATTCCCTTAAAACTTTGTCCAGGACCAGGTTGAAGAGGAGTGGGATCAGTTCCTGTGCTTTTTGTGTAATTTTATTGTGGAATTTTTCCCCTGTGTCTGGCTGTTCCTTTTCCCATTCCTCTATTATATTGGATTCCTTGATCTTTTTCCTGTGAAATTTAGGTGTGAAATATAGGTGTGCCTTCTTCTGATGAACTCTCTCTCTTCGATTTGTGTTAGGTAGTGGTCTGAGTCGATGTTTGTGCCCCTGCTGACTTGAACATCATTCACATCACTTGAAATCTTTGTTGTGGGTATGAGATCGCAACGTGGTCTATCTGAAATTCACCAATCTGTTGTATAGGCGACCTCCATTATTATTTTTTAAAAAACTTACATCGTTGCTTTAGCACCTCGAACTTCAGCTGAATTGAACCGAAGCTATTTTTCAGAAAATATGTGACCATAAAAATATCCACAGCAGGTATATTATCAGAATTAGCCTTTATGAACCCTTTGTCACATATTACTGAACTACATTAGTAATCAACATTATTTTATTTTGCACATAACCCACAATCATTTTGACAGTATATATACGAAGAGAAGCCGTTGTCAGTACTCACGGGAAAACGTAAAACACTGGTCTTCTGACGTCACAAACATAGAGGCCAATCGCGGCGCGTTCTTATTCACGTGATTTTTTTTTAATTTTCAACATTTTTATTCATTTATAATTAATTGTAGTTAAAAAATAAAGAAAAACCCTATTGGTGGATGCCCTACTTTAGCAGAAAACGCATATTTAGGAAGGCATAATCAGCTTGCTAAGATAATCCGCTTAATCATTGTCTTTTACTAACATCTACTCCGCTGTATTATAAATATAGTCCTCAAGCCTTTTTGGAGCCTGACGATATGCTGCTTTACTGGGATATGCCGATAATACCTGACAGAGCTGTCAACTACAATAGACCAGACAGTCTTAATAAATAAAAAACAAAAGAGGGGATCAATTATTGATATTGCCATACCACTGTCTCACAATATATATATATATATATATATATATATATATATATATATATATATATATATATATATATATATGTATATTTGCGATATACATACATATATATATATATATATATATATATATATATTTGCGATCAAGCGGTATCCATTCCAAGATTGTTTTGGTCCATCTGTCATCCCATCGCCTCGCTCTATGGCCAGCTCATCTCCATTTCAATTGCTTTACTCTTCCAATGAGATGTCACACACTCTCGTTTGTTCCTTTCTGTGTTCTGTTTTCGTGGCTTTCCGTCTCGTCTTGTAATGCTAAGCATACATCTTTCCATTCCCCTCTGTGCTACTCGAAGTTTTTGAATTTTTTAAATTGAAGAGATATATATATATATATATATATATATATATATATATATATATATATATATATATATATATATATACATAGATTAGTTGCTTGATCGGGAGGAAGCCCCACCCATTCCTTACATTAGAGGGCACATGTTTCGTCTGTTGGTGGTTAGACTCATCAGAGTACCGACATATGCTCTCTTGCCAATACAGGAGGTGAACCAGGAAACATTAAAATTTTGTATTGTTACTACTTACAAGGACATTTATTGTTACTACTTACAAGGACATTGGAGGATGGGTTGTGGCTTGTTGCGCAGATAAAGGAATGAATAAGTAGGTACTTACCGTTTCCCGAAGAGTAAACCATTCAAACAGTTTATTGTAATTGCAAATCAATAGAGAAAATTCGAAAAAGTTCTTGAGAAGTTCGAAAAGTTGAAAAAATGTCAAAGTTTTATGACAAAAAAGGGTTACTGTTCACATTTTTGTCGGTGAATAACACCTCGCAGTTTCCTAGTTTTTAAAGTGAAACGCTCCGCACCCGTCAAATCAGCGTTTAAAACTAATTACCGGTACGCTCGGTCGCGGGGAATCTATGCCCAAATCGCATGTTTTAGAAACCATTTAAACCCCCGAATTCTGGCAACCAACAAAACTTGTAACGCCACCGACGAGATATGATGACGTGGCGTACGGTGGCTGAAGGTAAACGTCCGACCAACGATGTAAAAATTGTGGCGGGGGGATGGAATTTTTATCCTCATTATTTGGTGTGATGGGTCGACGTTCTTCTACAATTGGAAATTTTAATTTTTAATAATATCTTAAAGTGAGTTAAAAAAAATTATCTGAACGGAAATAAAATATGGTGTTTTGTTCTGATATGCTAAATGCTGGAGCCCTTCTTCACAAGCCGCCACTGAAGTGATTTAAAACAAAGTTGAAATGCTTTCTTTCATATAGTTCAAATGTACTGTCAGGACATAACGAATCAATCAATTCCTTGATTAAAGACCCAAAATATTTTTTAAATATTTGTTTCAACTAACAATACGATACGTCAGAAAATTGTAGATAAAAATACAATTTTTTCAGTGATTAATTATTTTAATTTACTTAGGTATTATCAGAATTAGCTGATTGAAAAAAAAATGTTATTTTGTTTCTTCTTACCTGTGTTTTGATTTGCTTTAAAGGTAGTGTTTTCTGCACAGGTATCTCAACAACCACATGACTATCATCATTTTTCTCCTTGATTTGTAATGCTTCTATTTGAGTTTTGTAGATCGTTGAATTTGATTCTAAATCGGCAAGTAAAGATAGGTCCGTTGTAGTGGTACTAGTGGAAATTGACGGGCCCTCTTGGGCATGCATGATGCCTTTGATGCTGTCCATTCTGTAAACAAACAATATCAATAATATAATAATCTAAGGTCAAATAATGAAAATTCTTAATAATAGACCATAAAGCTGGTCAATCTAGTTATAATAGAAACCAATGTATACGGAATGGAGTCGCTTTAATCACTTTCCGAAGCAAAATCTTGCCATTTTTAATTAACCGAAATTATCTAGTTCAAGCTACATTCCCATCTACATTCCCATATTCCCATCCCTACATTCCCATACAACACTTGCATTTTAACGATTATTCTTTGTTATTTCACTATTTACAAAATCAAGATTTGTTTAAAACATTCTCAGAGGAAATTTCAGATAGTCCTCTAATATTCTGTGTCCTCGGATATTCAATGTCCTTTGATGGACGGTTTCGCTGGCGTATCGACGGAATCTCATCTATCTTTTTCAAAGCGTGCTAAGCATAACATAACGAGAATATCAAGAAAATAATAGGAAAAAAGTGAATAGGATAACCAAAAAATGTTATGAATGTATGAACAATTCTGAAATCAGAGAAATTTCTGTTCTGTTTGCTGGGGCTTTGGTTTGGCATTTTCTTGATGTATCTTCCCATCCTTTTGCTGGCGTCACATTTGTATCAAACCATGTTTTATTTCATCAAGGTAGTTTAGTAGTCAAATCGCTATCGTCGCAATGGTTATGAATCCATTAATATTTGTATTTTATACAAAGACTGTTGGTTTCATCTTTCCTTAGTCGCTGTTGCAATAAAGGCAATGTAGGCACAGTTTGCTTTTCATACATAGTATACATTTTGCTTCGAATTAAGTATTTGTCGCTTTCGTCAACACATTTGCTTTTACCAGAATCACTACGGACTTTTTTGGCTTTAATTGGCTTCGTCCTAAAGAAACATACACATTTTTAACAATTTGCTTAACATCGGACAATAAATGTTTTCTTTTAAAATTAGCACTACCGGAGGCCCAATGATCATTATCTTGCCAAGAACGTCACATTTTTAGCACGTTTGGAATAACGAAAAATACGATCAAAATTGTAGAACTGCACTGTTTAAGAAAAGAGTGCGAACTAAACTAAAATAGTTTGAAACTACTAAACTAAGTATAACATTAATTTTATCTTTTTACCTATTATTTTATTATTCCCGGCCCTGTTTACGTTTCTTGCAACTTTGCTGCATTTCGTTACGGCAGGGGTTGTTAAGAGTTTACTGCAGGCAATGGTGAACAATATATTTTGAAACGCACTATATCGTACTTATAAGAAGTTGCTCCAAAAAATCTGTACTGCTAGGAAACTGACTCTTTTTTCATCATTGAGAGCAAATGGTAATTGAAAAAAAGGCGAAAATATTTACGTAAACAGGGAATGCAACTGATAAATGAGTATATAGAGAGAAGATATCTGGTGTTAATGCAGCGACTTCAGTAGAAAAAATCCCATGAAAGCACTACGAATTGAACCGCAATCCAAATAGGAGGAGCGTTTATTCGAGGCAACGTTTATTCGAGTTACGAATAACAATAACAAGTTTACAATTCGAGTTACGTTTATTCGAGGCAACAGCTGGCTTGAGACCGGATCGTTTTATTCTACAGTCTTGCGTACTAGGTAGTCGCAATGAGCTAAGTGGGGATTCGTCGCGGCTGCCTGGTTTATTAGCAAGCGATTTCTCGGTTACCAATTGGGTGATCATGTTCGCACCCTCCACACCCCCAAGCCATTTTCTAAAATAACCCCGAAACTGCACATCTGTTTTATGGGATCTGTTTTAAGGTTTTCGGAGGCGAAAACTACTTAATAAACCGTTATCTTATTTTTTTTTTCTAAAACTCCAAAAATATCTGTTCTTATGTAAATATAGAATCACTGGGCAAAAAACAAAAAAACCAAACGGAGACAAATTTCTTAGTGATTCTTTTCTGTAATAAATATTCCTAGCAAACAAAATTTTACAAATATAAAAATGTTCTAAAATAAATACAAACATTTTAAGGTTAACGTTTCGGGAAGTCTTCTTCCCCCGTTTTCAAAACGATTTTAAATATAAATTATATTAATTTCGATATAATACAAAGATAGGAAGTAAATACAAAATTCAAATTTGGAATTATTAACTATGTGCTTAAAAACCACATATTTTCAATGAGAAAATGATTATCAACAAAATTTTGGCAATGGGTTCTTGTCTTTCTCCTTTGATGAGTAATATCTTTATGGAGGAACTCGAGAATGACATATTAAGTAAATGTATTAAAATCCAATAATATGGCTTAGATATGTTGATGATATTTTTGCTATAGGGCAACATATCATTGATAATCTAAATAATTTTTTTCAAGATTCTCGAGAGCCTACAATTAAGTTTACTTTAAAGATGGAGAGGAAGAATAAATTACCATTCCTCGACACTTTCATATTAAAACAAAACAACACATTAAAAACTACAGTTACACAGAAAACACTACAACTACAACTACAGAAAACCAACAAATACCGATAGGTATCTCAATTTCTTTGCCAATCACTCAAAATCAGTCAAAATAGGAGGCGTAGCCAAAGGGGGGTTTTGGGGGTTCAAACCCCCCCGAAATACGCCAAATATTACCTAATGTTATACCGAAAAAATACGAGGAGTGAAGAGAGTTAAATTATTACATTTGAATTGAATATAAATCCGAACTAGTGGACGTTGCGCACAGTAACGCCATCTCTTGCCAAGTAGTATATTTTTGTTGTTTCATTTACTTCAAACTAAACCCCCCCCCCCCCCCCCCCAAACTAAATCCTGGCTACGCCCGTGAATTAAGTTTATATGACAGAGCAAAACTTGTATGTACCGACAGTTATACACTACAAAAAGAAATGTCATCAAAGACATTTTAATAAAAAACAAATACCCAAAAAAATTAATTGATAAATCGTTTAAAACTTTTGATACCAGACAAAACAGACATGTTATTAATAACAATAACAATAACCCCCAAACAATTAACCTCATAATTTCTTACATCCGCGGAATTTCTGACACAATTAAAAGGGTAGGAAATAAATACAACATAAGAACGACATTTAAAACAAAAAATACTCTTAGATCTATATTAACAAAAACCAAACCAAACAACACACAACAGAATAGTAAAAATGTGGTTTATAAAATTTTATGCGAATGTGGCAAATTTTGTATAGGTGAGACATCTAAACCGTTAGATGTTAGAATAAAAGAACTTCAAGACGTTCTTAGAAAGGGCGATTATGAAAAATCTAGAATTTGTCAACACGCATGGGAATCGGGACATAAAATCAATTGGAATAATTCCAAAACGGTATTAAAAGAATCGGTAACAAAATACAGAAGATTAAAAGAAACCGCTGTAATTAATTTAAATAAAAATAACTGTATTGCTAGATTTAAATTCAATATGGTTCCCGATTCTAAAGAATACCATTAAAAACATTTGTAAAAGTATTTCAGTACAGTACACAATCACATAGTAAACTTCACCTATATATAATTTTTTGGTAGTATGCCACTGTCATTAAAAATTATTATTGTTAATGTATCATTGAGATACACAAAAATATATTTACTTCCTATCTTTGCATCATATATAGAAATTAATATAATTTATTTTTTAGATTAGTTTTGAAAATGGGAGGAGAAGACCTCCCGAAACGTTAACGTTATAAAGTCTGTATTTATTTTAGAACATTTTTATATTTTTAAAATTTTGTTCGTTAGGTAAATTTATTACAGAAAAGAATCACTGAGAAATTTGTTTTTTTTTACCCAGTGATTCTCTATTTACATCAACAGATATTTTTGATATTTTTTGAGTTTTAGATCGTGGCGAAAAACCAACAAAAAAAATATATGAACACACCACAATCATTCAGGCATTACTTAAACCGCGTTATCTTGTGCCCTTGGTGTTTCCGATGCATCGCCACTGGCGGAGTGGGCCAAGCGCTTCGAGCGCCCGAAACAGCCGCATCGTTAGCCGAAGAGGTCCCAGTGGATCTTGACAACGGAGACCGCGCACCGGGAGTCGAAGAAAAAGGATATCAGTAGATGTCCTGCCGGACCAGGAAGGGCTCCAAGGTTTCGTAAGCACCTGCCGTACTCCCCTTCCAAACCTACACTGATTGTTTTGAAAGACAAGTCTGTATTCTTGGAAGTAATGCGACACTTCAAGAAAGACAACTTGAACTTCGCCATAAACAAACCTGAAGGCGTTTTAATCAAGCCCAAGATGGAGGCAGACCGAAAAGCTGTTTTGCAGTTTTTCAACGAAAAAGGTTACCAACCTTTATCAATCCAGTAGAACGAAATCTCCGCGTTATCTTCAGTGGCGTGATGGAATCAATTTCAACCGAAGAAATCGGATGGAAGTTCCATCCGATCAATATCACGAGATGGCAAACAATACTGAAGAATCCCATCGCGACATTGCCGCGTGGTGAAAACAACATCCTCGATATCCTTGAAAAATCCCCATAAAAATAATCTGGAGTCATCAAATCAATTTTGCGTAAAAATTGTCAAATTGATAAAAGTGGTTTATGATAGCATTACAGTATTATAATCACTTTTTATCTATAGGCAACATCTTTTGAACTATTTGAATTTTATATGAAATAATGTCCTAGCCACTGCTTAAAATTTGTCGTAAACTGCGTGGAGAAATTTCCAATCGTACACAACATCATCAAATGAACCAGTCTGTAAAAGTCGAAGTGCAAAATAAACCATGGAAAATGCGTCAGTGCTATTATTCTCAAACTTTTTATTATATCAAACCATTGTAAAGCAACGAACATTGGTGTAAAGTTCGCGGGGACCACCGTAGCAACCGGAGCAACAAATGCAAAAGGTCAGTAATCTACCAGCCATCTGCAGCAACTACAGAGGTCCGCATCTGGCGAAATTCACCGGTTGCACAGCCAGACCAATCCGGGGACCAGCCATAAGGACGTTGTCTTCACAGCGTTCCCCAAAAGAAGAGACATCGCCAACACCAATTCCAGCTCCCGCACAAGCATTTGTGCGGGGCCAGCAACGGAACGAAATTCCGGCACAGCCAACACAGTAGATCAGCTTGTGAAACAAATCTCAGTTCAATTATAGGGTCTGATTCAAGCGGGATTAGGCCCAATCCTCTCAAACTACAAAACCAAAAAACTAAATCACTGGAGAGTTTAGTAATAAACCATTTAAAAAATGAGATTTTTCTGAATGGCCAAACAGAAATGTACTAATCGCCTTTATTGGATTTATACAAGCAAGAAATAGAATCTGTACGGATTTCCTAAAAATATATAATTGATTGTGTAAAAGTTTTGTATTCATAGCCATTTCAACATCGAAAATATATATTTCTGACGAAGCTCCAGTGCTAGCGAAACGCGTCAAACATTAATAATAAAGCGGTAATTTTAACAAAAAAGTCTCTTATTAAACATAAAAAATCCAGTATGGCAATACTACCTTGAACAAAAGGTAGTATTGCCATACAAACACATTTCCCGGATCTAAACTCAATAGAACATTTATTATGTATTCTTAAAGATATAATCCAGTTTTAAATGAAAAAAAAAGTTTAAAATGCGAAGATATATTTATTAGACAACCTGAATGTGCACCACAATTTTGGTGAGAAGCGGGCATAATGAAGACATACCTTTCCGCAAATGTGCTTAAACAAACCGTAAAACTTACTTTTACTTTTTAAAAGCAGCTTGCCCAGTCACCGGATCTAAAGCCTGTAGAACACTTATGAGATAATCCTAGAAACAGAATTCAGCGACAACTGAGAAGATTTAAAAAAAAAGGATAAAATACCTTTTTCCACAAGAACAGAACAAGATAACAGAGTAACCAAATAACGATTGTTTTAGACATCGGTTTTCAACAATTCTTCAAGAAAATGGTAATGTCTTAATGCTCTGATCAATGCTTTTTGCCGTGGCTGTATTGCCGAAAATTATCCCAATATATTACACCACTTCAACTATCTCACCCCCAACAACACGCGCAAATTCAACAAGATTAAGGAGTGGTATCCTCCTAGGTACATTCTGCCATGGAAAACACCAACACTTAATCGTATTAAATGACAATATTATGTTAATGATAATATTTTCATTTAAGGTTATTTCTTCTGGAAAAAAGTATGCAGTAAAATCATGAATTATAAATGTTTATGGTTTGAAAATTAATCTAAAAAATTAACGGATACATTGAAATTCCACCATACAAAACACCCACTGACGTAATATATACGTAACCCTATATAACCTCATTTGACTTTTGGAAATGAATAAAAAATTACAATATTTTCTTATAGTAATATGTATGCTGGCAAATGTATTAAAGATAATAACCTCCTACTCACGGGCGTAGCCAGGATTTAGTTGGGGGGGTTAGTTTGAAGTAAATAAAACAACAAAAATATACTTACATGAAATTTAATATCTATATATTCATCGGAAAAATTACGACATATTTATTCGGATATATATTCAATTCAAATGTAATAATTTAACTCTCTTCACTCCTCGTATTTTTTCGGTGTAATATTAGGTAATATTTGGCTTATTTCGGGGGGGGGGGGGGGTTGAATCCCCCCCCCTGGCTACGCCCGTGCTTCTACTATAATATTAAGCTAAACATGCAAGATTCTTATTATTAGTATAACAAATTCAACTACTTGCTAGATAGCAATTTAATTTTGTCTCTTGGCAATATCGCAACAAGTATTTTAGAGAAAAAGAACATATTTCACTTTCAGGATACCGAAACACATATAATGCTTAAACAGAAAAACAATCTTACCTTCAACAAACACAAAATGAGCCCAAACTAAATTTTGGAAATTCAAACACTAAATGGTAAAAACTGAAAACCTAACCACCACCAAGATTTTTGATAATTGTCCTTTTTGGAATAATTTATTTTATTATCAAAACATGCCGCTGTTAGAGGACAAGAAAGTTGTAAATATTTTAAATGAATCGTCGGAAAAAGACATACGAGTTGAAATATTTATAAGAAATCATTCAGAATCCTTAATATTATTCTTTCCTATTTTTTTGATGTCCAACGAAAAATAAATTAAATGCATCTGTAATATTAATCTACTAGATTCAGTTATCTATCTATCACACTCTATCTTTCTGTTTTTACAGTGTCTCCGACTAGACTGGGTTAAATCACACTTGAATAGAATTTTACTGTTGATATTTTAAAAATAAATGTCTATCGATTACAATTATTTCTCGTATTGTAACAATTCATATTTAATTTTTAAACAAGGATATATAAGAGATGTCGATTAATAAACTGATAACTGTCGATTAATAACAGTCGATTAATAACTGAAAATAGAAATGCTAAAACTCACTAATTTTCAAATTTTATAAACCTCTTTTTGGTGATGATTTTTTGAGGAAAATAATTATTTTTTTTTGGTTCTTAATAACTGATCTTTCACTTTGATTATTTTAGTTTTAAACTTGTGTTCCTTTAGGGTGATGGTTTAGATTCAATAAAAATTAGGGAACATTTTAGATATTTTACTTTGATTTTTTATTTGGAATTAACGCAAATGAGAGCAACATGTGCGTCGTACTGCAGAGACCACAGTATGGGGAGTTATTGTTTATGGTAGTAGCATTATACCGGGTTTCTCGCGGTAGCTGTTCGTTAGATGTTTTCGTGGTTAGAAAAAACGTAGAGTTCTGATTTTTTGAACTTCAGGGTTATTTAAGATTATCTTTCAGTTTAAAATATTTTTAAGGTGTTAGCACTTTCAGTTATCCTGGAAGTAGCCAGTAATTTTCTTATTTTAAATGGAAAACGTGGTATATTATTTCATTTTTGGATTCCTGAGAGAATTTCATGATGAGTTTGAAAGATGTAACTTTATTGTCAACACCTCGCCTTTTATCCATTTTCGATTGGTGCTTAGCGCTTCTGTGGTAGACGGAAGCGCAAGAATGATACTTTTAAAATCAACATTGATAATTAATTTATCGCATACAGGGTGTCCAAAATTTGATGAGCAACTACACTATTTTCCAAGCTAAAAAAGTTCATTCTTACAAATGTGACACTCTGTATATGATTGGATGGTAGGATGCAGAATTTGATTCTGCATCGATTCGTTATAACTTTTCCTATACCTATTTTCAACGGTTTTCTTGTTAATCAGTATGTATTTTTTATCAAACGCCGATGAAATTCCAAAAGTCCTATCTACCTAAGCCTTGATTTTGACAGGAATTGAAGCTCATCAGCATCAAGCAGCTCACAAATTCGTGAGATATCTACTTACAGTTTTAGTGATTTTATTATTTTTTTCAAGTATAGTTTACATTGGAGAATATTGAAGAATATTCCAATACTGATTTGTTAAATTTGTTTTATACGTTTTTTGTTTAATTATGGACAATAGAGTCGCATATCAAGTGTACGATGAAAATTTGAATGGGGCTAGATATTTGTAGATACTAAGAGGGGCTGTTAGTGATTTCCTAAATGTTTGACCTCTACGTGACAGAGCAAACAGTTGGCTCAGCTAGATGGTGTTCCAGCATATTCCATTATAGCTGTACACCAGCAATTGACCTTAATGTTCGAAGATCGGTGGATTGGTCGACAGGGACCCTAGAACTGGCCACCCAGATCATCCGATTTGACGCCCTTGCATTTTTCACCTGTGGGGCCGCCTCCCTCCACCTCATTCACGAGCCGCCACTGTTACATCTTTCAAAATTTGCAAAATAATCAGAAACAGTTCAAAATAGATACAGGGAAACCTGGTGGAACTCATCATGAAATTTTCTCAGAAATCCAAAAATGAAATAATATACAGGATGTTCGATTTAAAAAGTCTATTACTAAATCTATTCTTTCAAATCTCCAAATCATTTGCCAACCGAGGAGGTGAGAGATAGTATCTGAGTTTCGGAATCAAGTACTAGTCTGAGTTTAAATGAAGAGAATAGGGCACTTTTAAATGGGTAGAGATCTACTAGCCTTTTAGAAGTTAGTGCCTTGAGGTTTACAAGACATCTAAAAGCCAGACAAGAAAAGATTGTCAGTATACTAACCAGTGTTATAGAAGCTCGTAAGTTATTGCATCTCTGTGTTTCCTCCCTCATATTTTATAAAGCCCAACACTTTTTTCTTCGGCCTAAGTTTGATTTGATGATGATACTCATAAGCGCCTTCATCGCTTGGATGCTTTATCTGTTGCTCTACGTGTTTCTGGTTTTCCATCGCGATCAATTCTTCATGTGCCTGTTCCATACACTCCTGCGATATTGTCCCCACTTGTTTCTCCTGGGATAAACTGAAAATTGAATTTTTAGGACGTCTTAGGACGTCTTGAAAGGTTCCTAGTTAAATTCGTCATTCAGGTTCACAAAGCATCACCATAAAGTTGACTTTGCACATGATCCGGATTTCTATATTTGTTGGGTGATAAACATTTTTTGCAGATAAATACACAGTTCAGCAGGTTTATGTCCTAGTTTTTCTAGTATTTCAGCCAAAACTTTCAATAATAATGTTGTTATATATACAGTATGTCTTTTCTTTTGTTTGCTAAAATTATTAATTTTTATTCAATTTTTTCTTCGCATCAATTCACTGCTGGTGACGTTCAACTAATGCTAGCATTAATTTGTTTATGTCGTTTTTTGGAATCGCCTCAATGGCCCACGACTTGTGTAACACTGTCATAAAACGTTCCTTTCATGGCCAGGTGTTTGAGTTTCGGGAACAGGAAATACGAAGATAAATCAGACGAGTACATCGTGATTTGGTGACGAAGTCACTAAGGGTACTGTCACATTAAGCGCAATAACAATCCGTTAATCGATTCTAATGATGGCAGTCCCGTTTTATAGAGATATACAGTTTTCAGATTATATATTGTTTCAGTAGATGGTGATAGTAGTTTTCTTTAAATTTAAGAAATTATGCTATTTTTCCGACATACTGTGTATTTAAGTCAAGGTTCTCCTGTTTTTTTATTTTGAGATTGAGTCGTCCGCAAAGTTGGATCATTTTCTAAGATTAGGTTTTGGAACTCTTCCCCTCTGATATTTTCTGTTTTTACTCATTTGACCCTTAATTTCACTTTCTTATCCTTGTCCATACCTTGTATTAGATTCCATAGAGATTCTTCTTCAAGATTTATATTCCTAAAATATTCACTTCATTTTGTATTAAAATTTACCTTCTTCATCAGTATATTTATTTTGGAATCTGGGGAAGGTTGGTTTCTTTCACTAGTCGTTTAACTTCTGCTATCTATTGATGTTTCGTATCGGGTCTTGAATTCATATGTGTTTTCCTTTTTTACTAGTCGATCGATGTGAGGATTCTGATTTTTATTATTTTATAGCCTCGGAGTATTGGCTGGATTATTGCTTATAGTACTACATTTGTTATACTTAATGCATACTACCTAATTGTATATCAATTTGTCTCAGTTAGTTAAAATTTGTGTATTATTCCTTTTATGTTTATCGTATGTTGCTACTTACAAGTACACATCTAGGTGAATCGAGACATTCTTTACTTTTCATCACTGTTTCAGAAATAGTACTTAGGAAAGTTCGAGCGATATTTATGAGTCAAAATAATGATTGAATAAATTTTGATGTTTTCCTAAAACTTAAAATAGTTGCAGAAATTTACATTTTTTTATTTATAATGCTAAAACAAATTGTATAATTATTAAAAATAAATGCCTATTTATTTAAACAAAGGAACGAATTGACTTCGTTATTATTAATCCGCGCGGTTCGACAAAAAAATATTTCAATATATACATATATATATATATATATATATATATATATATATATATATATATATATATATATATATATATATATATATATATATTTCTGTTGTCGAAATCTATTTTGTGACCCATTTGGTTATAATGTTCTGTTAGAGTTGAGGGGAGATCCGATTTTCGGACGGCGAGAAAATGCTCGTATATGCGATTTTGGATACGTTTGTTAGTTTGGCCGATATAACATTGGGAGCAGCCAGAACAAAGAATTTCATAGACTTCATGTGACTCTTGTGGAATATTATTTTTCACTGGTCTAAGGAAACTGGATATATTTCTTTCTGTTGTAAATATCGTTTCGATATTACGGGATCTGAATAAGTGGCAAATTTTATCAGTAACTCCCTTGATATATGGCGGAAGAACTTTGGGGTTTTGGGACAATTCTCTAGTGAGTTGGTGAATATGACCAGTTGCCTGAACATTATTGATATGCCTTTTTATTTGACGCATGTCATAGCCGTTTTGAATCAGTGCCGTTTCAAAGGAATTAAGTTCTGTTTGCCTATGTCCCGTGTCCGATAATCTAAGTTTTGATAACCGAATTTAATTAAGATGGATGATGATGTGAGTTCGCATTTAGATAACGGTTTGTATGGATAGGTTTACGATAGAATGAATAGGAGAAGCTTTGGATTGGCCGTTTGGATATTAGAACGTCAAGAATAGGGAGGGCAGAATTGCTTTCAGTTTCCATTGTAAATTGGACCTGGGGATGTATACTGTTCAAATGCGAAAGGAACAGATTTAAAGATGGTATTCCGTGTGGTCAAATGACAAAGGAGTCATCTACATATCTGAACCAGCAAGTAGGTTTGGTTGCAAAGTTTTTTAGTGTGTTTGTCTCAAGTGTTTCATAGTGTTTCATAAGTGTTTTCCAAAGTTTCAAAGTATTCCATAAAATATTGGCTATGACCGAGGGAAGGGAGAGCCCATAGGAATTCCACGAAGTGTGTTATTTTATATGTCAGATAAGGGGACTTACTGACGGATGTGTTATGTATGTTCTTTTCTTGTGAACTTTAAATCTAGGTGCATTTCTAGATATTTCGTATATGTAGAGAGTGGTATTTGAATGTTATTTAGAGACTGGTGAACATTGATCTTTTCTTAACCTGTAAGTCACTTGGACAAATTGTGCTTTATTTCTTTTTATTCTCCCCTGACAAATATATATTTGGATATAATTCAAGTGCCTTCGTAAGATCGTGGACAATGTAACTAGATTTCCAAGGCTTGCAAGCATGGCAATGTTATTCGCAAAGGTTCTGATGGTAGTTTCAGTATCTGTTGGTAAATCAGTTGTGAACAAAATACATATAGAAATGTTCTAAGAGCGCTGTCTTGTGGAACCCCAGATTTAATTCGAGAGTTGGACGTACATTCATTCCGCCTTATTTGAAATTTCCTCTCACTTAGGTAAGATCTCAGTAGAAGGAAGATGTTTTTTAATTTTCTGGATTCAACCCTTAACCAAAAGCCTGGCTAATATCCAAGAAAGCATATGTGCAGTATTTCTTGCCGTCTAGAGTTCGATTTATGCTGAGTGCTATTTTATCGACTTGCTGCACTATATAGTATTCTTTCCAGAAACCAAATTGATTGGGAGGGTCAGAGTCTATTATTTGCAGCAGTAGTGCTTCAGTGTTTTAGACGTAGTTGGTAAATGATTTATTAGTTTGTACGAGGTTGTTTAAGAATCAAAATTATTTCAGCCGTTTTAAACAATTTTAGCCCATAGTTTAGATGTAATATAGAATTAATGATACATGTAATAAGGGCAACACCTTTTCTAGGTAATTCCTTTGTAATTTTTGGGGTTATTCGGTCTACTCTAGGCGCTATTCTACTATTTAGGTAGATAATTTTCTTAATAAGCATCTTTTGGTGTTCGGTGTTTGATTGTTTTAGTTTTCCGTAAAATATTGACTAGCTTACTTTTTTTCTCATTATTACAGGGTGACCTGCATCTCTTGGCCGATTGGTGTTCATGGAATAGGTTTCCACTGAATATTACTAAAAATTACCTTTTCTGTCAAGCATAAAGTAATTAACTATATATATATATATATATATATATATATATATATATATATATATATATATATATATATATATATATATATATATATATCATCATCTCGTATCAATCCACTGTAGGATGAAGGCCTCTTCAGCATGCTTCCAACTCTCACGATCCTGAGCTCTCCTCTGCCATTCAGGTCCAATATACTTAATAATGTCATCAGTCCATCATGTTTCTGATCTTCTCCGTGGACGTTTGCGATCAAGCGGTATTCAGTCCAGAACCGCCCTGGTCTATCTTTCATCTCATCGTCTCGCTACATAGCCTGCCGACTTCCATTTCAATTGTTTTATTCTTCCAATGATGTCACTTTTCGACTTTCGTTTATTCTCTGATTCATGTGCAGGTCCTTCTATCCCGTCTAGTAATGCCAAGCATACATTTTTCCATTCCTCTCTGTGCTACTCGAAGTTTTTGAACTGACTGTGATATGAGTGTCCAGGTCTCACTTCCGTATGTATGTCATAACGGGCAGGACACATTGATTAAAGGCTTTTCTTTTCAGGTAAAGTGGTAGTTTGACCTTAAACACTATGTTGAGCCTGCCAAATGCCTGCCAACTACATTTAACGCGTCGTTCCACCTCCCGGACGGTATCCCCTTCCATTGAAACCCTCTGCCCAAAATATATATAGTGACCCACAACTTCCAAATTCGTTTCAAAAAGAGAAATCCTTTTAACACGTAACACATTGTTACACACAACACCTTTAAACAAAGTAAAACATTGTTTTAATCCTTTTTAAGAAATCCTTTTGTCCTCAGCAAATTTATGGAACATGACCTGACTCTTCTTCTGGTTTATTTTCAAGCCAAATGGGTCCCCAGCCCTTTGCAACTCTTGTACGTGTCTTTGCAGCTCCTCTGGATCTTGTGAAAGAAGAACGATATCATCTGCGAATTTGAGATGATTTATGTATGCACCATTAATCCTTATTATATCCTGTTCCCAATCCAGATTATGGAACACTTCTTCCAGGCAGGCTGAGAAAAAAAGAGGCGATATTGCGTCACCCTGCCGTACGCCCCGCCCTACATTTATTCCAACCTCAAGATCGTCAAGGTGGACTGTCGCTGTAGGTTCATCATATATCGATCCTAGTAGATTTACATATGTTTTCTCTACACTTTGATTAAGCAATGCATCCATTATGGCCCGCTTAGAGATTGAATCAAATGCTTTTTCATAATCGATAAAAGCCAAGCACAGTGGCATAGTGTATTCGTTTTGTCTTTCTATGACCTGCTGTAGGACCTGGATGTGATCCATTGTACTGAATCCCCTTCTGAATCCTGCTTGCTGCCTTGGTTGTGCGTCATTAAGTTTTCTTAGTATTCTTTTGGATATTATCTTGGTCAAAACTTTGTACACCACTGATAGGAGGCTTATTGGTCAGTAGTGCTTTAAATCTTCTTGTGCTTCTTTTTTATGTAAAACAATCACTTTTGCATTTTTTCATAAGCTGGGTACTTCTTGTTGTTTGATACATTTTGAGTATAATTTTGTTGGTTTTTTATCTAAATTCCGACTACCAGCTTTTAACATCTCCACAATTATACCATCCTTTCCTGGAGCCTTGCCATTTTTCATCGAATTTATAGCCTTTGTCACTTTCTCCACCAGGATATCCGGCACTTGTTCTTCAGTGGGCATTGCTGTTCTTGCTTGATTCTGGTCCTCATATAACTTTGAATAAAATCTTCGGACAACCTGTAACATTTCCGTCCGTTCTCTGCATATTGTACCATCCTTACGCATTCAGGAAAACATTTGTGTCCTTTGCTTTCTTAGCTTCTACTTAGCTTTGTTAATTCCCCTGTTTCCTTCCAGAGTTTGTTGCACAAGCTACATGTTGAATCGGCGCGTTTCCCCTCGAATACGTTTTCTTATAGTTTTGCAAAGCTCAACGTACTCGACCCTGCTATTCTGCCAAGAACTGTCTGCATTCTTCATTGTCCGGCGTTTTTTTCATTAAATTAATGGTCTTATTGGATATTTTTGACTCTTTGAAACATTTATCTTCTGGTACTATTGAAGCCGCCGTTTTAAGCACATTGTTGCTGATTTCTTCATATTGGTCTGTAATTTCCATCTCCCCCGGGTCTTGAAACACAGCAAAGCGATTCGACAAAGCAATTTCAAAATCTTTGTCCCTTTCCAGCAGCTTTCCAGAATCCACTTTGTCCCTTTATGACCTTATCACTTTTTTGCCCTGTTTTCGGCAGTTTATCCTAATTGTTGCTCATACCATTCGGTGGTCACTTCCCACATTAAAATGGTTAAGGGCACTACAATTGCAAAATATTGCTATATCGTTTGACATGATGTAATCAATTCCACTTGTGAGTCCAGATGGACTTTTCCATGTCCATTTTCTGTTGATCTTTTTCTTGTAAAACAAATTCATAATATAGAGTTCTTGTCCTTCAGCAAAGTCAACCAGCCTGTCAAATCTATTGTCCCACTCACCATTCCCATATGGGCCAGTTGCATTTTCACCAGTTCTTGCTTCTCCGATTCTGGCATTAAAGTCGCCCATCAGGATTTTAAACCTACACTTCTCTTTGTCTAAAAGTTGGGCCACAACATCATCATAAAATTCCTATGGCAGTTGCGTGCATAAGCTTGGCTCCTTGGTCCTATGGCTCTATGGCAGTTGTGTGCATAAGCATGGACGATTTGAAGCTTAAATATTTTTTTAACTGAATGACGCATTGGGCTAATCTGTGTCGGATATACTTTCAAATTTGACTACATTGTCTTTCAGCTTTCGATTGCCGAGGAATCTAATTCTACCACATCGTTCATTCTCCGTACCTCAGGTGTAGAGTACGTGACCAGTTGGTTCTAATTTGATTATCTCCCTTTCTCCATTTCTTCGTGTTTCACAAAGCCCAATAATATCCTAACAGATGTCAAGTTCGATTAACAGTTCTTGCAGTCGGGCCTCCGTTTTCATTAATTTTCATATATATATATATATATATATATATATATATATATATATATATATATATATATATATATATATATATATTTATATATAGCCCATTTTGCTGAACATTTTAGCATCATCAGGAGATGATTTATCAATAGATGGTTAACAAAATGCGCGTTAAGGGATTAAAACGAGCGTTTTGGTATTTAGTGACAAATCTGTTTAAGTTTAGAGTTTCACGCCAAATATTTTAATATAATAATTGATCTAAGACGATTGAATAAATGAAAAATGTAATGATTTAACTCAATATAACATAACATACATTTAGTGTACGTATTGTAAAGTTTTGAAGAAAGGCAATTCTGTAAGAATGGAAAAACAACTTGTGAGTTTTGAAAGAATATCACTGCCACAAATTCCACCAATGCTGTTTATCGTGACGACTTAGGTTTAAGTTAGTTTCTCGCCTCCAAAAACTCTTCGTGGTACCGAAGAGCAATACAGTTGCTGGTGTAAAAGTGGATGGAGCGAATCGAAAACAACGGTATTTATTTCCAAGAATAACTTCCAGACATAAATTTGCATCAGTGAATAACTAAGTACACTTTGTTACTTCCTAGTATTATGTCGGACACTGGTTATAGCCTGTTATCGTTCACGGGATCACATTTAAAATCATCTACTGTTAATCAAAGACTAGCATACGTTCCACTTCTTCGCATCTTCCCTAACATGTACTTTGATATTCCACTTGACAACCGCAGATATCACTGATGGCAACCACTTAGAACATAGTAGTATTTCTAAGGGAAACTAAAGATGTGAATAATGAAGAAAATTAGTTTCTATAATGGTGGAAATAGATATGTTGATTCAAATTTGTACGGAATAGTACGGATAATACATAAATTCAATATTAAGCATGATTTTAGAAATGAAAACTTCTTTAGGCGCGTTTTTGCCGAGGAATAAAAGTAAGTAAACCATCACGGTCGGGTCGGTGACTTACTGAATCGTGTATACTCAGCTGCAGTCGACATCAGCCACGTTTTGCATATATATATATATATATATATATATATATATATATATATATATATATATATATATATATATGAAGGCATATATATGCATATATATATATATATATATATATATATATATATATATATATATATATATATATATATATATATATATATATATGTTAAATGATTTTCACTTAACTTTATTTTTTAAAAAATTATTTATTTGGAAGTTTACACTTTGTTACTTCTTTAATTCAAATCAGAATACAATAATATAAAAGATTACTGTTATACAGTATAATCTTAGAAAATAAAAATACGTTAAAATATGATCAAAATACTATAGTGACTTTTAAGTTAATAAAGATATAATAAAAATATAGTACTGATGATGGCTGGACGGTGGTCCTAGTTCTTATACGTTCAGGTGTGCTGACTTGGCATCTGGGCCTCGTGGGGACAGATCGCCATGGGAAACTGCGATGTTGTGGGGTTCTGCTGATGCTGCATTCTTGGACTTGTTGACTGGAATCGTGAGAAACGGCGTAGAAAAGCGATTCCGTTGACGTTGCTTTAACCTTGGCTTGTTTATGGCACTGAGGGTGTGTGGGTTGAACTGCTGACATTGCGTTTATGATACTTTGTACGATTTTAACTTTATAAATATAATATACGGGGGTAAATCGATATATATATATATATAACATATATATATATATATATATATATATATATATATATATATATATATATATATATATATATATATATATATATTATTTTTATTATCCACGTATGGGCCCTAGTGGACCACGCGAAGTACAATTAGAGGCGTTTGTTGTTGTTAACCTTCCTTTGCGCCCATACTAATTTCATTCTTTCGCTATGAGCTTTTTTCCTTTCGTCAGACCAAGTTGTTCCAGTCCTCCTACATTTTTCTCTCTGGCCAACCTTCCAAACGTCAAGCTTGTGTCTAAAATAGCCTCTATCCTAAATTTCACTTTGTGTAATATTTGCTGATCTAAGGTTCTCTTTAATTGCAGCTATCCATTTAATTATTTCTACCTTAGCTCTACTCCTATTTTCATAAAATTCGACCATTTGTCTGGTTAACCTACTCGGATTCATCCGTTTTATGTGTCCGTAAAACTTAAGTCTTCTTTTTCTCATATCGCTATGTATATCTGTGTATTGTTTGATTTCTTGATTTTCTCGAACTGTGTGTTATTTATTTGTTTGGGGCCTAGGATTTTTCTTTCCTTCTTTTCAATCTCCTCGATGTCTCTCTTTCTATTCAAAATGAGCGTTTCTGCCCCATATAGACATTCTGGCTTAATAACTGGGTTGTAATGTCTCAGTTTTGTGTTTTTAGATAGGCATTTTTTGTGGTAAATATTTTGTGTAAGTCTCAATGCCGCTTCCATTTTTTGACATCTACCCTTATTTGCCGCTTTTTCCAACCCATTTTTCATGATTATTTCACCCAAATATTTGAATTGAGAGATCAGGTCATGTATTGTGTCTTTTCAAAGGAGTCCTACCTTTTCTGCTGTTTCTTTTAGAATATGTTTTTCTGTTGTTAATATACCTTGAGCCAAAATTGCTAGATCATCAGCAAACGCCAGACATTCAATTTTGATGTTGGTTTCCCCAGTTTCATTGGCTGGTCAATATTCAGTGCCGACTTTTTTTCACGCCACTCTTGTATTCCTTTTTCTAGAACACAGTTAAATAAGAGTGGCGAGAGTCCATCCACTTGTCTCACTCCAGTTTTAATTTCGAAGAGCTCTGAGATGTAACCCATGAATTTAATCTTTGTTTTCCGTTTTCGGATCTAGTCTTTGGTCTTTCAAGATTTGGAATAAAGATTCGCGGTCAATAGAATCATATGCTTTTTTGAAATCTACAAATGTACAGACGAGATTTTTATTGTACAGGTTTTGATGTCTTAGGATCAACTTTAGATTCAGGATCTGTTCAGGGCAGAATCTGCCCGGTCGAAAACCTGCTTAATATTCACCAATTTTACGTTCTAACTGTCCCTGTGGTCTGTCTAGTAGTCATTGAGTTAGAATCTTGTAACAAACTGTGAGAAGAGATATCCCTCTGTAGTTGTTTACATTCGTTCTATCTCCTTTCTTGTGTAGTGGATGGATTAGAGCATCTTTCCAATCTTCCGGAATTTTGGTTATTTCCTTAATTGTACCTGGACCAGCGGATTTCAAAAGTTCAGCAGTGATTCCATCTTCACCAGAAGCTTTGTTATTTTTAAGCCGCTTGATTTGCCTAGTTATTTCATCTTCATTCGGTGGTAATGAATCTGGGTTTGTTTGTTTAGAGTTTAGTGTTGGTAATTTGTTTAAGGGCTCAGGACAGTTTAGTATTTGTTCAAAATATTTCGCAAGTTCTTTGCAATTGTCTTGGTTATTTAGAGCTAATTGTCAGTTTTCTTTTTGGAAGCAAAGACTATGCGGTTGATAGTCTGTTAATTTAGTTTTAAATATTTTGTAAAAGTTTCGGGTGTTATTTTTTTGGAAATCTTTTTCTATTTCATTAAGTTGATCATTTTCATATTTTCTTTTAGTTTGTCTAATTAGCTTCGATGTTTCTTTTCCTACTTCCAAAAAGATGATACAGTTTATTGCTGTTTTTTGACTGTTCCAATCTTTGAATGCTTTTCTTCGGCTTAATACTGCTTGCTCGCAAATTTCATCCCACCACGGATGTTTTCTACGTTTTTGTAAAGGGACCAACTTTAAGACTGTTTTAATAATTTTTTGTTTCAATTCTTACCAGTTCTGTGCTGGTTGTTTATCTAGCTCTTCTGTTAGGGCTGGTTTTATTTTTGTTGGGTCGAACTTTGGTATTAGCAGTCTCTTTTGAATAAGATTTCGAGGCTTTAAGTCCGGACGCCCCAGAATCCGAAAGTCCGGTTGTACCACCAAAGCTGGCAGAGGATTGTCTGTAATTACAAAATTACCCTCCTGGGGTAATTTTGTAATTACTAGAACGCTTCATCTTGTACTTTGAATTAAAGGTTCGAACCATGACGGTTCAGAGGTTAAGACTGGAGGGGTTAGTTCCAGAATTTAAATATCAGCCGCACCACTGGTGAACAGACGCTGACCATTCAACCGCATGATACAAGTCAGACGCTAATTGGATTTAGTTTCTTTTGCCTTGGTTCGGGGCTGCTTATTTTGAGATATTCGCAGCTGTCCATTAATATCTAATGCAACTTTCACTATCCACCAACCGTGACCCGTCCAGTACCTTAGGCGAGGTATACTGGAATATATATATATATATATATATATATATATATATATATATATATATATATATATATATATATATATATATATATATATATATATATATATATATATATATATATATATATATATATATATATATATATATATATATATATATATGTATATATACATATATATATATATATATATATATATATATATATATATATATATATATATATATATATATATATATATAGGTGTAGGGTAGGTATTGGAAATTTAGAAGTTTTCACTTCTATCATCCACACACACCAATTTTTTTTTTAATTTTAATCTTGACTCAGTAATTCAAACTGATGAGTAATATGTCTTCAAAACTCACATCGTATAAGAAGTTGTAGTAAAAATGAATCTTAAGATTTGATTATTTTGATTAGAAGTTTAAAAGAAGTCGTCAGAATTGCTTAAAATAGGTAACATAAACAAAAATAACAATATTTTGTTTATAATCGATAACATAATATCAAGCAAATACATACCTGAAGGCATTCTGCATTCTGGACACACCTTTTGTAAACTAAACATTTTGCTTCCCAGCACGAGCGTAGCCAAGGGGGGGTTTTGGTTCAAACCCCTCCCGAAATAAGCCAAATATTACCTAATATTATACCGAAAAAATACGAGGAGTGAAGAGAGTTAAATTATTACATTTGAATTGAATATATATCCTAGTGGATATATATAACTAGTGGACGTTGCGCAAAAACCCCCCCCTTGGCTACGCCCGTGCTTAACGAGATGTTCCTTGGGTACATTCCAACGGTCGATGTTTCAGGATCCGGTCTCGCAAATCTTATTATTACAGCTCTGAAAAAGCATGGACTTGAATGTTCTTGTGTGGTTGGTCAAGGTTACGATGGGGCTGCAGCTATGAGTGGGTATTTGCATGGTGCCCAAGCTTATGTTCGCCAAGAATGTCCTCTTGCTCTTTATGTACACTGTAGTGCACACTCTCTCAACCTTGCTATTGCTGGTTCATGTTCGTTAGCAAATGTCCGAAATTGCATTGGAATTGTCCGGTCTGTTGGTTCCTACTTTCGACATTCTGCTCAACGCACTGCTTTGTTGAAAGAAAAAATTCAAGAGCTACTACCCGTCGGTAACCAAAAAAGCTTGCTCTCAATGTGTGAAATACGGTGGGTCCACAAACATGAAGCTATTATAAGATTCAGGGAGATTTATTCAGCGATTGTTAATGCTCTCGAAGAATTCCAATTTAATCACAATAAGCAGAAACATCTCAATAAGCCGCCCAATTGCTAAGTACGCTTCGATCTTCGGATTTTGTGACGTGTTTAGTGATTCTTCATAAAGTTATGAGCTACACATTGTCGCTATCAAAACAATTACAGACAATTGACATCCATCTTATCACGGCATTCAAACATGTAGATGATGTTATTACTGTCTTACAACTCCTGAGAAACAACACTGACATCGAATATCTTCATCTCTATGAAGACGCAAAGGTTTTACTGGAAGAAAATGGTGGTATACTGCGAATGCCACGAGTCGTCGGAAGACAATTAAATAGACCGAACAGTCCTGCATTGGATGTATGCACGTATTACAAAATTAATTGGTTCATTCCATTTCTTGATCATACAATTCAACAATTGGTTGAAAGGTTTACCAAACATCGTGAAGTAGTATCAGCATTATCTGGTGTGCTACCTTAAAATTTTACTGCCAGTTCTGAAATTGAAGAAGCAATTTCCATGTACTCGTCACTGCTTCCCGAAAGCAACATATCAGTGGTTAAAGCAGAACTTGAAGTATGGAAAACAGTGATAACAAGTATCTCGTCTACCCCGAAATCTAGTTTGGAATGCCTAGATATGTGCGATAAAAACCTTTATCCAAATATTTACACATTACTACAAATTTTGGCTACCATTCCTATATCCACTGCTACCCCAGAAAGGTCTTTCTCGAGCTTAAGGAGACTGAAAAACTATTTACGAAACACTACAAGTGAAAACAGACTTAATGGTTTGGCTCTCATGAACATTCACTATGGAACAGAAAAAGCCGAAGATTTCTTCTTTAATGGTTTTATATTTAGCGCAGAGGAACGAAATTAATTTAACCATTTCATTTAAAGTTAAGAACTTTATAAATATGTCATAATTTTTCCGATGAATATATAGATATTAAATTTCATGTTAGTATATTTTTGTTGTTTTATTTACTTCAAACTACCCCCCTCCCCCAAAACTAAATCCTGGCTAACCCAACGCCCGTGCTTCCCAGCTATTTCTTTATACACGACTTAACTTTTAAGTAATGGACAAACTGTTTTTAAAAACTTTATTTTAATTGAAATTACAAATACGTCTGTTCGACTTGAATGACAAACTCTGATTGACTTTAATATTATTACAATTCATGTGATCTGGTGGTAAAAAATGTTTATGCTGCAGGTTCGGCGGAAAGGAAGTGTCTGCTTTCATTGCTACTTATGGCGTACAGGGTGATGTAACTCCTCCCCTGTGAGATTCGGCTACGCAGTCTGCTGTGGTAGGCGAACGTCTTGTAGATCGATTTGATTTGATAATGATGGTTGCTTATTTAATCGGCATTTCCTATAAATGAAACAGACACAAATAATCAATAAACAGAAATAAATTACAATTGTCCAAATACTGGGCGAATTTGAAACTTTATCGAAGATTGGCTCTAAATTGTTCGCTTCTATTTGGGTTTTTAGTAGGTAGAGTTCGTCTAGGTTGATTTCTTCCAGATGGGCGCTTAAGTTGAGGGCTGGCATGTTCTTTGTTTCTTTGTCAAAGTCAGGCAGGAGAAATGGTTGAACCTTGGACTTTACATCTTCTTCGTTATTCGTGATTACTTCTTGACTTGTTTGGATGCGGCAATTTTCAGGTATATCGAACAAATATGTACCAAAAATTCGTTGATTTTCCTTTTGTTCATCGCAGTCTAATTGTACGATTTCTTCAATGGGCGAAATATAAATCCATTTTCCAGAAAGCTCGATTTGTTTCGAAATTTTTGCATAGGGAAGTGTTCTTCATTGGACTCAGAAGTTGGACTTCACATGGGCTGTACTTTCCAATCTCTTGTAAATCCGACTCTTCACAAAGGAGTAGCGGATTCTCGGTTTCTTGACATCTTTTATTTGGGGATGCGTAGTGCAATTCATTTTTTATCAGGAATTTACCTTTTGGAATGATTACGTTAACCAGACTTTTACTTAAAACAGGTACTGAATAAAAATGATAAAGTTCGAAGTTCTAGTCAAAAGTAGAGGGATTATAAGAAGATAGATAATTTTACTGTTTGATATATAAGAGTCTACTTTAATAATTTTTTCATAAAGAAACGTATTTTTTTGATTTGCTTTCAAAGGCATTTTATTTAACCCAACAGTATTTTGAATTTTAATTAGTTCTTGATATAAATCATTTGTTTTTATAATGCTAGGATGAAATATTTTTAACTATGAGAAGGTGATGGAATTTTCTAAGTCTTGTAAGATGTTGTCTATAATTCCATAGATGTTAATAATTTGTGATAACGTATCCGTAATAAACATTCGACTTTCGATTTCTGCTGGTAATTTAATAATATTACCAATCTGATTTAACTTTCTTTCCAACAATTTTTCGTTGTGACTGATTTTTTGAATAGTGAGATTAAATTTTTCGATCAAACCTAATGACAATGCATTTCCTTTCAAAACATTTGCCGCTAGTTGTTTCTGATTAGTCAGTAGTTCATTGATTAACTTATCGTATTTTTCTCCGTCTGAAGCGTCTAGATTTCCGCTTATTGTTTTAAATATTGAGCCTAAGCCATTTATTAATCCGCGTTTTGCTCTACCCGAATGAGGTAATATTTCATTGATCTTTGTTGTAACTCGATCTTGGAGAATAATTAACAATTTTAAATCATTCGATAATTCGAAAGAATAAACTTTGTTTGAATCTATGGTGTCAGTTAAATTTTTGCCTTTAAAATAAAGTTTATTCGCCTCTATTATCAACGGTTGAAGGTCATAAAAATGAATCAAAGTAAAGGTGTTTTGTTGCAGTTTCGCATTTCCCAGTTTAATGAGTATTATACCGATGTTGTATAATTCTTTCACGACAATTTTTCTTCCTTTGCAGGCGGAATAAAAAATTCTGAAAATAAAACAAGAACTTTAGTTATTAAAACTAAATCTTTTTCTGAACGGACGTTTCAAGTTACTTAAGTGAATTTTCCTATGAGAATCTGTTTCTGCCGTTTTGCGAATCTTGTTGATAGATTTTAATTTCACCGGTTTCGCGAATTTACTTGACGCTTTCTGCCGTGTATGTTTCTTTATTAATTTTTCATTTAATTTTGCATATAGGACTCTAGATTTTTCTTTATGATTTTGAATATATTCTGAAATTAAAATTTTACTTATATCGATATCGAAAGGATCGTCTGGCGAAATATGACCGTTTATCACATCGATCGATTTAAAATTTGTTGACGAATGAATTGAATGGATGTATGCTAAAATAGCGTATATCATTTTTTGACTAACTGGTGTTTTTTGAAAACCACTGTTATTTAATAGACAAATATGTTCAGATAGTGTAGAATGTAACCGTTCAATTATGCCATTAGACTGGGGATGGTTGGGTGAATAGAAGTGATCTTTCACAATCGTCAATGTATGTTTGAATTGAACTTTTTAGATTAGGCCAATAGTATTTAATTTTTATTTTTTGTTCTGTTTCATCAATGCCACGGTGATTTGTTTTGCCTTCGTGGTAGTTTTGTATTATTTCTTTCATGCTGTCTTCGTCCGTGACATCAATAAGTTTAATGGTACATCGTTTAAAGTTGATCGAGGGCCATTTAAAACTCTTGCGTATTACCTCACAAAATGGTTCATACATATCACTATTATCGAAATATAAATGATAGATTTTTCCAGGTGATACATATTCTTTAACAAAAGTCTTGTTCGAAATTAGTTTTTGATATTTGTACTAAATTTCTTCGTTCTTTACCAAAAAGAATTATGGTTTTAGGTTTAGCGGGAGAATGTAAAACTTGTTGTATAATAATTTGATTAGCGCCATAATTAACAGGAGCTTCCAAAATTGGTATGCCCACTATCGGGTCTTGTTCGTCATTAGAGTGAATGGTTGCTCCGTCATTATTTTCTTGTTCATTTTCCATGTCAGGTTGAACTTGCAAAGATAATGAATCATCATCGTCATTGGTTAAGTCCGGAATGGGAATATCTTCGGTATATAAATCTAAAGGTGGACTCTCGTGTTGCGATGTTGTTTGTTTTTGGGATAATTCATTTCTTGACTGATTTTCGTCGTATTCACTTATGATGTCATCTACTTGTTTCCAGAATTCTTTCGTGTGTCTCGACACGTGAAAGAGCGTCGGCGTTTGTATTGTATTTTCCCCTCTTGTAAATTATTTTATAATTAAATTCTTCCAGCGTAGTAATTTTGAACTTGGATCTTTCAATGAGAATAACCACTGAAGCGGTTTGTGGTCTGTTATAACGTTAAATTGTCTACCAAATATATATGGCTTAAGTATTTCGTTGCCCACACGATAACAAGAAGTTTTTTCTTTATGACAGAATAATTTTGCTCTGAATCAATCAGGGTTCTCGACGCGTAAGCTATAGGCAAATCTCGGCCTATAGGGCCTTGCGAAAGTACGGCTCTGATGGCGACATTGCTGGCATCTGTTGTCAAGTTAAACGTTTTTGCGAAATCTGGGTATTGAAGTATGGGTTCATTTATGAGGGCGTTCTTGCAGGTTTCGAAGCAAGTTACAAATTCTTCGTTGTGCTCTATTACAGCTCCCTTTTTTAAACATTTTGTTAGACACTTCGTAAGCTTAGCGAAGTTCTTAATAAATCGTCTGTAGTAGCCTAGAAGTCCTAAAAACCCTTTGATCTGTTTCGTTGTTTTTGGTATAGGGTAGTTTTTAATGGCATATATTTTGTCAGGGTTTGGTTTTACGCCTTCTGGGGTGACGATATGTCCCAGGTATGCAACCTCTTTACGAAGAAATTCTGACTTGTCAAGTTGGATTTTAAAATTTGATTCGCGTAATCGTTGGAAAACAGTTCTTAATCTCTGTAGATGCTCTTGCAAAGACGTAGAGAAAACAATAATGTCATTTAAGTAGGTCAAACACTTTTCATTCTGAATGCCCCTTAGAATGTTGTCCATCGCGCGCTGAAACGTGGCTGGCGCATTTTTCAAACCGAATGGCATTCTAAGATACTCGTAATGGCCATTCTCGGTGTTAAAAGCGGTCTTCTGGACGTCTTGTTCTTCCATTTCGATCTGATGGAAGCCGCTTGCTAGATCCAGCGTAGTGAAATACTGGCATCTACCTAATTTGTCCAATAAATCTGAGATATTCGGTAGCGGATATTTATCGTCTATCGTCTTCTCGTTGAGTTTCCTATAATCCACTACAACACGCCACTTCTGTTTTCCGGTGGAATCGATTTTTTGGGAACCACCCAAATCGGTGACGACCAGGGCGAATTACTTGGTCGTATGATGTTTTGATCTAACATTTTTCTTATTCGGTTTGCCACTTCTTGTTTGTGTACAAACGGATATCGGTATGATTTAGTGTACACCGGTATCTCGTCCGTTGTTTTAATATTATGTTTTACTTTACTTGTGAAGGTCAATGACATATTTTCGTTGTAAAAAATATCAGAATATTCCTTGCACAAATTTAATATACTTTTTCGCTCTTCTGTATTTAGGTGATCGACACGAAGTTTAGATAGGTCAAGTTCATGTTTTTCTGTATCATCAAAATTATTTAAATAAAGTTCCTGTAATTTTTTACGATTAAATTTCTCTACTTCTAATGGTTGTGACATATCCAGCGTTATCTTGTCGGTAGTGTTATTTAATATAGTCGTTAGGGCTACGCCATTACGTGCTACAGTAAGGGACTCGGGAATCTCACAGTTTTGAAATTGTTGATACGGTACTATAATTTCGCCATTCTTAATAGATGTTTGGACTTTTATTACTTGTTCACTACGAGGGCTGATAGATATTAAGTTCAGACTACTTTTGGTGTTATGGAATAAAAGTTTAATTTTTGTATGAGGCGTTATTAGAAATCCATTAGCGAGATCTATACTAGCTTGTAGAAGTTTCAAATTGTCTATTCCTATTAATCCCTGAAAGGTTTTATGAAACTTAAATAAAAAGAATTTCAATGCAATCGGTTCTGGTAAATTAAATAATTTCGAAGATGGAATTGTTGCACTGTATCTGTGAGAGGATTTTTGAAAGGCCGTAGAGACAATGAAGGGGTCGTTTCTAATTAAATTTGGAAAACATCGTTCAGCAATTTGGGGGTCAACGAATGATTTCGTTGATCCTGAATCTATTAAAACTTTAATATTAAATTCTGGTAAAAATATATAAGGTAATTCACTACAATTTAAAGTATTTAAAGATAAAATTTGGGGTTCTACCTGTACGTCTGAGTTTGAGGCGTTTCTAAAAAATTTTCGTTTGGATTTTCTTCTTCAAACGATTCATTCTCTATATTTTCGTCAACGTTTTGGTAATTATAATCATATTGATCAAATTGATTTGTGTCATAATTTTGGTTATGCAATTGCGTCTCATCTTTTAATTCGGCGTTAAACAATTCTTCTGAGATACAATTTTTCGGACCGGTTGTTTGAAAGAAATTAGGTCGGGACGGACCTGGAGCTGACAGGTTGTATGACTGTCGGGTCGACACACTCATGGGAGTTGGCTTAGGTAATGGTACTGATGGATCGGGTTTAAATACCTTTTTATTTTGTTGGCCAAATACTTGAGAATTAGTCGCAAATCTGGGTTGGCGATAATTTGGATTGGGTCGTATTTTTATCGGTTGTGATGGGAAATTTGGTCGGGGTTGTTGATTAAAATTTGATTTTGGTTGAAACGGGGACTGAAAATTAAAATTAGGTCGAGGTTGAAAATTAAAATTAGGTCGAGGTTGAAAATTAAAATTGGGTACGCTACTATTAAAACATGCAGGTTTATTTGTAGAAAATGGTTTAGGATTTGGCTTCGTTATGTAATTTGTACCGTGATTTTGACCGTGATTTGTACCGTGTTGTTTTCCTCTATTACAAACTGAATTGCTTCAGTTAAATCTTTCGGTCGTATGCACCTTATTGTATTTCCTAACGGTTCCTTGAGATCTGATAAAAATGTTTTTATAGCTAATTTTTGGTAAAGAACACCCTTAGTGTTGGCTGATACAGCGTCTTCATGAGCGTCAACGTAACTGCAGAGTAAATTTAATAATTCTAGACAGCGATCGTAAAAATTTTGGGGAGATTCATTCTGATTTTGTCTCAACATTACAAGATCTCTATTAAGACATGTTTCATCACGTTTATCGGCGAAATTTCTATATAAGGTATCTCTTAACTCATCCCATGTTTTCACATTTTGTACATTAACAACTAGTCGAGCGTTTCCGCTTAGCTTCCCAATTAAGCAATTAAGCAAGTAAATGTTTTGAAAAGCATTTGGTTGATCTGGATTGTAAAAATTGTCAATTAATGATTTGCAAGTTGATAAATATCTATTTAATTCACTGGCATTTTCGTCAAATTGCGGGACGCAACTCAAATATTCGGGTTTAAGTTATGCCATTTAATTTATGTCATATTCGGGTTAAATCATGCCAATTATGCATCGGGTTTAAATTATGCCATTCGGGGTTAAATTATGCTTCGGACTGTACGAGCTATTTTTGTTTCGAAAAGACCTCTCCGGTTGTTTCGTTACTCGCACCTCATCGGTGGTTTACACAGGTGCCAGTAATTATACTTGCACCATAGACACAAATACACTTACACTATCCCTTGTACTAGGCCCGAACCTTTCTCCGTATTTATCAGTAAATTGATTACCGTGATAGTGTCTTTTTGTAGAATTTTTTCGAACGGTATTATTTAATAAGATAAAAAATATATTTTAAATAATATAAAAAGCATTAAAGAGCACTGATATGTCTACACATCGTATTAAAATCAATCAATCAATATATATATATATATATATATATATATATATATATATATATATATATATATATATATAGTTTAATTATTATATTCAGAAAAGAAAAGTAAAACATTAGACCTACCGGAAATATTGAATAGTCTGGTTTCTACCTGCCGATATTTACAGGTCAGCATCTAAGGTTTGGATGCGCAGTAGCCTAACGGCCTAACGCCTCAGAGCTCATTTAAAGCAGTGCATTCGTCGTGCTAACATCGATTAAGTACTGTACATTCGCAGAACTCTTCGTTCTCTGTCTCTGTTAGACAGTGACACACTCACTTTTTCGTTGCCGCATCTCAGAGGCCAAGATGCTGATTAAGCTGTCTGGGTCGTGCTCGACTGACTGGGTCGTGCTCGACTATATGCGTCGACTCTATGTGCTATAACTCCGTAAATATTTAATATTTTTATTTTTCCTCTTGCCAGTATACTCTCAATATATTATATTTTCGAAATATGAAAGAAAAAATGGATTTTTTGAAATTTCTCACAGGATAAAAGTTAGGGCCGTAAGACTAACTTAAAAACCAGGATAGTAGTCAACAAACATCATTCCAATCAGAGCAGTGAAGACGTGCTTTTCTCGCTCCATATTGGCTACTATGCCATAACGTCGCGATCATACCAGGATGCCATCATCATAACGAAAAATGCTTATTTCTTAAAAAATTGCCTTATTAAACAGTTTATCGCATTCAGTTGTGACTAAGTGAAATGTTTGTGCTGGTTTGGCTGCTGTATTGGTCCCCGACTGTACAAAAAGAAGAAAAACCAAGACGATGCTGTCCTTTAGATATTCCTAGCAAAAAGGATTACATGAAGGTAATGACCTTCACCTAACAAGAGAAGGTTAACACCGATAAGGCGCTAAATCTCCCGGAAGATGTGGGCGCCAGTTTACGGGATATCTAGAGAAGGAAAAACTGCCTTCCACTCTTTCTGTGTAAAGAGGGAGAAGCAACTACACGTCCTAATATAGCGGAAACTGCCTCGGAGCAAGAAACTAGAGAAGATCTTACGCATCAGGGCTTCCACCGAACGAAGTTTGAGAGGTGGAAAACAAAGTAAGAAGTGCCATTAGCAAAGGTATATGTGATATTGCCAAAGTAGGAAAAGGCAATATTTAATACAAGGTACATGGTCCACCAAAGGAAAAAGGCGGAGGCATTACATCTAATGGCGATATCTCGCAGTGGTTTAACTGCCAGGTGTTTCGATATATGGCCAAAAAGTGCCACTACCCACCCAAATGCATAAAGTGTGCTGGTAATCACATATGAAGAGAATGCAAAATGCCAAAAAGCCAGCGGCAAAGTGCGTAAATTGCGGAGATCCATACCCCGCAAACGCCAAAACAGGCCCGAAGAGACCGCCAAGGAAAGCAGAGAGCAAATCTCTTCCCGTGAAATCAACAAAACCACCGCCAAAGATCTCATCCCCAACCTTTGTATAGGGTAGGGTAAATTAATAACCATCAATTAATTTAAGCATGTGATGATTCTACACAAAGTTTACTAATTAAAATTACTTATATTTATAATTGTATTGATGATTCTTATTACATTTTAGGATGCGTACATATAAAAGAAAGACCTCAAAAGGTTTAGCTACTAGTCAACAATTGAGTGATGCAGCAAAAGCTGTAGAGGAGGAAAACATGAGCGTAAAAGCTACAGCCAAACAATTTAATATTAACAGGATGACTTTAAAGAGATTTGTTTGTATTAATTGTGATAGAGACAAAGATGATTAATAATTTGGGATTATTTACCATCTAGCAACATTCTTGATCTCATAATTAGTTGCTACTTTAATTTAATATTTATTTGCATTATAATTATTCTTAAATATATAATTTTAAAATATAAAATAATAAAAATATAAAATAAAATTAAAATATATAATAAAATATTAAAAGTGTAATAATAATTCAAAGATGGGAAATATTTAATTTTATTTGATTTTAATTTTATTTTTCCAGAGATATAATAACAATATGAGTATGTAATAATCATAATAAATAAACATTTGCTTGTTGATTACAATTATTTTGTATTTAGATCATTCTGTACAGTCATCAAGTCCCTTTTAGCCATTGCTCAACTAGCCCCACTAGTGGGGCACATTAAGCAACTTGGAGCGCTCTCGTATTTTCGACAATAACTTTTAAACTTTTACTCGGATCATTTTTACACCACTAGACGTTTTGAAGAAGAGTAAACTATGAATTTAATAGAGTAAGAATCAATTCAAACCGATGCATATTCTTAAAGTTATGGGAGGTCAAACGAAAATTTGCTCAACTAGCCCTGCTCTACCCTACACAAAATAACGGAAGCACGGCTTACTCAGCGCCAGTTGCCCTTAAACAGGTTGCTCCGAAGGTAGTGGAGGCTCCAAAACTCCAAATGCCTGACATTGAAGCTATAATACTGTGGCTGATGGCTGAAATGTTTCAGAAGTAGATAAATGCCGCGCTAGCACAATTCCAATCCCACAATGAGTAATAAAAACTCATTCGATATATTAACTTGGAATGCAAATTCTTTAAATGGCAAAAAGATCGAACTGACAGTTTTTCTGGAAGAACACAGTGTTGATGTGGCTCTGATTCAGGAAACATCTTAAACCGAGGGAAAGGTTCGGTTTAAGAAACCTACAGGGATGACAGACTGGAAAGAGTGGGAGATGGACTGATAATTCTTATTAAGAGAGGAATCAGGCATCATCTCTTGCCTCCGACTGGCCTCAATTCATCAGAAGTCATGTGATTTCAATGCCGACAATCCATCATGGGGGTCAAGTCAAACAAATATGGGAGGATCGGATCTGCTGACTGTGGAAAGACGGGGAGCACTGGGAAGCATTGAAGTTAATAAAGTTTCAGAAAATTGTTGTCCAAGAATCTTCAACTACAAACGAATTTATAAAGTGTGGAATCTTTTGTTCCCTAAAAAATCACCAGTCAGTGGATACTACAATGCATACTGCAATAGCAACAATGACTCAGCAGCTAATAAGTTACGAAATCTGTTTATTTCTATCTATTATCGTATGTATACTAGTTCAAGAAGCAACAAACGGTTTAACTTTTTAGGCTTTAACCTTTTTAATCAGAATTATTTTTGATCAGCTGATTCTTTTGTTTACAGTTATAATAAGAGTTTAACAGTCACTACAAATATACGCGTACTACTACAAACATTTATATCATTTGTAGTTTCTGGGTTAGGGTCGTTTTTTCCGACAACTTTGTTATTTTCGATTTTAACCGATATTTATTTACATACAGTAAAAATATACAATATTACGAACAAAATACTACCATATTACAAACTACAAACTACATATAAACTACAAACAATTTTGCACTAATTTAATTCCTATTTTTCGTCCATAATAATTGGCGTCTTTGAATTAGACGAGAGTCACAAAGACAAGTATATCGGGCGACAACTCATGAATATTTTAACAACTTCGAACATAGAATCAGAAAAAGTTGTGGCTTTTGTAACCGATTCTGGAGAGAACATGATTAAATGTATTAGAGAGACATTTGGCCCAAGCAAACACATGTTATGTTTTGCTCATATGATTAATTTGGTTGCTGATGATGCTGTCAGGAAAACTTCTAAGTTAAGCAATATCATCGACCATGTGAGGGATATCGTAAAATATATTAAAAGACGTCAAGCGGCATCAGAAGGAAAAATCTTAAATGGTAAACTGAATGTAAAGACGCGCTGGGACTCCATGTATTATATGATACGAAGGTTTATTGAACTTGCGCGTTAAATAAGTAAAATTGTTTTTCCAAAATTGATGCCCTCATAATGCTGACTACACTTGAACTTGCTACAATCAAAGATGTGTCTCTGGTTATGCGACCACTAGAAGCTATGACCAAAAGAAGCGTCTGCTGAACAAATGGCAACAGATGCAGGGGTCATACTTTACCCTTTTTAAAATTGCAATCAGTCGCTTGTTGCAGAGACTAAGCGACACTAAAAAAAAATTAGGATAGGTCGATACTAAATATAGGCAGATTCTTTTTTCTATAATAAATATAAGTTGTTTTCGAATGTGCTTAATTATTCAATTAATTCACAAAATATCGATATTATCGATAAAGAAAGTTAGATATTGCTGATTACCGATATCGAGACCAGACAGATATCGAAAAGTAATGAATTTTTATCAAGTAAAAGTTGAAATCGTCAATTATATCTCTCTATAACCTTGTCTGCCTTTTACACATCTTACTAATATTACCCAAGTTATTTATTTATGTTAAACTCGGCGCCTCGCGCCTAGCAAGAAAACACATATATTCAGCGTATAGTCAAAGTAAAGAAAAGTATGACATGTATTGCTCATCTACCAACTACACTCCACATTATGGTTTCTAACATCTGTTCAATCCGACCATCTACACCTACAACTTGAGTAACTTTCTACTGAATCAAGATGATGGAATCGGAACCTGTAAATCCTGTAAATATTATTGATGAAGCTTCTCAATCTCATGCATCTGAATCTCTGTCAGTTCTGGAAGATGAAGATGAATTTCATGAAAATGATATTGAGCGATGGGTTCGACGATTTTCTGTAATGACTACTGAAAAGCGAATGGAAATGTTAAGGCGATGTTGTGTGCCTCCAGAAAAATACGATTTTACTGGCGATGCTACGCACTTGAAATATAAATTTAACCACACTTGGTTCGAAATGTACAAGCTTTGACTTGCTTATTTGAAAAGATTGAAAGTGCGTTCTGTTTGTTTTGCGTTTTATTTTCGCCGAAAGCTGTACGTGGTGTGCAGAGTTCTCTTATTATCCCACCATCCACTAAGGCAGTAGTAAATAGCTACTAACATGTTAGCAGTCAATGGCACAAAGAGTCGAGCGCGTCTGCCAAAACTTCTAGAAACCCAAAAGCAAATGTACTGGTTGCTATGCAAAGAGGCCACGTAAAATGCATAGAAAGTATTAAAAATGCATTAAAACCCATTATAATACTATTGTTTTTTGTGGAACACATGATTTGCCATTGAGAGCAAAAATTTGCTTAAATTAAAAATTAATTCTGGTGATGAAATATTGAAGAAACAAAAAACTAATTTTTTGATGATTTGATGATGATGAAATTTGATTTTTTTTTTTGAAAGATGATATAAAAATGTTCAGTACAGTCTCCAAAAATACAAAATGAGATTTTAAGTATATGTGGAGTGCTAATCAGAGAAAATCTAGTCGACGATGTTAAAGTTTCAAATACCTATAGCCTTTTGGCTGATGAATCAACTCATATATCGGGAAAGGAGCAACTATCAATAAGTATCAGATTTTACGACCACAAAGAAAAAAATGTAAGGTGGGAAAAATTTATGGGTTTTGTCGAGTTAGAAAAAAGGAATGCCCGAACTATAGTTGCTGAAATTAATAGATTAATTAATACATTGAATATTGATGTTAGCAAATGCGTGGGGCAGGATTACAACGGATGTGTTATGATGGGTGCACAAAAAATATTGAGAGAAACATAAGAAGTGTTTATATTTTCAGTGCGCCTGTCACAACTTAAATCTTGTTGTAAACGACTTAAATAATGTTCCTGAGATCCGTAACTGCATCGGTGCTGTCAAAGATACGGTTTATTTTTTTAAAGAATTAGTTTTGCGTCGAAAATATGCACCAAAAACCACATTGCTCTGTGAAACTAGATTGACCCAAAAATATAAAAGTATTTAATTGTTTAAGAAGCATTTCATTGAAATTGTGAAAAGTCTGGAAAAGCTTTCTCGAGAAGGGAATTTCGGTACAAGAAAAGTGGATTTTCAATTGTTATCTGCAGTTGGACAAACAACATTCATATTGGCTTTATATATTATAGACAGGTACAATTCCGTTCTAAGCGACCACTTGCGAACATATTGCAGTCTAAAATCCTGGATGCAATCAAGTGTGCAGAGCACATCCAAACAACACTGCAGTTGCAGAACACAGACCTTCTGCCAAAGGACGGAGTGAGGAACTATTAACGTCAGGTAATGAAATAGCTGAACATCTGAACTCAGAGCTGCGTCTTCCACGGGCTGTAGGTCGCCAAAACTATAGGGAAAATCATCCAGCTGTCTCATTAAGCGAGCATTTTCGCCGCTCGCTATACGTGCCCTATATCGACCCGTTATTATCCTTATTGGAAGCGAGGTTTAGCAAAGATCAATCGCCTGCATTTGCTTTATCGTTGTTACACTCTACTCAGAGAGGAAAAATTACAGCTCCAGCTTTAAACATTCATATGGAAGAAGTCTCCAAATTGTATTAATTAGAGGGGGTTACGTCAGAGGCCGAGATGTGGCGAATTTTTTTGGACAAACAAGGAGGATAATCTGAAAACTTTGGAGACAACTGACGTAATTCAACACGCAAAAACTTTCTATCCAAACGTTAAAACAGCCCTACATATTTTATTGGCAATGCCTTATTCTACAGCTACCATTGAAAAGTCATTTAGTGCTCTCAAATGCGTAAAAACCTGGCTGATATCAACAATGATTGAAGAAAGACTAAACGAGCTTTGCATGCTCAGTGTAGATAGGAAATTTGTAAATACTTTTGGGAGATTCTTTCACAGAAGCAGTTTTAAGCCGCTTTGCAGAATATCCATGAAGCGTGCTTTTGAAATAAATACTTAATTACTTAAGTACCTAATCTAACAAATGCACATTTCTATTTATGTTGAATTATTTACCTACAGACAATTCCTAATTCCCCGCCCTCCTAGGTCAAAAGCTGGGTATGCCCATGTATTTGTACGTCACCCTGGACTAAATTGGAATCTTCACCTCACACACGAACTAAATCAGCTCACTGATGGTTTTACTGCATACTTGAATACAAATAAAAATCACCTAGATTCTTAGATAAAATTCCTAACTCCACTGTCCACTAGACTTTTGAGTATGACCAAACTTTGATAAAATAAAATACCATCTTCGGTAAACTAAAATATTCCTTTTCTGGTTCTCTGGCTTTTAATATTTTGTTTTTTTCAGAGAAGCCTAAATTGGAAACTTCACTGCACACATGAACTAAATCAGCTCACTGACGGTTTTACTACATGCTCGAATACAAATAAAAATCACCTAGATTCTTAGATAAAATTCCTAACTCTACTGTTCACTAGACTTTTGAGTATGACCAACTTTGATAAAATAAAATACCAACTTCGGGAAACTAAAATATTCCTTTTCAGGATCTCCGGCTTTTAATATTTTGTTTTTTTTTTCAGAGAAGCCTTCCCTTTCACAGGTAGATTAAGAAAATTATACCGTATATTCTAAAATAAATAGTATCACACAATCCTATAGTAATTATCTAACTTGTCACATTAAATATTTAGAACTTAGAATTAGAATTTACTTCCATAAAAACCTTCAAAGATGTGGTTAATAAATAAATTAACAACTTTGCTAATATTAAATATACATGAGACATATGAAATGTAAAGGTACTTACCGGTTGTGAGGTTCCAACTGACCTAATTTGTTTGCTTTTTTCAAGATTTATCAATTTATCTGCCTTAGTTGGAACTTCATGCGCATTGCGCAATCTTTTACCAAATCGACATGGGCCCCTTAAATAATACCTGCGTATAATTCTAACATGGGTATTTTCTTGACCATTGTAACCATCTTCGTTATTCATGATAATTATATTATTTACTTGCACTGAATAATTTAAATTCTCGGACATCTTGTGAAGGTTATCATCGAATTTATGCCGCCCTATTGCTGGATAATCAAAGACAGATTATCGGATTAGAAACTACTTATATATACATAACCTAAAAAATATATATAGTTGTCATCGCTTATACGAGGGCTGGCCAATATTTTTTAGTCCAGTAAAGGGGGATTTTAAATATCCATATCTAATGGAAACCTGCAATTTTGACACAAAATTAGTTTTTATATGTAAACCCAGTACCAATAGGCGAAAATAAAAAATTGAATTGCGGGGGTTGAAAAAAAAAAACCACCCCAAAAATCAGTTTTTTGCATATTTCTCGAAAAATATAAAAGTTAGTTAAAAATTATTTAAACAAAATCCAAACATAATAAAATTATCTACAGAATCGTCCTAAATCACTTTCCACAAAATTTCAATAGGAAATCTATATTCTATCTATAAAATACTCAAATAGGAAAAAAAACAAAAAATAAACATTATAATTTTTACACGTTTCTTTTTTTAATTGTATTTACTTAACACAACCAATATTTAAGAAAAGATGTTTTTTTTTATTAATTTTTTGAAAAGTTATAAACAGTTACATTTTTAGAGATACATTTTTTATGGTTCAAATTAAACAAAAACATTTTTTTTCTGTCTTGTTATAATGTATGAAAGTTTATCATTATTGTTCTCCTTATTCTCAAGAGCATTTCATTTTTACCTGGTATATTATCTGCATTAAAAATCTATTAAAATAAAAATCTCCCAAGGGTCTACGCCTTTGGAACTCGGGAGACTAGAGAGAGAATAAATATGTATTGTACTCTCTCACTCTCACAGAAGCACATGCTATTCATATTTCGTTCTCTTATTGTGTCTTAGTGGAATATAGATAGCACTTCTACTGGCTTTGATATGTTAAATGATTTATAATTTTGTCAATCTTTTTTCATGGAACTCTAAAATTTTGGACTGATGGAATCAAATAATAATTTATAAACTCTCTAGTTTGTAATATATTGTTCGTTTTATGCAGCTCAATACTATATTTAACTGATCAACTGCGAGTGGTTAATAATAAAACTAGAAACTGTGAAATTTTGCACACTTTGTAATCTGCCTCTTTTAAATGAAACACATAAAGTTATTGAAGTAAAAAAAATTAGCTAGACCAATTTTTTTATTGGACATTTATCATGTATCATTAATTAAAAAAATAAATCAAAAGATAATAATAAATATAAACTGTCGAAAATGAAGAATCATTTGAGTTTCATGATGGTGCGTACAGTTTAAAATTTATTTTTTACATTTGGCGCAATCAAGCAAGGCATGTAAGTAATTTCATGATATTCATATCATTCGAAGACAAATTATCGTACTTAAAGTGTCAGTATCAGTGTCGAGTTTTATCTTAAAATTGGTAAAACATTTCATTATAAAGATTTCAATTAATGAAACAAGTGTATGGTGAGGATTGCTTATCCCGTGGCAGAGTCCACATGTGGTTTAAACGATTCAAAAAAGTCATAAGGTCATCAAGGTTGACGATCATCTTGGTCCGAAAAATTCCGTGGTTACTCAAAGTAACAATGAAATTGTGCTTGAATTTATAAAAAATTAGCCAAACTATTCGTTGCTATAGATGAAACTGGAATCGAACATGTCCAAATATTCAATTCATCGAATTTTGACCAATCATTTGGGACTTCGGAGAGTTTGTACACGCTTTGTTCTACACAAATTAACTGACGACCAAACTTCAAGTACAGCATTGTTACTGGTGATGAGACGAGGTATTTTCAATATAATCCAGAAACCAAACGTCAGAGTCCCGAATTGAAGCACCTTTCTCGAGAAGTCAAAAATCAAAACAATGCTGACTTGTTTCGACGATTCAAAGGGAATTGGGCACAAGGAGTTCGTTACACCTGGTCAAACGATAAATCCTGTATTTTATCTTAGCGTCCGTTATCACGTATTCATCGTGTTCCGCCACAATGCCATAAATAAGGCAGCTGGCGCTTGTTGCACGATGATGCCCCGTCCCATCGCTCCACGCTCCTCACTGATTTCTCTATCAAAAATGGCATTTTAACCATCAATCATTCACCACACTGGCCTGATTTGGCTCTCTGCAACTTTCACCTCTTCGAAAAAATCTTTTTATAAGGACAGCTTTATATCGACATTGAAGCCATTTAAAAGGCGCCGATCAGCTTCCTGAAGGACATATCTTTGGCTGAACTAAAAAATTCTTTCATCAACTTAATTGACCGTGCAAAACGTTGTGTTGATGCACAAGGGAACTATTTTGAAATTAAAATGCCATTAAATATATAAAAATATTAATATATATATATATATATATATATATATATATATATATATATATATATATATATATATATATATATATATATATATATATATATATGCCCACAAGGTAGAGTAACGGAACCGTGGAGGGAAAATAATACAGAAATCTTTCACCCTTTCTCCACGTGGTGCCACCGATCGCTTTCGCCGAACTGTCAACCATACGACGTCACGTGTCTCTCGGGACCGGTTTTTAGCCTTCCAGCCGTCATCAGCCGAGCTCTAGACGAATGCAAGGAAAGCAGTTCGGAGAGGCAATCGGGGCCAGACCAGATCAACTAGCCATTTTAATGACGGGTCGTGATCGCACACAACTCACGCCATCATACATCATAAAAATGGTCAGTTGATCTGGTCTGGCCCCGATTGCCTCTCCGAACTGCTTTCCTTGCGTTCGTCTAGAGCTCGGCTAATGACGGCTGAAAGGCTAGAAACCGGTCCCGAGAGACACGTGACGTCGCATGGTTGACAGTTCGGTGAAGGCGATCGGTGGCACCACGTGGAGAAAGGGTGAAAGATTTCTGTAATATATATATATATATATATATATATATATATATATATATATATATATATATATATATATATATATATATATATATATACACTGGTGCATCATCATTGTATCATCATTATCATGATCGTTAGCAATTGTCAATCCACTGCGGGATGAAGGCCTCTTCAGCATGCTTCCACTCTCGCGGTCCTGTGCTTTTCTCCAATCCATATGATGTCCAATATGAGGTCATCGTATTTTCGATCTTTTCCGTGGACCTTTGCGGTCAAGCGGTATTCAGTCCAAGATAGCCTTGGTGCATCTTTCGCCTCATCACCTCGCTAGATGGCACTAGCTGCATTTTTGCATTTTTGCATAGTTGTGCTCAACAAAACGATTTTTTGCTCAACAAAAAGATTGTCTGCATTCTTCATTGTCCGTCGTTTTTTCATTAAATTAATGGTCTCAATGGAGATTTTTGACTGTTTGAAACATGTATCGTCTTGTGCCATTAAAGCAGCCGTTTGCGATTGCCCATTGTTAGCGATTTCTTCATATTGGTCTGTAATTTCCACCTACTCTGGGTCTTGCGGGCTCCAGCAGCTTTCCAGAATCCACATTGCCCTTTTTTGATCTTATCATTATTTTGCGCTTTTTTGGGTAGTTTATGTTAATCTTTGCTCATACCATTCGGCGGTCACTTTCAACATTAAAATTTCTTACTTTTCCGTTCTTATTTTTCCGATTCCGGCATTAAAGTCAGCCATCAGGATTTTATACCTACACTTCTCCTTGTTTAGAAGTTGGGCCACATCATCATAGAATACATCAATTTCCTTATTCCTATAGCTTATAGTTGGTGTATACACTTGGACGATTTGAAACTTAAATTTTTATTCAGCCTAATGACTCATTGGGCTAGTCGATCAGATATACTTTCAAATTTTACTACACTGTTTTTCAGCTTTCGACTGATGAGGAACCTAGTTCCCCACATCGTCCATTCTCCATACCTCAGGTGTAGAGTACGCGTCCAGTTGTTTCTAGTTTGATTAACTCTTCGCCCTTTTTTCGTGTTTCACAAACACCCACAAAGCCCAATATTATCCCAATGTATGTTGTTCAATTTTTCAACAGTTCTTGAAGTCGGGCCTACGTTTTCATTGTCCGTATTCATTGTTCGCAAAACGTTATACTACAATATCCTCAAGATAGTAATCAGTATTCATTGATCTCGTACGCACAGGTACTAATTCTGTACGAGCATCAAAGCAGATGCCACACCAGAATATAACAGAGCCACCGTCAAATGGAATCCTTGCAGAGATATTGCAAGTAGCAACCTCTCCGCTGGTCTTCGCCATACTCGCTCACGACCATCTGGATGTTTTAGGCTAACCCTAGCTTCATCTGTGAAGAAAACTTGTTTCCAGGCCAGATTTTAATAATTGCGAGCAAAATACGCAAAATAAGCAAGGACGCAGTGGTTGGTCTCCTACTGCCTAATCCAACTTCATTTAACCATCCTCTAACTGTTCTAGATGAAATTGCGACATTGCCGGTAGCTTCAAGTTGGTTTCTCATCATAGAACTAGTGGCAGTTTTGTTTCTTAAAGCATATTGTCAAAGCAAACGTTCATCTCGGTCGTTAGTGCATCGTTTTCGCCCTTGCCCTGGCCTTCTAGAGTCAGTTCCTACTTCAGTCAAACGTCCTTTCATACGACTTATCGTGGAATGAAGTTTGCCTGAAAAATTGGCAACATAACTATGACAATATCTTTCGTCCAATAAAAGTGATGCCCGCACTACCTCGTATTCAGTTAAATTCCTTGTTCTATTAATTTTTCCAATTTTGCACAAAGTCACAAATAAAACAGTCTACCATAAAAATGTAATACTTTTAAAAAAGTAACAAATCGTAAGCTTAATTTTAAAGAAAATCTATTGCAAGTATTGCATAACAGCATAAAAAAAAATTGTTTATCTTCTAAAACAATCTTTAAAACTGTAAATCTAAACGAATTGTTTTGAGTGCTGTCATTAGCAACGAAACAAAATAATTTTATGAATCGATTCATACAATCGATAAACTTTAAAAGTGGCATAAGAAAAATATAAATTAATTTTTTGGACAATTTCATATTGTTGCCTTAATTTTGTCCAGGAGTATATATATATATATATATATATATATATATATATATATATATATATATATATATATATATATATATATATATATATATATATATATATATATTTATAGCTCTATTATTTATATTTAATGTTTTCATTAATATTGAAAGATTACTATATAAGTGAATTTTTCACTGAACACTTTGTCTTCTATTGATTTTGGCATTTTTGATAAGTATTTAAAAATTACTTCTGTTTCTTTTTCTCACAGAATGCTGTTCTGATTATTATCAATATTCAAGTATAATTAAATTAAATCTGTTAGTGTTCATTTAATATAATATTTGAAACAATGGTTCTTGATTAATGTTTTGATCAATATTAAATGATTTATATTTAAGTGAATATTTATTTATATATTTATTTATTTATCTATTTATTTATTTATTTATTTATTTATTTATTTATTTATTTATTTATTTATTTATTTATTTATTTATTTATTTATTTATTTATTTATTTATTTATTTATTTATAAGTGTTTTCCCACTAATATTTAATATATTATTGCATATTTCATATGAATTATAGCTCGTAAAATCGTAGAGCTCCGCTATCTTATCATTATTTGTTATGTTAGCGTTGCGACCACTCCCCACCAGGTCTAAATTAAAATCCCCCACTATATAGTTATGTATACCCCCCAACTCTCTGTTCATTAGCAAATTCGAAAAAGTCCATATAATTCCCAATATCAACCGAGGGCGGAATATAGACCTCGATAATATTACAGATTTCGTTTGACATTTTAAAAGTAACAGATACCGCTTCACAACGCTCTGCCCTCTTCGCTAGTTTCAGAACCCTGAAAGTGTCCCTTAACGCAATAAACACATCTCCACCCCCTCTTTTTACTAGTTTTCAATACATCTCTGTCACATCTCGCCAAATTATAGCCGGCCACCACCTCCCCATCAAACACAACCCCCGAGAGCCAAGTTTCAGTCACACAAATAATATCATAATGCCCATCACTACACCACTCAAACACGGTTCTCAATTTAAAATTTATCCCCCTGCAGTTCTGATAATACAAACTAAAATTAATCATACGCTAAAAACCAATCACACGCTACTCCAGAAACACAAACAAAACCATGCATTCATTCACTCAAAAGACATAACAATATATATATACCGTAGGTCGGTACTTGATAGATTCAAAGAACAGCCTCTTCCCTGGACATATCTTCTGAGATATTCTTTACTCCGGCGTTGGTTTTAGCATATACAATTCCATTTGAAGTCCATACATTTTTAAAGCCATATAACTCGGACGCTTCTCAGACTATTTTTAATCGTTCAGCAGTTAAATCCTCGCTTGCAAATACTCCTGTGCCTCGAGGATTTCGCTTGTTTTTGTATATCCTTATTTTAGTTTCGTTGGTTTGGAATACCGCAACAACATGTCTTGGACGATTCAATTTTCTATGTTTACATCGGTACACAGATATCAGCTGATTTTTGTTTACATCCAATTTCATTGTCGTCTGTATGATATCGATGACCTTGGCCTGAATATTTTCGTTCGGTGTCTCCGGTATCCCAATAAATCGCACATTGTTGTTTTTTGTCGCTTGCTGAATTCTTTCTACTTTGCGTGCCAATCCGTCCTTACTTATCCTACAATATCCAAACTTTGTTTGAGTACTGGCATCAGAATATTCATATGATTTAAAATTTAATTAAGAGAGATATCCATGGTATTGTCGGGAGCCCTCCCTTCAATACCATGAAGTGGGTAAATGCTGTTTTGCTTTTCTGGTATCTGGAGCGGGTACATCGCGCGCTCTCCCGTTGTACCCATTACACAACTCAGTACCAGATCTCTATTTGAATACATCTTGATTGCTATCATGCATTACAACTGAGGTTATACTAAGTATCTCGTTAAGAGTGTGAACAGTCTAGTATTAAAATATGATTCGTATCGAACTGATAAATTTGAAGTAACAGATAGTAAACAGAGTATCATTTGATGGATTTGGAGTGTTCAGGGTTACTTTTATTTTCCAGGTAATTAAAGCTGAAATGCTTGAAAGCCACCACCATGCTCGTCAAACTCATGTACCCAACTAGCCGCCCCGTTAGAGCAATTCTAGTTAAGCCATCCCTATTAATATTAGGGAGATATGTATATCTATTTCTATATTATATATATGTTTATTAAAAAAATCCTTTTCATTTTTTTTGTTTTCGTATCGTTACAATATATAAAAGATATTTAGACAAAAAAATAACTTTGAGAAAAGAAAAAAAAAAATTTTTTTCAGAAAATTGAAATCCTAAAATATTTGTCCAGAATCAAATATATAGGTGATATATTTATTCCACTAAGGCCCAGTAACGGTACGACACATGCGTAGTGTCAATGATGTGTTCGCGGATCAGCTGTACTGTGCCACTGTGAGAGTGACAGAGTACAGTACATATTTCTTCTCTCTCTACTCCGGAGTTCCAAAGGCGTAGATTAGGGGGGATTTTTATTCGAATTCGAATATTTTTTAGATAGCATCCGTTTTGAATTGCAAATATCTCATTTTCTATTGCAATTTCGTGGAAAGTGATTTAGGACGATTTTGTAGATAATTTTATTATCTATCGATTTTGTTTAAATAATTTTTAACTAACTTTTATATTTTTCGAGAAATTTGCAAAAAGTGACTTTTGGGTTGGTTTTTATTTTTTTTACAACCCCTGCAATTCAGTTTTTCATTTTCGACTACTGGTTTACATATGAAAACTAATTTTTTGTCAAAATTGCAGATTTTCATTAGAAGTGGATATTTAACATCCCCCTTTATTGGACTATTTAATAAGAGTGCAACTATTTAAAAAAAAATATGCATGCCACGTCCAACTTTTCCAACGTACTAAAAAATATGAAAAGGTGAAAAAATTTTATTTATATGCTGATTATGGGATTTTTACGCAAATAGCACATTTTTTTTTCATGTAAGTTTGAGTAATAAAAATTTAAAAAATATTATAATAAATAAAACAAAAGTACAAACTTTTTATTGTTAATACACATTTTTAAAGGTTCAGTCAGTTAGATTATGTATAAAATACAAAGAAATAACTTGAAACATTTAATTCTAAATGATTATTAAGCAACATTACTTACTTAATGTGGCTTTTGAATTTGTAGTTTTTTTTATCTAGTCATCTATATTAGAATTAGTCCTTGAAGATATAGATAGAAGACAAAATTAGGTGTTTTAGGTGCATATTAATTAATCTTGAGCGAAATTTTGATTTTATTGTATCCACAATATAGGTGATATATCTCTGATTTATTTATTTTTTTTTGTATTTTTGTAATTTTTGATACCAATGACCTAAATATATTATTAATTTAAATGAATGCTGTTTTTCATTCCTTTGTGGGTATATTTCCGACAGCCCTTCTGTAGAGTTTTATTTTTAGAAGGTTATCTACTGTTTTCTCTAAATACCCGCTATGTGTTTGATGGTGTTTAGTTTCTTATTCAAATCTGCATCTGATAAAGGAATAATGATCATTCTGTGTACAAGGCTATGATTGATGTTGTTGTGGGTGTAATGACTTATTATGTATATATTATTGTGTATATGTATATATAAGAGGGTTTGCGGAATATCTTGAAACTATTACTTATTATTTAGTAGACGTAGACTGCAAGAATCAAAACAAATACCAAGACAAAGTAAATATATCAATAAACATTATTGAGTGTCTCAAATTACAATAACCCGACATTAAATTAAGATACCATACAGAACTTATAAGAATACCATACCATATAAGAATACAGATACACATAACAGATCCCATATAAGAATAAAGTGATAAACGAGAAAATTAATGTGTCATTGTGAAAAAAGCGTGGAGTGCTCTATGTCAGTTGTTATAAATATTCCATCCGTACCGTTTCTATAAGTAGAGTTAGTATGAAATATGATTTTTTACAATGATATTAATGATATTAATGATTACAATGATAGCTTTTTTACAATGACATTAATTTACAATTACATTAATTTTCTCGTTCATCACTTTATTCTTATACTAAAAATTATTTTTTACTTTTTAGTTCGGTTTACTACTAAAGCGTGTTTTTTATGAATATAATTTATTTTTTATGTTTTAGTTCGATCTGCTATAAATGCGTGTTTTTTAGTTTTTTAATCTATTATTTATTTTTTGTCACTACCTACTCGTGGCGGGAGTGGGTAATTTTGGGTGCCCACTGCCTTCCTTGGGCGTTGTAACCGTGTCTCAGTTTCCCTCTCCGAAAGCAAATCTTTGATCCTGTTCAAGATAATGGGACGAACTTATTATATTATTGTATTGTCAGGGTGAAAAGTACGTTCAAAGATTCCGTTACATAGATAGATATAGGTGAAGCTAATAAAAGCGTGTTAAAAATCAATTAAATTAGTTAAGCAATAAAGGAAATTCAAAGTTATTATATCAAGCATCAAAAACACCGAGTAAAGGTAAGAAAACAAAACAGACATACATAGAAAGTGAAGAAAGAAAAGCTCTAATGTCAGAACTTTAATGAGCCTTATTAGAGTAAAGAGCATGAGGATCTTATAGAAGAATTGGACAGGCGGTTAACAAGCGGAATACATATAGAGATGAAAAAAAATTAAAGATGCCGTAAAAAACTAAATCCTCAGGCGCTGATAAGTAAAAACCTAGAAATTCTACAAGATCGGAAACTGGTAACTATAGTCCCTATACGCAAAAAGGGAGACAACTTGTTGCAGTAATTACCGAGGAATTGCACATAATCAGTGTTTGGAAAATTTTATGAACGAATACTAGAAGTGAGATTAAGAGAAGAATTTGAAACATTACAAGAAAATCAAGCAGGCTTCAGAGAGGCCTGGATATTTAGCAAAGGGCACATTATGGAGACAACTACAGGAGCTAATAGCAATTTTTTTTTATGTAGATTGGTCTTAGAGAAAGCATTTGCCATGTCACCAAGAAAGAGCAGTTGGGATAGTGTAACAAAAAAAGGTGTACCAACAACTTAAGATTACATCTCTGATCAACGTATAGCATGTGTCTTGGCGATGTTCCCCATGATTTTCCAGGCTAACAACCACTCCCTCAACTCGTACAGGTGTTAAACATAAGTAAGTAAAAAAAGTTGGTGGTTCATACTGGAATACAATTTGTTTAAAATGTATATGTATGTAAAAGTATATAATGCTTCTATCTCTCTGGCTAATTCTCGACCGTCAATATCACGCTCGTTTTCATAAGACAGTTTGGATTCCAAATCAATGCTATATTTCAGAAGTGTTGTTCTATCAATTTCGCTCAGTTGCAACAAAAAATTTAATAAGTTCATATGATCTTTTAATTTTTCCTTGACCGACATTGTGGTTATATCGAAAATACTAAAACTTTAAGTTTGGAATCTACGGGTGGGTGATCGTTAGCTTCATAATCAAAAAATGTCTTTTTTGTCCTTTTTTTAATTTGTGTTGAACTGTTAACATGAGGCTCCACATTTAAATCATATTCAGCAATTTCGGAAGCAATTTTAAGAAAGGTATCGAATTCTTTATTTAATTTTCTTTTAATTAAATATGTTTGTAATACATCACGCTCCTTTAAACATCCTGCAAGAGTAAACTGAGCATTTTGAATTAATTTGCTTACAACATTTACTTTTGTAAAAATATCAATACCCGATTGTAACTGAAGAAATAAAATTAAAAGCTGTCATTTTATTTGCAAATGAAACGGCCTCGTATCTTGTATTTGCATCACATTTGGAATTTGTGGACAAATCATAAAGCGAATCATAGATTTCAGGAGGAAAATTTCTTAATGGTTTTAAAGCTTCTACATGACTTTCTGATCTTGTATCAGACAGAGGTTTTAAAGTTATACTAATAACGAGTTGAGTTAAAACATACCATCTCTGGGTAGATGAAGATAAAAACACATAAATTTGCTGAACAATCGAAAAAAAATTAAACCTTCATTTGCGACTTTTGCAGCATCATTAGCTGATGCGCAAGCAGTGGCGGTTGGTCCATAAGGGCACGTGGGCACGTCCCTATCTAAACAATTAAAAATTAAGTGAAAAAAATAATTTCAGACTATATATTAATTTACTCTCTGTTCTGTCTATGATCACGCTTCTTGCGACTTCTATAGTCTAACATCTACATACTCTAACTCTACATACTCTAACTCTACATACTCTAACATAATGTCATTCGTGGTAGCGAAATAGATCATGGGTTGCCGAAGCGCACCGATTAAAGAACACATGCTTTGGGCACAGACAAGTTTGTGCCACTACTGTTTTCTTTACTAGCGCGTGCAAAAAAACTAAGATAGAAATCCATTTCTTCGCTAGTAACCCGGAGATTAAACGCATTTATAACGTTATCTTCGGCGTTGCCCCATTCTCGATAGTCATGTGTTTTTCGCCATCGCGCTTTTCGACTTTTTCAGTGGTAGCAAAGTGATGTTTTAAACGATTATAATAGTGAAGATGAATTCAGTGCAATACATGAATAGAAACAATGTCACATTAACATTTGAGGACCGAATTGTCATGAAAAATCTTGGATGGCCGATACCAATTCTGCAAATCGAGCAAGTAAATATTACTCAAAAACGAACATTTAATAAAACCGTATTTGAGAAGTATTCGTGGTTATTATATTACGTGGATATGAGACAACAAATCAATTTTATTGTTTTCTGTGCATTTTGGCACAAGTCGGAAAACCAGTGAGTGCGGGCGATCTTGATCCTGGCTGAATTAAACACGGTGTTAATGATTTGAAATATTTGAACACAAAGGTGAAATCGCGTTCTATTTCAAAAATACATTTGAAAAATGAGCTAGAAATTAGTATATTGGGGAAGACAGACATTCGTTTTCAACTCAGTAGTTCACATCGGGACTCATCGGGACTCAATCGTTACATATTGTCTAAGTTAATTGACGGTATAAAATCATGTGGGGTATTTGAGCTTGCCTCTGCGTTTGAACCTACACTTCAGAAAATCGTGGCATTTTCAGAGGACTAGTAAATTTGATGGCCGAAATAGACACTATTTTAGAAGCTCATTTAAAAGACAAAAAATAAATTATTTTTAGTTATTTTCAAACAAATTCAAAACGAATTACTGAATTCCATATTGTATTTTTGTCGCAATTTATTAAAAAAGGAAATTCACACAGCAAAACATGGTGCCATACGGGCCGATGAAACAACCGATACATCTACTGAAATGCAGATGGTTTTTATAATCAGATATTTTAAAAATCGCGAAATTTACGAGACATTCTGGGGCTTTTTAATACCAAAAATCACACAGCAGATGGAATTGCAGAAAAATTCTGACGGTGCTAAGCTAGTTAGGAATAGACAAAGAATCTAAGAGACTCATAACCCAAAGTTATGATGGTGCTTCCGTGATGAGAGGTACAGTCGGAGGAGTACAAGCCAAAATTAAAAATATTTATAAGAATGCACAGTATATTCACTGCTATGCTCACCAATTAAATCTAATAATTGAAAGGTGTTGTTACAATAGAAAAAAGTGTAAAGATTTTTTTGCAAATCTGTCTGCATTTCCCGCTTTCTTTTCTCGATCATCCAAAAGGACAACTGTTCTGGACAGCGTCGTGAAAAAGTGTCTACCCGTGCGGCCCCTACCAGATGGAACTTTACGTCTAAATGTGTGAATACTGTTTACATTTACAAAGAAGAATTGCAAACATGCCTTATGGAAATTATGGACGCTGAGTTGGAAAAAATCTATTAAACAAGCTCTGGGGTTAATAAATTATTTGGTGGATAATAATTTTAAATTTTGGTTGTTTTTCTTCAATTAAATAATGCCTCACGGCGACATTATCTTTGATCAACTGCAAAGCAGGCAACTAGAGACATTTAAAGTTAAGAATAATTTGGTAACTTTTTCAACAGCCATTCAAAATATTAGAGACAATATAGAAATAAAAATTAATCAAGAATTTGGTAACTTAATTGGTGAAGAATTTGCAACGATCATAGAGAATCGCAGAAAGAAACGGAAATTTATTGACAAAGAGGACCCCAATCCAAATGTCAGAATATACAAGAAAATATGTCATACCTTAACCATACAGGTTCATGAACGTGTTAGTTTCGATGTATACCTAACTGTTGCAAATTTATTTGAAACTGAAAAATTTGGTGAATATCTATATAATGAAGCCATTAAAATTGTAACCTGTTTGCTAACGTAGGTTATTTAAATTTAGAAAATGAACTCTCGGTAATGTACGCACGGGACAATTGTATGAAACACAATGGGGCTGTGCCGCTGTTACAAATGTTGATTTAAAACAATTTAACATCAACATTTCGTGAATCTGTAGAATTGCTGACTGTTTTGTGTACCGTCCCTATGACGACTGTGGAAAGCGAAAGACGTTTATCTACCCTGAAACGAATCAAAACATTTTTAAGAAACACTATAGGCCAGGAACGGCTGTGCGCTTTAGCAATGCTATTATGATCAGGTCATCGACCACTTTGCTGCTCAGAAATTTAGGAGGATAGACTTCAACTACAAACAGATTTAATGGTCATGGTCCTATGGTGAGTTTAGCAAAATTTTATTATCTGGGTACCTATTTAAAAATTTGATGTCTGACAGTTACACTCATATTTCTAGACAGCAAAGTGTGTATATGATACTATGAAATTCTCCATAAGTTTTTCCCCTACCAACCGCCGCTGTGCGCAAAGTCTATGAAAATGCTCTCGAATTAATATGAGGTACGTGTATTTGTACACGGTTATTTTTACCCTTCATATTAGCCCCATTGTCGTATCCCTGTCCTCGCATCGTGTGAATATTAAGGTTTTCTTTTACTAATAAATATTTTAAAACTCACATTAACCTCGCCCAGTAGAATCATTAATCGGACAAAATCCAATGAAATGCTCCCTGATTTCAACAGCTCCAGTTTTCGCGTTTAATGACAAATTTAAAGATAATGATAATTTACTCTTGGTGGCTACGATCAGGAGTGCAATCTAATATAAGTGAATATTTCGCGTGTTCTAGTATAGACTTAATATATATTTATTAAAAAATATATTTTTTTATTTTTTTCGCCCATTATTGAAAGTATTTCGTTTTGAATTGTATGCCCCAAATAATGTGGCGTTTTTTATTTAATTGGATTCTTTGAACGTGTTCTGCCATAATCGGGTCAAATTTAGCAACCATTTCATTAAGTTTTAAAAAAATTCCATTATCGCTAAGAAATAAAGAGTCAGAATTGCTTCTAAGTGCTAAATTTTGCTTCGCCGGGTACTGAATACTATAAAAAAAATATAAAAATAATTCTTTCTAAAACGGCAGACCATCTTTTCTTTTCTTGTAAAATAATACTTTCGTGTCTAGAAGTAACGGATGATTTAGATTTGAGAATATTTTCGAACTTAATTAATTCTGGACAATTTTTAATGTGACTAACTAATTGCTCATATCTTTTTAAAATCCTTAATAGATGTTGCCAATCTTTAAATCCGCTTGCAGATAAACTACTACTCCCTACACTCAATACATGATTAAACAATTTTCATGGAAAACAAAATACTCTTTTTTTAGAATCTTTTTTTAGAAATATTTTTCCTTAGAATTCGCGGGATACTATTTCACCATTTGGCAAAAAGCTTATCTTAAAAGCATCTTTAGGATAATTAAAATTACAAGCCTGTTTTACATCAATTTCAACAAAAAAGTACTTTCTGATTATTAGTTAAAGTTTCGGGCCACGTCCCTGGATCTTCCAGCGTCAAGCGTTTACAGCATCTCATTCTAAAACAGGTTATGAAGTAGAAGGAACTGAATATAGATCTATGATTCCTAAATTTTCGGCTTCTTGCTATATAACATCAATATCAATATTATATCCTTGATGGCTATTTCTGACGCAATTTTCTCCTCGTTAATGAATGATTCGCTCAATTCTTGTATTGGAACCTTCGGTGTGAAACACTAAACTCGAAGAGATTTACCACTAAACACCAAATCACTTTTTTTATTTTTTTGAATTGATTTTTTAGTGATTTTTTCCGTGTTCAGATCATTTTGCCGCTCCTCATGTGTTGCCGCCCGGGTACTTTGAACCCGCTGCGCCCGGGTTTAACCGGCCCTGTATATGGAATCCTTCAAGATTTAAGCATTTTTAAACAAATACATTTTATTATTAGAATAACGTCGATCGTAGATCAGAACGGATTGCTTATTATACCTTTCAAAATTCTGACTGACCTTTAGAGAAAGTCGCATCACTTAGAGAAAGTTATAAAATATCTTAAGTTTGTAAATTTAAATATCCGTCCCAGGCTGGAGATCGGTTAGTTTAAATGCTGCTTTACTAATAATTATTGGAGATAAATGCGTAAACTAGCAAAATGCTAAATGGAGAAAATGTTCTATATAGATAATATAATTCTTATCTCTTGTGTATTCGCCACAACGCAAGGGCGTTGAGGCGCGCCCCTACAATATTTATCACAGAGAACATTTTTTCAGAGCAAAACACCAAATTTTATTGAAATTCAGTTTCTTTCTATTAACTCATTTTAAGATATTATTAAAAATTTAAATCTCCAAATGTAGAATAACGTGTGTCGACCTATCACACCAAATAACGCGGATAAAAATTCCATCCTCTCGCCACAATTTTTATATCGTTTGTCGGACGTTTACCTGCAGTGATCATATGCCACGTCATATTTTCTCGTCGTTAGCGTTAGATGTTTTGTTGGCTGCCAGAATTCGGGGCGTATCGGTAATTAGTTTTAAATGCTGATTTGACCGGTACGAAGCGTTTGATGTCTCGCATCACCTATCTCGTTCGCCTCGCGAATACTTGTTTTGATTTGGGATTTGCTACGCGTGTACACACTGAGTAGTACTTTTTAAATAAAAAGTTGATAAATAAAAATGTATCAACTTTTAATTGCAAATATGAAGATGTCTGATTTAAAACAGTTAATATTAACTAGTTTAAGATTGGAGGAGAAAGTTGAATTTAAAACTAATGGTCGTCCCACGCCCGTGTTGAATTTGAGTCACGTTCAAAAAAAATGTAAAAATAAGGCAAGTTGTACGCCAAAAATTGACAGTAAACTACATGTGAAAGTTTTCACAAGATAGTAAAAGAAGTTTTGAAAACTGAATTCGAAATTTTTTGTTCAAGGCCCGAGATTTATCAAAATGAAGACATTAAAGGCTGTTTATTTTAAATATGGGACTGGATACAGCTTTTAAGAAATGACTAAGGCATTGAGAATACTAGTGACTATGCCGATGATCACACCCGAAGCCGATAGGTGCTTTTGGATTTTGAATTTGATTAAAACATATTTAAGAAATTAAATGACGGAAGATGGACTAAATGCTTTGGGTATGTTAAATATTGAGAGTGCTATGGTCGAACTAATTCCGGACTTTAATGAACAAGTTATTGAAAAATTTATTTTTGATAAAAACAGGCCGATGTAACTTCACATTAAGAACCAGGAAACGGCGATGTGTTATTCACCGACAAAAATGTGTACAATGACCCCTTTTTGTCATAAAACTTTGATATCTTTTAACTTTTCACTTTTTCGATTTTCCTCTATTGATTTGCAGTTACAATAAACTGTTTGAATGGTTTATTCTTCGGGAAACGGCAAGTACCTACTTATTCTTCCTTCATCTGCACAACAACCAACCCATACTCCAATGTCCTTGTAAGTAGTAACAATACAAAATTTTAATGTTTTTCAGGTTTACCTCCGGTATAGGGTTTCAATAGCACGAAAAGTAAAAAGGAAAAAGGGGAAAGCAAAATATCTTCAGCACTATTTTCTTCTACGCCCCCCACTTTAAAAACCCATGAGACGCCACTGTTATGATCGTCAGCTTCTCCGGAATATGTTAGATCACTTTGTGCATTTCAAGATTAAATATATATAAAATCACCTTAAAAGAGTTTAACTTCAAATTTAACTGACTATGAGTATCTTAAAAGCTGATGCTGAGAATCTTAAAAGCGTAGATACAAAAAAAACTGGAAGGTAGGTATATGTGCAACTATATTAAAATTTAGTAACATTTATTATTAAAGTTTAGTAATAAAATACAGTTTTAAGACAAATAGCAATTAACCAACTTTCAAATTAAATAAAACAAACTATATATATATTTATATTTTTTATTTAAATTAAAAAATCCTTTTTGAAAGACTGCATTAACAATTAGACATTTGTATAAACATAAAGTATATATATATATATATATATATATATATATATATATATATATATATATATATATATATATATATAGAAACCTCAAAAAAGAAAACTAGGATTAATCTACCAATCTAACAAATACAAAGAAATGCCAGAAAAACTAAAAATAAAACTTTATACACACACTTTATAAACATTTACTCATTAAACAGATATGGGAAACCGTTGTGATATTTCCCCTTGGTCTTTCTTTCTGTCATACTGACTTATAAAGGTACCATCTTCATTCATACCTTCTACAGAAAATCAAAATTAGAAAAAAAATATAAAACAAATTTACAGCGTTAAAAACAAATACTTTAACTTCTTGGACATAAAAAAAAACAAAAAGAAATATTTTAATAGGAACTCTTCTACACTAACATATTGTTCATTTTAAATGGCTAGCTTCTGTTAATAGCAGAAAATAATACTGGACATGTATCTATTGTATATTAATTGCAGTAACTTAAATGTTTTCTTTAAAATTTTCTATTGCTTTACACAAAACTTGAATCAGTCCGATTAGATTGACTAAATAATTAAGAAAGTTGCGAAAAAGTATCACCATTTGGGCCTATGTTTGGTTCACTGCTAATAGATGTATTTTCATGCGAATTGTTGTCTTTCACTGCAAAAATAAAATAGGGTAGAGCGGGGCTACTTGATCACAGGGGCAAGTTGTGCAATTGAAATATCTCGAAAACTTAACAACCTACAACAAAAGTGTGGCGAAAAGAAGGGGTTATAGAAGGGGAATACATAGCGCGACTGTCAATTGCTGTCCGGTGCTCCGATAAAATAAGAGTACGCTTTGTTTTTTTTCGTAGTAAAAAAAATATTATAGGTCATCATAATTTTTCTACTATACTCGTATAAAAACACTTAATAAGGACCACGTAAGTATTTAAAGATAACTTCATTATTGTTCTTTCGATTATAGGTGGTTATTTATTTTTAACTCTTGTTTTTTTTTATAACCTAATTTTTATTTTGTTGCCTCAACTGGGGCTAGTTGAGCAACGCACTCCACTAGATGTTCATTGTAGAACATCAAATTTTTTTGCTTTAATAAATTAATTAATTAATTCAATTAATTTGTACATGTGATGATTCTACACAAAGTTTACTGATTAAAATGACTTATTTTGATAATTGTATTAATGATAGTTGTTACATTTTAAGATGCGTACATATAAAACAAAGACCTCAAAAGGTTTAGCTACTAGTCAACAATTGAGTGATGCAGCAAAAGCTCTAGAGGAGGAAAAAATGAGTGTAAATGCTGCAGCGAAACAATTTTGTATTAACAGGATGGCTTTAAAGAGATATGTTTGTATTAATTGTGATAGAGGCAAAGATGATTAATAATTTGGGATTATTTATCATCTAGCAATATTCTTGATTTCATAATTAGTTACTACTTTACTTCAATATTTATTTGCTTTATAATTATTCTTAAATATATAATTTTAAATATAAAAAGTGTAATAATAATCAAATAATAAAATAATTAAATATAATAAGTGTAATAATAAAAAAATGTAATAAAGATTTAATTTTGTTTGATTTTAATTTTATTGTTCCAGAGATATAATAACAATATGAGAAATGTCTGAATGATTGTGGCGTGTTAATATATTTTTTTTCTTTATTAGGGTTTTTCGCCACGATCTAAAACTCAAAAAATATCAAAAATATATATTCTTATGTAAATAAAGAATCACTGGGTAAAAACAAAAAACCAAACGGAGACAAATTTCTCAGTGATTCTTTTTGTAATAAATATGCCTAACGAACAAAATTTTAAAAATATCAAAATGATCTAAAAAATATACAAACTTTTAACGTTTTGGGAAGTATTCTCCTCCCGTTTTCAAGACGAATCTAAAAATAAAGTATATTAATTTCTATAAATTATGAAGAGATAGAGAGTAAATATATTTTTTATTTATGTCAATGATACTTACATTGACAATTAGTTTTTGAATTTCTTTTTAATTATTTTTTTTACTTTTTTATATATATATATATATATATATATATATATATATATATATATATATATATATATATATATATATATATATATATATATATATATATATAGGTGAGGTTTACCGTGTGATTGTGATTGTTTATTGAAATTCTTAAATGTTTTTAATTGATTTCTTTAGAATCGGGAACCAATTGAATTTAAATCTACAGAAGGCATAGCAATATATTTATATTTATTTAAATTAATCGTAGAGGTTTCTTTTTATCTTCTGTATTTTGTTACCGATTCTTTTAATACCGTTTTGGAATTATTTCAATTGATTTTATGACCCGATTCCCATGCATGTTGACAAATTCTATATTTATTAAAATCGCCCTTTCTAAGAATTTTATTTTAATTATTATTAATAAGAATTATTATTTATTCTAACGTCTAACGGTCTAGATATCTCACTTATATAGAATTTGCCACATTCGCAGGGAATTTTATAAACCACATTTTTGGTATTTTGTTTTGTGTTGTTTGGTTTAGTTTTTGTTAATAGAGATCTAAGAGTATTTTTTGTTTTAAATGTCGTTCTTATGTTGTATTTATTTCCTACTCTTTTAATTGTGTCAAATAAAAAAAACATTTGCTTGTTGATTAAAATTATTTAGTAAATAAATCATTCTATACAGTCAAGTCCATTTTAGCCATTACTCAACTAGCCCCATACCCATGCTCAACTAGCCCCACTAGTGGGGCACGTTGAGCAACTTGGAGCGCTCTCGCATTTCTGACAATAACTTTTAAATTTGTACTCGGATCGTTTTCACACCGCTAGACGTTTTGGAGAAGAGTAAACTACGAACCTAACAGAGTAAAAATAAATTAAATCCAATGCATATTATTAAAGTTATGGTAGATCAAGCGAAAAGTTGCTCAACTAGCCCCGCTCTATCCTACGTTCATCAAATAAATTTTTCAACATACCATGTGAATTCATAGGAACGCACTTTCTTTGGATAATCATGTAGTCTATTGGCTTGTTCCCGTTCATAAACAGCATATTCACCGCATCGGTTTCTTTTAACAATGAAGACTATGATCAAGAAAAAGAACATGGAAATGGTGGCCAGCAACATTCCAATAAACCTCAATGTAATTGTTACTGCTTCTTTTGCCGTCATACCACTAGCGTATACTTCTTGAGGTTCATTGTCAGTTTCATAGTCTCCATCAACCGAAGCAACTACAAATTCGTATATTTTTTCTTTTTCCAATACAGGAACTACAACAAAAAAAATAAAAATTAGCAACTGGCTTAGGGGGCATTTCACGTGAAACAGACAACGAAAAAAAATGAATTTCAGATTCTGAAATGTGTTCATATTGGGCATATTTGTACATCTAGGGGATATGAACGTGTACACATAATATTTTTTTTATTGGAAGTTTAGTTGTTAGGATATGGAATTCTATGATTGTCGGAAGGATTTCTTTAAAATTTTATTTTCATATTGAAGTAAATTATAATATAATAATAAATGTAGTGTTTTGTATAGAAAATTTACTGTTCTTTTTGATTTTCAAATCAGATTCCAGATTTGATTTTTCTTCTAGTGTTAAACCCGAAGTAAATATTTCAAATATTTTGTTTAATAACTTCGACCATTTTAATTTAAATTTTTTATTTTTAAAAGACTTAAGGAGAACATCACAGCAGGTGAAATCATAGTATAATGCGATTTCGCAGAAAATTAGTTTTGTTGTCCAAGACGCAGCTCCATCTTTTCACTGGAATAATGGGCGGGCAAAACTACTAACATAGCTCTTTTATTATAAAAATGAAAGTGAAATATACGGTAGCATAGTAATGAATTCAGACGATTTAAAGCATGACACAGCTACATTCTGTGCTTTCCAAAAAATACACGAGCATCTTTAAAAAAAAGCAGTAGTTGCATCGAAAATTAACTATATCACAGATGGTGCCTCACAACATTTTAAAATTAAATTGAATTTTACAAACTTATTTCATTATAAACTAGATTTTTAAACAGATGCAGAGTTTCATTTTCACGCAAACTCTCACTGTAAGGGACCATGTGATGGTCTTGGAGGAAACCTGAAACGTGACACGAGCAAGGTTGTAGTTACCTCCAAGTAGAATAATTATTACGCCAATGCAATTGTATGAATGGGCGAATATATGAATGTATGAATGGGCGAATTCAAATTTAACTTAAATAGTCGTTTACTGCTGCTCCAAAGATGATATGAACGCCAAAGAATTTTTTTCCAACCACGATTTCAATCATCAGTAACTATTCCAGGGACGAAAACGTACCACTGTTTTGTTCCAACTACTGAAGGCATGGTTATAAAACGAACCAGTGTTGATTGCAATAGTAAAATTTAAAAAAATTTAAAATAAACTATTTTTTCTTATATGTTTTTCCTTTATTTGAGTTTTGACTGCTATCTAAAACTCAAAATATATCATTAATAAATAATTAAAAGAATCGGTAACAAAATACAGAAGATTAAAAGATACCGCCAAAATTAATTTAAATAAAAATAATTGTATTGTTATGCCTTCGGTATATGGTTTCAATATGGTTTGATATTTTTTGAGTTTTAGATAATGGCCAAAAAACCCAATAAAGAAAAAAAATATATGAATACGCCACAATCATTCAGACATTACTTAGATTACAGGTATGGGCCTGAGATATGCTTTTTATATAGATATTTAGAAAGTAAATATATTAAACTACAACATTCTGAAAACAGTTTAACATTTCTTTACAAATGTAAAGATTGTGACATAATACCAAAAGGTTTACGTACCCCTTATAACACAAACAGAAGCATATATATTTTACATAGGGCTAGTGTAGCACTTTTAAGAGATTGCATTCAACATCACATATACACTAAACAACAATTAAAGACTGACATTAATAATACATTACAACAAATATACGAAAAAGTATATGAAGTAGATTTTAATCACATTTATAATAGCGTCTATTCCAGTTGCATATATCACTTCAATATCCAAAAAAATACTCACATTAAGAAATTTAAAAATTTAATTATTGAAAAACATGGAACAGATACAAAACACATTAATACACATACAGACAAAAATTTCATTAATAAAACTGTAGTTAACCTTTCAAATAAAATATTATCTGATTCTGAAAAGTATGTACTTTCTAAAGGACTAAATTTTAGTGTTACATCGAAAGATGTTCCTAAATTAGACCTTATTTCGGCAGTAGAATCTGTTGCTCAAAAATTACCTTTGGAAAGTGCAAATGAATACAGAATTAGGTTAAAACTTATCTTAGAAAAACAATTTAAAATCAAATCAAATTTATTCCATGAGGAAAGGTTAGCTATAGATAAATTAAAAAAAGACACATCTATTAAAATATTGCCATCAGCCAAAGGTAACGCCACAGTTATTCTGGACACTGCAGAATATAATAACAAAATTAAAACTTTAATTGATGAGGGAAATTACACTAAAATACTTACAGATCCAACATTAAAAATAGAGAGACAAATTTACAATACATTATATAAACACAAACGTGGATTTACAGACCTAGAAAGATCACAACTTACACCACATTATAGTAAACCACCTCATTTCTATGGTCTACCAAAAATACACAAAACTAATATACCACTTCGCCCTATAGTTAGTAGTATAGAGTCCCCATGTTATAAACTAGCAAAAATTTTATTAAACAGTTTAAATCCACTTTCGGGTAGAACAAATTCATATATTAAAAATACTTCAGATTTTTTAGATAAAATTTCGAACATTAAAACTACAAACCAAAATTTAATGGTTAGTTTTGACGTGGTGAATTTATTTACTGATGTACCAGTTGATAAATCACTTTTAATAGTTAGAAAGAGATTAGAACGTGACACAACATTAATAGACCGCACTAAACTAAATATACATACAATTTTGGAATTATTAATTCTGTGCTTAAAAACCACATATTTTCAATTAGAAAATGATTATTATCAACAAAATTTCGAAATGGCAATGGGTTCTTCTCTTTCTTCTTTGATGAGTAATATCTTTATGGAGGAACTCGAGAATGACATATTAAATAAATCTCTTAAAAAGCCATTAATATGGCTTAGGTATGTTGATGATATTTTTGCTATATGGCAACATAGCATTGACAATCTAAATGTTTTTTACAAGATATAAATTTTCAAGAGCCTACAATTAAGTTTACTTCAGAGATGGAGAAGGAGAATAAATTACCATTCCTCGACACTTTAATAATAAAACAAAACAACACATTAAAAACTACAGTTTACAGAAAACCGACAAACACAGATAGGTTTTTCAATTTCTTTTCAAATCACTCAAAATCGGTCAAAATAGGAGTAATTAAAAGTTTATATGACAGAGCAAAACTTGTTTGTACCGACGGTGATACACTACAAAAAGAAACAAATCACATAAAAGACATTTTAATAAAAAACAATTACCCAAAAAATTGTATAGATATATCGCTTAAAAATTTTGATACTAGACAAAACAGACAAGTTATTAATAATAATAATAATAACTCTCAAATAATTAACCTCACAATTCCTTATATCCGCGGTATTTCTGACGCAATTAAAAGAGTAGGAAATAAATACAACATAAGAACGACATTTAAAACAAAAAATACTTTTAGATCTCTATTAACAAAGACTAAACCAAATAATATACAACAAAATACCAAAAATGTGGTTTATAAAATTCCCTGCGAATGTGGCAAATTCTATATAGGTGAGACATCTAGACCGTTAGATATTAGAGTAAAAGAGAAAAAAAAACCTTCTTAGAAAGGCCGATTTTAATAAATCTAGAATTTGTCAACACGCATGGGAATCGGGTCATAAAATCAACTGGAATAATTCCAAAACGGTATTAAAAGAATAGGTAACAAAATACAGAAGATTAAAAGAAACCGCTATAATTAATTTAAATAAAAATAATTGTATTGCTATGCCTTCGGTAGATTTAAATTCAATATGGTTCCCGATTCTAAAGAATACAATTAAACACATTTAAATATTTGAATACACAACCAGTACAATAAACAATCACACAGTAAACATTACCTATATATATTTTTTGGTAGTATGTCACTGTCATGAAAATCTATTGTTGTCAAAGTAAGTATCGTTGACATACAAAAAAATATATTTACTTTCACTCGTTGCTTTATATATTACAAATTAATATAATTTATTTATTAGTTTACTTTTGAAAACGGGGGGAGAGTACCCTCCGAAACGTTAACTTTAAAAGTTTGTAACATTTTTTATCTTAAAATTTTGTTCGTTAGGCAAATTTATTCCAAAAAAGAATCACTGAGAAATTTGTCTCCGTTTGGTTTTTGTTTTTACCCAGTGATTCTTTCTTTAAATAAGAACAGGTATTTTTGATATTTTTTGAGTTTTAGATAGTGGCGAAAAACCCAAATAAAGGAAAAAAATATATGAACACGCCACAATCATTCAGACATTTCTCATATTGTTATTATATCTCTGGAACAATAAAATTAAAATCAAACAAAATTAAATCTTTCTTTTTTTCTTTTGATACAATATTCTTTTTGATACATCATTCAGTTATAAATCATTATTAAGAATATATAGATATAAATTGTAGAACTAATTCAGAATATGTATGTCTTTATGCATAAATATATGACATCACAGCAATTTTACTATGTAGGTATGTCCTTTTTTGTACAAGCCAGCAAACTTTATTACTCGTCCAGTATGACATGTACGTACTTTAATTGATTTATCTCCTAAACTTATTTAGATCCCATTGTGCAATTTTTACGGAAAAATGTATAAATGTTAAGCTTTATATTTTGCAGTTAAAAAAATTAAAATGGCCGAAGTTATTAAAAAAATATTTGAACTAGTTACTTCCGATTTAACACTACAAAAAAATTCAAATTTGGAATCTGATTTGAAAATCAAAAAGAACGTACATTTCCTATACAAAACACTATATTTATTATAATTTACTGCAATATGAAAATTAAATTCCAAAGAAACCCTTCCGTCAATCAGGTGAATTCTATAGAATCCCATATCTTAACAACTAAACCTCAAATAAAAAAAATATTATGTGTACACGTTCATATCCCCTAGAAGTAAATATGCCCAATATGAACAAATTTCAGAACTTGAAATTCATTTTTTTTTTTCGTTGTTCGCTTCACGTGAAATGCCCTTTATGAGAATAAGATCAATTACCATCTTGGAAATCTTCATTTTTCTCAGGTGGAGTATGTAAATATTGTGTTTCCCCTCATTTCTTGTATTTAAGATAAAAATGGGAACCAGGTTTTTCACCAGCTATCCAATGCACCCGTACTGAGGCATTTTTGCCGTTTGTTACTGGTTCCCAGTCAAATGTAGGTTGATCTGGTTTGTGTTCTTTAGACTTAGTGTTTGCTTCTATGCAATTCATTTTGAATATTCCAGCCCGACTTTTAGCACTAATACAGATACGATACTTTGTGTCAGCAGCATTTAATTCTGAAACAAAGACATACATATTTGTGAAGCTGTCACTTACTGATACTTGGAGAATCTGCTCCTTAACATCAAGTGATAAAAATATATATAACCTAAAGTTTTGATGTAACTATATTTGGATCAACAATTTGAGGACTCCTAGGAGTTAGTCTTCCTATTTTCGTAGAATTGTCAACTTCAGCGTAATACATATTATATCCTGTAAGATTGCTGTTAGCTCTCTCAGGCTTCTCCCATTTTAAGAGCAAAGCGGAAGATCCCAGAGGCAATGCTTCTAATGAGTCAATTTCTTCAGGCATACCTGACATTGTAAGATGATAAAATTTAATTCAAATTATAAATATAGAAAACTACCGTTTTCGGTATCGTTTCACTTGGAGGCCCGTTATATTTGCCGTTGTGCACGTATACTTGAGCATAGTTCTTTGTATTAGGAACAAAATTATTGTCAAGAGCTATACATTAATCGCCGTGAAGAACAATTTTATTTCTGATAAAAAATTGATCGCTCCAAGTTTGAATTTTGTAACCTTTGAAATGTCCTAAAAATTAAATTTGTTATTGGAAAGTGTGCTTTGAAATAAGACAACAAAATCTTTAACAGAATCTAAAGGTACTGGACTCCAGGTGAAAAGGACATCTGTTGAATTTTGTACATTAATAACAGTAAAGTTTTGGGGTGCTAGTTCTGGTTCGCTTTCCCCAGAGAAACCTGTAACAACTGAAGGAGAAGCCAATGTTTCTGCACTGAGAAACATTGGCTTCTCCTTCATCATTAACAGCGAGTACTTTGATTTTATATTGTTGGAAGGAAGGCTGATTATGAAGTTCGAGTCTGTCAACACGCCAGTCAGTAATCCCCATAGGTCGTTCAAAATCTTCGCCATCAATATCTCTTTTGTAATAGACCCTGTACTTAAAACCAGGAGCGTTATGTTCAACTTGAGGCATTCGAGTCTAAGAAATAACAAGATTATCAGGTCTATCCCCTTCACCTACAACGTTATCAGAATTCTTATGTGGTATGTCTGCTAGAGTGGAACAAGCTTCAGAAGGCGGTAAAGGTAACGATCTTCCAATTTTGTTAACCGCTATGACTCTAAATGTACAATTAGTCTAAGGGTTTAAAGGTATAGAAAAAATGGTGTCTTCTCCAGGAACCTTGTCATAAGCGCTTTCCTATGAATTAGGTGTAAAACTCGTGTTATACTGTATGGTATAATATAAAATAGAAGGCCTGTTGTCGCCTTTTGGAGACCAACGAATTGTTGCATCCAATTGGCGACATACTACCTGTATATCCCCAGGGGCATTAGGGACTACTTGAACAATGAGTTGTGCAGTTGCAGAAACTTCGTCCAGTTCAGTTCTCGCAATGTAAGTGTATGTACCGGAATCCAATTTAATCGTTTTCGTTATCGTGAGGGAATAATCGGACGATTTAATAAATCGTGTTTCGGCTTCGAAATCGATCGGTTGGCCATTTTTCACCCATACTATTTCAAGTTCAAGTGATTCGTCTGTCACCGCATTACATGTAAAAGTTGCTGATGTTCCACATTCAACTTCGTTATCTGTAGGGCCGTTCGTTATATGTGTGTGTGCTGAAAAAACAAAACAGTTTCTGCATAACTTATATAGCTGCAAAAAATTATAAAATATTAAAAAATACATTTGCTTTTTTAGAAAAATTCGTTTGCTTTTAACACTTGATATTGATAATTTTTTAGCACTTAAGTGGTGAGTTGATCAAATTTATTGAAGAAAAAAATATTTAAAGATACTTTTAGTTAAAGTTGTGGGAATTAAAAACGAACTAATCGATGATATCATACCAAATAAAAACAAAGTCAAGAAACTCGAAATAGAGTTCATGACCTTGCAATTTTAAACAAAAAAAAAGTTTTCTAAAGTGTCAGAACTTTTGAAATATAAATGTCGCTGTTTATAGACTGTTTGAAATGTAAATCTCACTCATAGACTGTTGTATTGACCATGGGAAGAGACATTTTACACGAATTGGGCTCTAGAGCAGTTGGAAGGCGACCCTTACCATTTTTTTTTATTTTAACAAGTATTTATTTACTGATTCTAATTTTTGTTTAACAAATCTTAACTCAAAAACTTATGTCCAATGAATATACTTACGTGCCGCCAAAAATACGGTAAAGTTCGACCAGTTTTCCACGCTAAGCAACTTTTTTAAGCATTTTTTCTCGACACATACTGTTTTGGAAGGACTCGATTTTAGGCAACAGAAACTCCAGCTGGTACAACATTCAGAAGAACTCTGTTTCCGTATTTGAGCTCATTCGTATTTGGAATTCTTGCGACACAAGCAATGGAGTTGGAGGTGTTCTCTTAAAATAGTTTAATTTAGTTTTTCTTAAAAACACCGAACTAGATGTAGCAATTCCGTATTGATTTTCGGCGGAACACTGGTACTGACCAATGTCAACATCAGAGGGTTGGGTGAATGAAAGAGTACCACGGCCAGTTTGTTGGAAAATACGACCATCGTATGTTTGCCAGTCAAACTTCTTTCCGTTTTTCATCCAATAGTATCTAAAAATTGTATTAAGGCTTACATTTTAAGAAGTACCGTTCAGGTTTATGTCACTTACTTCGGAGCGGGTACTCCTTGAGCTTCAGATTCTAAATAAAACGTTTTATCATTTCTACCTTGTTCTAATTCAAACAAAAACTCGTTTGTGGCAGACTATTTAGTGATTAGCGGTGGAGAAGGTACTAAAATAAAAATAAATCAAGTGAAAAAAGTTTTCAAAACCTACGATCCGAAAAAGGTTACCTTCTCGAGCAAAATAACATTTGCTACAATAATCAAAATCATAATCAATAAAAAAAATCAAAAATAAAAATGAGTAACATCCTATTTTGGACTTCATGTTTATATGTATTGAGCTGCACCTAAAATTTTGAAGAAAAAACACTTTTTTACTCTGATTTACTCTGATTTAATTTTCGTAGAAATTTTGGTATACATTTCTGAAATATTTTTGTCTACCCTACGAATGATATACACTGAGTGTCAAAGTATAATTCTACTTTAGTGGCATCTTATCTGTTTCGACAGGTTAAAATATTGGAAAAGGGAAAAAGTGTAATTGACCTTGATCAAAATATAAAAAGATTAATAAACATTTTTTTTGGACATAAAAATATTAGACACCCTTTTTTAAATTTAAGATTTCTTAATCCTCTAGAGCAAAGGTCTCCTTACTACGGTCCGTGGCCCAAGTCCGGCCCGGCAGTATCATCAATCCGGCCCGCGACAGCTAATTGCTTAATATTGTTATTGTTGCTGTGATAAGTTGGATAAATATACTCAGAATGATAACTCGGTTTTATTTACTTACTAGGTAAAGCTTAATGACAAATATAATATACAGAAAATTTAACTTAGGCATAATAACTAACAAATAATTGAATTTAATCCCACTAAATTATAAACTAGTGAACATCCCGCGATTTAACTTTGTGTACTTCATATTGGAGAATGTTTTCTCATACAAGTAGATAGTACCAAAAACAGAAAACAGCCCACAAGCTAATTTATACAAATTATCAAATTGTACCAGTGGAAGACTCTTATAACATTTCGACAAAGATGAGTTTTGATATTTGTTCTTAATTATATCACTGTACTGTAAATCAATAATTTCCATTTGAAGCTCCGAGGCTAAGGTTTCAATGTCAGTATCAAAAGGATTTTAAAAAGTCTTAATTTCGTTGGCAATGACATCAAAGTCTGAGAAACGAATATCAAAATTTATTTTTAAAGCACTAAAAGCTTCGATCAGTCTCACTAGTGTGGCTGAATATTTCACATGTTTTAAAATTTGTGAATCATTTTTTACGTAATTGTGATTGAAACAGTATTATTTTCTGCCGGTTATCAACGATTTGATATTAGTGTATAAATCAGGGTAAATGCAATTCGGTAAGAGGGCGTTGTTTTTCATTCAAAAAAATTTCGATCTCTGCTCGAAGTTCAAAAAAGCGCTGAAGGACCTTTCCGCAACTAAGCCAGCGTACGGCAGTATGATATGGTAAGTCGTTTCCTCCAATCTCTTCAATAAACTCGAGGAACTGTCGGTTATTCAGCACAGTGGATTTGATGAAATTAACAACTGATATGACTGGTTTTAAAACTTTAGATATATCTAAACATTTTCCGCTCAAGGACTGTTGATAAATGATACGATGTAAGACTAATGGTTTTGAACCATCATTATTTGCTACAGCCTTTGACACAAGTGCAACCACTCCTTTATTTTTACCACAGATGTTTTTGCCTCCATCAGTTGTAATAGATTTTAAATTTTTCATTCGAAGTTCTTCTTATTAATGGCATTTTCAACTCCCTTAAAAATATCTTCAACAGTAGTCGTTCCGTAAAATCTATCAATATCTAGAAGTTCTTCATACACTTCATAGCTTTTATCTACTCCTCGAATCAAAATCAACACCTGAGCAGCATCTGACACATCCGTTGACTCATCCAAGGCCAGAGAAAACCACTCAAGATGTTCATTTTGTCAGACAGTTGAGATGATATATTTTCTGCGATGTCTTGTACCCTCCGAGCCAGGGTGTTTGCTGAAAAACTGACAGTTTTAAATAAATTTACCTTTTCCGGGCAGATTTCTACGGATACTGCAATTACGCATTCTTTGATCATTTCTCCATCGGGGAATGGTTTTCCACGTTTTGCGATTTCAAGAGCCACACGAAAGCTGGCACGAGTTCAGTAGCAGCCTCTTATTCAGTATTGACTTTCGTAAACAAAGATTGCAGTGATTTCAATCTGCGCTTCAAAGCTTTAAATTTTTCCGCAAACTTCCTGTATATATTGAGTAATTTTGAAAATGTTTTCTTTCATAATGACGTTTAATGTTATATTCTTTGAGAATGGCTACGGTTTCATTGCAAATCAAACATTGCGCCTTATTACTGGACTCAATCACGAACTATTGAAAGTTTTATTAATGTTTGAATGATCTGCAGTCACTGTCAATTTTTCGCTTCTTTTCCATACTAGTAAATCACACACAAAAACAAGTCAAATCAAAATACTGTTACGTATGAACGTTGGTTGGTTCAAATATGTCTTTTAAATGGGGTTCCGCACTCCTTTATTCCACAACAGACAGTTTCGCTTCCTCCGCCTTCCCTAGGCAGACTGACTCGCGGTCGCACTGCTAGCCTTTTAATACTCCAATTACTCTCATCTCGAAGAGAGTGGAATACACCAGAACTTTCTCGAACCAACGAGGTTATTCACGAATAATTCACGAATATTCACGAATAATTGTTACTGCGCTTTCAAAAGTACTACTAGCGCCATTTGTAGAGATAGAGGGTACTACCACTACCTATTTCCGCTTTTGACTATCATATTTCGTCATGTGTCATGGACATAACAATACAAAATAGTAATTGAACTAGCGAATTTAGCAAGCGTATGCTCGTTTAGCGCGATTGTTTGGTTCGCAATAACACCTCTAATAAAATATCGCCTTTAAACCGATTTTTAATTCTTTTTTACTACAATTCTGAATAACTTGCATAAATGTAAGTATTTTGTATAATACAAAATTTGAAATTATCTGCAAGAACTCTGGTCGTTCTACATATTACTATATATTACTGAATTACTGGTCATACCACGCTTACTGAATACACGTTTACTACCACGATTCCACCACGATACCAATTTCGCTCGTCAATACAAACAGTTCTTCGGCTAGATGCACCAGATGCAAAGGGAATATATTGAAGTGAAGGGTAATCAACCCAGAAAATTGTGTCATATCTGTCCCTCAAGACCGAAACGCAAGACTACATACAAATGTGACACGTGTAGGAAACATGTGTGCCTTCAATGCAGCAAGTCTGTTTGTAAAGACTGTAACTGTTTTAAAGGTCCTAGTGTTGATGACTTGTGATTTTATAGAAAACGGCTGATTGTTACTGTTTTTTTTTTGTTTAGATAATTTAAAATTATATTATTTAATTAACATTATTTAAGTAACATTATTTAACTAAATAAAAGTTTAATTTTAGTTGTGTAGGTTAAACAAGGCTGCTTTTCTTAAAAGAAAAAAAGGCTGCTTTTCTTAAAAGAAAAATAGGCTCCTTTCTGTAAAATCATTTATTTGTGATTATAAATGCTCATAAGTAATAATAAATGTGTAAACCTTTTTATTTTGGTTCATTTTATTAATTAAAGACGTATAGATATTAAGTAGAAGCAAAGTTTATAGAAAAATACACGAAAAACTACTGTCATATTTGATATTAAACTAGGGTGGCAAATATTTGGCATATCCTGCTATTCCTGGTAAATAATAAAAGATTTGGGTATTAGCAATAATTATTAAAATACCTATAGTACCGGAAATTTCTAATTTTTACCAAAAATAAATCAGCTTGAGGTCTACTTGTATATTTAGTGTATATATCGTACAAGTGTGTTGACTAAAACTAGAATATGATATATCCTAATTTTCTACAAACAGTTTCATAAACTAAAAATACAAGCATAGCTATGTCTCATAATAACATATTTTTTTCATTTGTAGGAAAGCATGTAACTATCAAAAGCCTTAATATAGAGTTAAGAAGAAAGGAAATTGTCAGTATGGGGCTGGAAGGCACAACAACCTGCGTCTCCGCCATAATCCGAGCAATGGTTAGTTGCTTGACCGGAAGGAAGCCTCACCCATCCCCCCCATTACATTGGAGGGCACATGGTATGTTGGTGGTTAGACTCATCAGGGTACCGACATATGCTCTCTCGAGAATAGGGAGTCCCCCTCCACATGAGATTGTGGAACCCAACGGTCGGGGGTGTATAACTCCTGACTACTGTTGTCTCATTGGACACAGTCCAAAGAAGTCAAAAAACTCCATTTATAAGCCATCCAACGAGAAGTCGGCGAAAATATCGGTTGTTTGATTGTGGAACCCAACGATCGGGGGTGTATAATTCCTGACTACTGTTGTCTCATTCTCAGAAGTCAAGTCTGTCAGTCTCAAGAAGTAAAAAAACTCCATATATATATATATATATATATATGTATATATATATATATATATATATATATATATATATATATATATATATATATATATATATATATATATATATATATATATATATCTATGAAATTTTAAAACTCCCACCCTATTAGTGTGATTAATGCCATAGAATTAATTTGAGGTAATGCTAAGACATACTATAATAAACATATTGGTAGGGATGGATTAAATGATGAAAAATTACAAAATATATGGAAAGAAGCATTAGAACAGTATAATGAAGGAGTGTGGGAAAAGTTTGTATCACATACAGATAAATTAATTGAAGACTCGTTTCCGAGAACAACACATAGTCAATGTTGAAGTTGTAATAATCAATGCCAATGATAGTTCGTCGTCTTAATCTGATGAAGATATATAGCTATGTAGGTAATGTAGTTGATTAATGAACTTATTACTATACCTAATTATTTAGATACATGAAAAATTATTTTTATTTATGTATTATTGTATTTATGTATTAAGTACTCAGTATTTAACACTATGTTTAGACAAGTGTTTTTGTATGCTTATATAATTATATGAAATATTTAAAATTATATTTGTAATAAACTTCTAATGTGATTGTTTAATGACCTGTATATACCCATACCTTGATAACGTTTTCATCGTATAAAAATTGGTCTCAACAATAACGTTTATAGAGTAAATAAAATGATGATTTGGACCAATAACATATTCATTAACTAACTACTTCCCTAAAATTTCCTGATAAGTTGAAATTCGTACAATTCTAACCTACAAAATTTTTCGATCGATCTATGACATAAAACTTTACAATTTCATGACAAACACACGAAATTTTACGTTAGAATATCGATTTATAACACGTTTTATAATTTCATGTCATAAATATATGGCAATAAATGTATTGTGAATTTAAATCATAAACATAAATATCCGTCTTTCGAGATACTAACCACGTCCATTATAAAAGTTAGCACTAATTTGACTAATCATTTTTGATTTTATTCATATAGGTAAAAATTGATGACGCATGGGTAATCTTTGGACGGTTGAACTGTAGATCAACTAACCACGATAAAAATATTGTAGCGTTTACAAATTATCGACCGATACAGCTAAGGGTAGTCCCATTGTGAGTAATCCTTCCGTTAGAGATATGTACATTAGCTGGCAAAACCCTACTCAGGCTTATTCTTTGTATTTTTGTAAGGGGTTTTAGGGCTCGGTCATTATAGAACCCGGTCATTTTGGAGCCCACTCATTGCAGAACCCGGTCAATGTAGACTCTAGACCTTTTAGATATAGTTTGTCCAAAAGTCAATGAATAAACGAATCCTGTAATTAGCTGATGAGCAAACTCTGAAATCGGACGAAGTGCATTAAAATTAACTAATCTCCTTTTACTGACAAACATTTTGGCAATTCAATTTAATGTGGTTGAATTAATTCAATTTGCTTCTAAGCTTTTGTTTATATACATGTTTAATATCGATAATTCAAAATACTTCATATGATTGAATAGACTATCACAAAATAATGTATCAGTTGTTTTAAGAAGAAAAACAGATATAATCTTGCTTTTGAAGAAACATGCATAAATTACCTTATTAATCCTTGTGATTCATAGAATTAGTTGGAAAGCAGGAGAGACCAGGTATGAAAGTAACACGGGATGAACGTTACAAATAAGTTCTGAACGAATTATGTTGACTGCACTGATGCCTGTATCACCGATATGCGCCATTTTGAACCCCCTTCCCTCAGTTGCGCTCACGGCGCTGTGCCGTTAGGTTGTAGACGTCGCAAGTCTGTGCCGCAAAAATACCTCCAAAGTAAGTTTTGACTTTTCAACGGTTTTTTACTGATAGAAGTAACAGCTTGTTACTTTTATCCCATTATGATTGTGATATCCCAAAGCATATTTTATTGTGTTTATTTTATATTTCAAAGTCATAAAGATTTATTTTCCGACGAGGAAGAAAAAATACTGGCCGAGTATTTACTTCATTGTTCTCAAATTAATTACGGATTAACAACCAAAGAAGTACGAAAGCTAGCATTTCACTTAGCAATTAAATGTAACAAATAAATGCCCTGCTCGTGGAGGTCCAATGAATGTGCTGGTGACGATTGACTGAGATTGTTTATGCGTCGTAATAAGAACGTGGCGTACTGGTTACAGTAGCTACTGTAGTTAACGCCATATCGAATAGTATTGCTCCGATGTTCATATTCCCACAAAAAATGTTTAAGAATCATCAATCAGGAAGATGATTTCAACATATGTTTGAATCATTTTAAGACTCATGCAAGACCATCTTAAGAAAATAAGTGCATTATTCTTTTAGACCACAGTTCCCATATAGCACTGAAGAATATTGGCCTATGTAGAGATTCAGGCATTGTCCTTTTGAATTTTCCACCACACTGCACAAATAAGATGCAGCCGCTTGATAGTAGTGTATTTGAACCTCTGAAAAAGGCCGTCAATACATGCTGTAACAACTGGATGAAATCAAACCTTGAGAGAGTTATGACGATATACGATATATCCAGTATAGTCCTATACTTCCGATCGCCGTAACACCGCGAAATACACAGGCGGGTTTTGCTTGCACAGGGATATGGCCCGTGAATACTCGAGTATTTACAGACGTCGTCTTCTTACCCAGCTCCGTCACTGATCGAGCGTTAGAAGATGTTGCAGTTCCACTACCAGTCTGAATTCCGCCAACAAGTCGTCAGACGGACGCAATGCCCTCTTCTTCATCATCAAGCATGCAAGCAATTTTGACTGAGTGAATTACGCTGACCAACACCATTAGTAACACCACCATTGGTAGCTTCACCGGCTTCACTAGCTTCACCATTACTGCCAAGAACCCCTCCTGAATTAACTTTGCCACTAATAATGGCCTTGCCATCAACAACTATTTCGGACGTAGATGTAGCTATTTCTTCGACATCATCTGATAAATAACATATCCCATCTACCTCTTCAGCTAGTGTTCAGTACGTCACGATGACATCGTTTAGCCCGTATGAAGTTAAGCCACTATCAAAGGCAGGACCCAGGAAGAATAATGGAAAGGGAAGGAAAGGCAGAAAACCAGCAATAATAACTGATACTCCAAACAAGCTTGAAATTCAAGAATAAAATAAAAGAAAGCTTAGAGCCAAAGAAGTTAAGAAACCCATTTTGCAGACTGCCAAAGAAATGTTGTTAAAGAAAAAGTTGTTAAAAAAATTATAAAAGGAAATAAAACACAAAATAAGGAAAAATAATGCCAAAATAACTAGGGATAGTGATAATCCAGACAGCGAAAATTGCTTCTGTTTGGTTTATATGGAATCCTTTTCAAACAGCAGGTTAAATAAAAACTGAATACAATGCCTAGAGTGTCAGCTGTGGGCTCATGTAGACTGCACTAATAACGAAATAAGTTAAGTGTACCATAATTATTTGTCTGATTGAGATATCATTTTTAAATAATGTTGATTATTTTAGAATATTGCTATGTTTTCAAAAAATGTTCAACTTCTTTGATAATTGTGATACTAATGTGAAACCTAAAAGGCTGATTATAAATAAATATGTTGATTATAAAAGTAATTTTGTTTTTATTTACACTGTTACAACCAACCCTAGGGGTAGGGATGGTTGTAACAAATTCCACTTTTTTATTTGGTCGTTTTTCTCAAAATCTTTAGTATCAGTTGCATTTAAGCTGATGTTAAAAGATAGCTGAAAGTCCAATTTATCAGTGTTCAGATTAGAATTTTGATATTTCAAAAAGCTCTGTGAGATATTACGAGAAAATAGAAAATTATTACGTTCATCGCTGGTCTCCCATACATTAATTTTGTATTATGAATTAACAAAGACATATTGCCATAAAAATGTAAATACCATGAACTAGTTGGATATCATCCCAGAATGCTTTTACGTCCAATGCTGTGTGTCATATGTGCTCAATTGCTAAAATATTTAAAGATCTTGGTGGAAAAGACAAACTGTAGATTTGGAAGACATCTAAACAGTCTAATAGTATATTTGTCATACGGAGGATTTTAAGTTAAAAAATATTTATTTCGGACTTTTCTGCAGACAAGGGTTTGCAGTCAAGCTACCTAATATTAAAAATGTTCTAACAGAACATTGATTTTGATAATAAATTTCGACAATTGGAAAGTGTTGCTTTGATGTAAAATGTTCCATGATAATTTGACAATGACTCCTATCGGGAGTTCGGACACACTAAAAATCACCATATATAAAAAAACAGCTCAAAGTTTAGCCGCATCGCATCGATTAATTCTCTATAACAGAAGTTAAGCGACGTCGATTAAGTTAAGCGATTTAAGAAAAATAATTTCCTACATAAGGTTGTGACCTCTAACGAAAAGTAGATTAAGCTACGGAAATCTACTCATACGTGCTACTACGTACAAACTCAAATTTGATGATTGGTAAAATGCACCAAATGTACGCGGAAGGTGTTTCTAACTCAATTTATTTGTCTTTTTATCAGTGACGCCTCGTGGGTTTTTAAAGTGGGAAGGCGTAGAAGAAAATAGTGCTGCTGGAGATTTTTTTTGCTTTCCCCTTCCTCCTTTTCACTAATTGTGCTTTTGAAACCCTATACAGGAGGTAAACCAGGAAAACATTAAAATTTTGTATTGTTACTACTTACAAGGACATTGGAGAATGGGTTGTTGCTTGTTGCCCAAATAAAGGAATGAATAAGTAGGTATTTACCGTTTCCCAAAAAATAAACCATTGAAACAGTTTATTGCGTCTGAAAATCAATAGAGAAAATTCGAAAAAGTTCATGAGGGTTTTTTTTGCTCTTGACAGTCTGCAGTTACTGATTTACCTGCTTGGTGGAAGGGCTTTTTAGAGTTTTTGGCAGTTTGCTTTTTGATCCGCTCCTTAACTAAATATCTCTTTTGTTTGGCCTTCTCATAAAGTCCCGCCTGAGACCCATCATTTCACTGGGTAGTTCGTTATCGGTTAAGATTATTCGTAGCTAGCAGATTATATTAGTCTGGCCTTGGGTTTCAGTCATGAATCGCGATATATAGTTGCAGGATCTCATCCCGGAATATATGGAATCGTTGCCGACTGATTCGTTTCTTTCCATGTTATTAACTTTTTTTTCATGCGATTTTTTTGTTGTTGTTTATATTAAATAGTTATTTTTTACTTAGGTATGACGTTTTAAAAATACTTGCATCTGCACAATAGATTCCCGAAGCCCCATAATTAAGGTAGTTCATTCATGACAATCGGAGCTGAACGCACCTTGTATATAATATATTTAATATATATATATATATATATATATATATATATATATATATATATATATATATATATATATATATATATATATATATAGGCGTCTTACGAAAAACAAAACTTTTTCAAAAAAAATACATATATTTATTTCTTCGGCAAAATAACGAATACATTTTTGAGCTCAGTCAAATATATGTCCTCCAGGATGGCATAACGTTGGGATAACGTCGGCATAACGTTGTCCTTTCATCTGCAAATAAACTTTTTCGAAGAGGTAGAAGTTGCAGGGAGTCAAATCAGGCGAGTATGCCTAATGATTGATGGTTAAAATGCAATTTTTGATCAAAATAAATCATCAAAAATGAGCTTGAAACGGCTGCTTCAATAGCACCAGAAGAAAATGTCTTAAACATACAAAATCTCCAGTGAGACCATGGATTTAATAAAAAAACGACGAACAATGAGAAATATAGGAAGTAATTTTGGCAAAGTCGAGTACGCTGAGCTCTGCAAAACCATAAGAAAACGAATCAGAGAATAGACGCGCCGGTTCAACATGCAACTAATGTAAAAAACTCTGAAAGAAAACAGGGTAATTCACAAGGCTAAACACAAGCTGATAAAGAAAAGAACGCAAATTGATGCTTTAATGCGCGAGGATGGCACTGTGTGCAGGGCGCGAACGGAAATGGTAGAGGTTGTCAGAAAATTTCATTCACAGTTATATGAAGATCAGAATCAATCAAAGACAACAATACCCACGGAAGAACAAATGCCAGATATCCTAATGGAGGAAGTGACAAATACTATAGAATCGACGAAAAATGGCAAGACTCCAGGAAAACACAGTGTAACTGTGAAAATGCTAAAAGCTGGTGGTCGGACTTTACATAAAGCACTGGCAGGATTATGCTCTAATGCCTCAAAGAACAAAAAGTACCTGACTTATGGAAAAATGCAGAAATGATTATTTTACATAAAAAAAGCAGCACAGGAGATTTAAAGAACTACCATACAATAAGCCTCCTATAAGTAGGGTACAAAGTTTTCACCAAGATAATATCTAAAAGAAAATTAAGAAAAATGAATGACGCATAACCAAGAGAACAAGTACAATGGATCATATCCAGTACAATGGATCATATCCAGGTTGTACACCAGGCCATAAAAAGGCTCAACGAATACACCATGCCACTGAGCTTGGCTTTTATCGATACGAACGAAAAAGCATTTTTCGCACGAAACCAACTTTACGAACGAAAAAGCTAGACTTAATCTCAAAGCAGGCCATAATGGATGCATTTCTTAGACAGGAGGTAGAAAACAAATGTAAACCTATTAGAATCGATATATGATGGAGCTACAGCAAAAATTCACCTTGATGATTTTTAAATGGGAATTAATGTAGAGCGAGGTGTACGGCAGGGTCACGCAACATCACTTATTCTTTTCTCGGCTTGCCTTAAAGAAGTATTTTTCACACATACAAGAGCTGCAAAGGGCCGGCAATCCATTTGCCTTAAAATTTAACCTGAACAAGAGTCAGGTTATGTTCAATAAATTCACTGAGCACAGAAGGATTTCAGTTTTAGGAAGGGATTTGGAGATTGTGGACCACTTTATATAACTTGGGCAGAAGATTTCAATGAAGGAGGATACCGCCCGAGAGGTGGGACGGCCGGTGGGCAGGCATTTGGCACGTTCAACAAAGTGTTTAAGAGCAAACTCCCACTTTACCTGAAAAAAAAACTCTTCGATCAGTGCGGCCTGCACGTTATGGTATACGGAAGTGAAACCTGGACACTCACATCCAAATCAATTTAGAAACTTCGAGTAGCACAGGAGGGAATGGAAAGATGTATGCTTGGTATTACAAGACGAGAAAGCCGTGCACATAGATCAGGGAACAAAGGAAAGTGTGTGACATCATTGGAAGTGTAAATCAATTGAAATGGAGGTGGGCATGCTATATTGCAAGGCGATGGGACCAAGGCAATGCTGGAGGGGATACCGCTTGATGCCAAACATCCGCGAAGAAGACCGAAAGCACGTTAGACTGATGGTATCGTTAAGTATATTGAACCCAAGTGGCAGAGAAAAGCCCAGGACCATAAAAGATGGAAGCAAGCATATAGATCGACACGGGCTGATGATGGTGATAATGATGATGATGATGATGATGATGATATATATATATATATATATATATATATATATATATATATATATATATATATATATATATATATATATATACTTCCAGTATCGCCTAAGGTACTGCACGGGTGGTGGATAGTGAAAGTTCCATTAGATATTAATGAACAGCTGTGAATATCTCAAAATAAGCAGCCCGAACCAAAGCAAAAAAAAAAACTAAATCCACTTAGCGTCTGACTTGTATCAAGCGGTTGAGTGGTCAGCGTCTGTTCACCAGTGGTGCGGCTGATATTTAAATTCTGGAACTAACCCCTCCAGTCTTAACCTCTGAACCGTCATGGTTCAAACAATTAATTCAAAGTACAAGATGAAGCGTTCTAGTAATTACAAAATTACCCCAGGAGGTAGACAATCCTCTGCCAGCTTTGCTGGTACAACCGGACTTTCGGATTCTGGGGCGTCCGTGCTTAAACGCAAAATCTTTCAGAGGGAGTCGGAGACCTCTGTCCAACGTCTGAAACTGAAAACAAAAACTTTCTTTGGAACGGTAAATATCAATTCTCTCCTGCGTCCAGGAAAACTACACGAATTGGGGCGAACATTGAATCAGCAAAAAATCCAAATTTTAGCTTGGCAAGAAACCAGATTGACAGATGATAACACTTTGGAATTCGGCAACTACAGACTTTTTAAAAGTAAAACTGACAAAAGAATACTCAAAAATACACCACATCTCGGTGCTGCTTTCGCTATCTCAAGAAACATTCTTGGTTCTATAACTAATGTCCAGCCAGTAAATAATCGACTTATGACACTATCCCTCAAGTGTGCTAACAAAAACTATACATTAATCAATGCACACCTCCCAGTTAACGAAGAAAATAAATCTAATCCTGAAAAAGTAAATAAGTCCTGGGAAATTCTGGAAAAGACTATCTCTAAAATTTCCTCTAACCATGTAAAAATCCTATTGGGTGATTTCAACGCCCAACTAGGGAAAGAAAAAAAGTACAGGAAAACAGTCGGCAGTTTTCCCGCTCATAAATGGACTAACCATAATGGTAGAAGATTGGTTGAACTATGTTCGCAGTTTAATCTAAAAAATAATGTCAACACATTTTAAGAAGAAAATAACAAAACAAAAGACCTGGAGGTGCCCAAACACGTACATAGGTGAATTTCAAATTGACCATGTTGCCATTTCGTACCCCAATTATAAAGAGATTTTGAATGTTCAAGTCAGGAAAGGAGCTAACATAGACATAGATCACTACTTGACTAGAATCAAACTTAGCTTAAAACCTCGAACTTATTCAAAAGAGACTGCTAATACCAAAGTTCGACTCAACGAAAATAAAACCAGCCCTAACAGAAGAGCTTGATAAACAACCAGCACAGAACTGGCAAGAATTGAAACAAAAAATTATTAAAACCGCCTTAAAGTTGGTCCATTTACAAAAACGTAGAAAACATCCATGGTGGGATGAAGTTTGCGAGCAGGCAGTAAAGCCGAAGTAAAGCATTCAAAGATTGGAACAGTCAAAAAACAGCAATAAACTATAACATCTTTTTGTAAGTAAGAAAAGAAACATCGAAGCTAATTAGACAAACTAAAAGAAAATATGAAAACAATCAACTTAATGAAATAGAAAAAGATTTCCAAAAAATAACACCCGAAACTTTTACAAAACATTTAAAACTAAATTATCAGGCTATCAACCCCAAAGTCTTTGCTTCCAAAAGGAAAACGGACAAATAGCTCTAAATAACCAAGACAATTGCAAAGAACTTGCAAAATATTTTGAACAAATACTAAACTGTCCTGAGCCTTTAAACAAATTACCAACACTAAACCTTAAACAAACAAACCCAGATTCATTACCACCGAATGAAGATGAAATAATTAGGCAAATCAAGCGGCTTAAAAATAACAAAGCTTCTGGTGAAGATGGAATCACTGCTGAACTTTTGAAATCTGCTGGTCCAGGTACAATCAAGGAAATAACCAAAATTCTACAAGAAGTTTGGCGAACCGAACAGATTCCGGAAGATTGGAAAGATTGGATCGATTGGAAAGAGATTGGATATCTCTTCTTCCAGTTTGTTACAAGATTCTATCCCAATGTGTACTAGACAGAGCACAGGGACAGTTAGAACCTAAAATTGGTGAATATCAAGCAGGTTTTCGACCGGGCAGATCCTGCCCCGAACAGATCCTGAATCTAAAGTTGATCCTAAGACATCAAAAACTGTACAATAAAAATCTCGTCTGTACATTTGTGGATTTCAAAAAAGCATATGATTCTATAGACCGCGAATCTTTATTCCGAATCTTGAAAGAACAAGGACTAGCCTGAAAACGCTGGCAATTATTAAAGCAACATTAACTAACACAATATATATATATATATATATATATATATATATATATATATATATATATATATATATATATATATATATATATATATATATATATATATATATATATATATATATTATTATTATTATTATAATTCACGTATGGGCCCGGGTGGACCACGCACAATGTAATGGACCAAGTACAATTACAGGCGTTTGTTGTTGTTAGCCTTCCTTTGCGCCCATACTGATTTCATTCTTTCGCTATGAGCTTTTTTTCTTTCGTCAGACCAAGTTGTTCCAGTCTTCCTACATTTTTCACTCTGGCCAACCTTCCAAACGTCAACCTTGTGTCTGAAACATCCTCTATCCTGAATTTCACTTTGTGTAATATTTGCTGATCTTAGGTCCTCTTTAATTGCAGCAATCCATTTAATTATTTCTACTTTAGGTCTTCTCCTATTTTCATAAAATTCGACTATTTGTCTAGTTAGCCTATTTGGATTCATCCGTTTTATGTGTCCGCAAAACTTAAGTCTTCTTTTTCTCATATCGCTATGTATATCTGTGTATTGTTTGATTTCTTGGTTTTCTCGAAGTCGGTATGTTGTTGTATTTATTTGTTTGGGGCCTAGGATTTTTCTTATGATTTTTCTTTCCTTCTTTTCAATGTCCTCGATGCCTCTCTTTCTATTCAAAATGAGCGTTTCTGCCCCATATAGACATTCTGGCTTAATAACTGTGTTGTAATGTCTCAGTTTTGTGTTTCTAGATAGGCATTTTTTGTTGTAAATATTTTGTGTAAGTCTCAATGCCGTTTCCATTTTTTGACATCTACCCTTATTGGCCACTTTTTCCAGCCCATTTTCCATGATTATTTCACCCAAATATTTGAATTGAGAGACTCGTATGATGTTACCATATTTTGTTTTTAGAAATGGTGTTCTTAGTCTGTTGCAGGTCATGTATTGTGTCTTTTCAAAGGAAATTTGGAGTCCTACCTTTTCTGCTGTTTCTTTTAGGATTTCAATCTGTTTCTGTGCCGTTAATACATCTTGAGCTAAAATTGCTAGATCATCAGCAAATGCCAGACAATCAATTTTGATGTTAGTTCTCCCCAGTTTAATGGGCTGGTCAATATTCAGGGCCGACTTTTTTTCACGCCACTCCTGTATTACTTTTTCTAGAACACAGTTAAATAAGAGTGGCGAGAGTCCATCCCCTTGTCACACACCAGTTTTAATTTCGAAGGGCTCTGAGATGTCACCCATGAATTTAACTTTTGACCTCGTGTTAGTTAACGTTGCTTTAATAATTGCCAGCGTTTTCAGATCTAGTCCTTGTTCTTTCAAGATTTGGAATAAAGATTCGCGGTCAATAGAATCATATACTTTTTGAAATCCACAAATGTACAGCCGAGATTTTTATTGTACAGTTTTTGATGTCTTAGAATCAACTTTAGATTCAGGATCTGTTCAGGGCAGGATCTGCCCGGTCGAAAACCTGCCTGATATTCACCAATGTTCGGTTCTAACTGTCCCTGTGCTCTGTCTAGTAGACATTGAGATAGAATCTTGTAACAAACTGGGAGAAGAGATATTCCTCTATAGTTGTTTACATCCGTTCTATCTCCTTTCTTATGTAGTGGATGGATTAGAGCATCTTTCCAGTCTTCCGGAATCCGTTCGGTTCGCCAAACTTCTTGTAGAATTTTGGTTATTTCCTTGATTGTACCTGGACCAGCGGATTTCAAAAGTTCAGCAGTGATTCCATCTTCACCAGAAGCTTTGTTATTTTTAAGCCGCTTGATTTGCCTAAGTATTCCCTCTTCATTCGGTGGTAATGAATCTGGGTTTGTTTGTTTAGGGTTTAGTGTTGGTAATTTGTTTAAGGGCTCAGGACAGTTTAGTATTTGTTCAAAATATTTCGCAAGTTCTTTGCAATTGTCTTGGTTATTTAGAGCTAGTTGTCCGTTTTCCTTTTGAAAGCATAGGCTCTGCGGTTGATAGCCTGTTAATTTAGTTTTAAATGTTTTGTAAAAGTTTCGGGTGTTATTTTTTTGGAAATCTTTTTCTATTTCATTAAGTTGATTGTTTTCATATTTTCTTTTAGTTTGTCTAATTAGCTTCGATGTTTCTTTTCTTACTTCCAAAAAGATGTTATAGTTTATTGCTGTTTTTTGACTGTTCCAATCTTTGAATGCTTTACTTCGGCTTAATACTGCTTGCTCGCAAACTTCATCCCACCACGGATGTTTTCTACGTTTTTGTAAAGGGACCAACTTTAAGGCTGTTTTAGTAATTTTTTGTTTTAATTCTTGCCAGTTCTGTGCAGGTTGTTTATCAAGCTCTTCTGTTAGGGCTGGTTTTATTTTCGTTGGGTCAAACTTTGGTATTAGCAGCCCCTTTTGAATAAGTTTTCGAGGTTTTAAGCTAAGATTGATTCTAGTCAAGTAGTGATCCGTGTCTATATTTGCTCCTTTCCTGACTTGAACATTCAAAATCTCTTTACAATTGGGGTACGAAATGGCAACATGGTCAATTTGAAATTCACCCATGTACGTGTTTGGGCACCTCCAGGTCTTTTGTTATTTTCTTCTTAAAATGGGTTGACATTATTTTTAGATTAAACTGCGAACATAGTTCAACCAATCTTCTACCATTATGGTTGGTCCATTTATGAGCGAGAAAACTGCCGACTGTTTTCCTGTACTTTTTTTCTTTCCCTAGTTGGGCGTTGAAATCACCCAATAGGATTTTTACATGGTTAGAGGGAATTTTAGAGATAGTCTTTTCCAGAATTTCCCAGGACTTATTTACTTTTTCAGGATTAGATTTATTTTCTTCGTTAACTGGGAGGTGTGCATTGATTAATGTATAGTTTTTGTTAGCACACTTGAGGGATAGTGTCATAAGTCGATTATTTACTGGCTGGACATTTGTTACAGAACCAAGAATGTTTCTTGAGACAGCGAAAGCAACACCGAGATGTGGTGTATTTTTGAGTATTCTTTTGTCCGTTTTACTTTTAAAAAGTCTGTAGTTGCCGAATTCCAAGGTGTTATCATCTATCAATCTGGTTTCTTGCAAAGCTAAAATTTGGATTTTTTGCCGATTTAATGTTCACCCCAATTCGTGTAGTTTTCCTGGACGCAGGAGAGAATTGATATTTACCGTTCCAAGGAAAGTTTTTATTTTCGGTTTCAGACGTTGGCCAGAGGTCTCCGACTCCCTCTGAAAGATTTTGCGTTTAAGCCCGGACGCCCCAGAATCCGAAAGTCCGGTTATACCAGCAAAGCTGGCAGAGGATTGTCTACCTCCTGGGTTAATGTTGTAATTACTAGAACGCTTCAGCTTGTACTTTCAATTAAAGGTTTGAACCATGACGGTTCAGAGGTTAAGACTGGAGGGGTTAGTTCCAGAATTTAAATATCAGCCGCACCACTGGTGAACAGACGCTGACCACTCAGCCGCTTGATACAAGTCAGACGCTAAGTGGATTTAGCTTTCTTTTTGCCTTGGTTCGGGGCTACTTATTTTGGGATATTCGCAGCTGTCCATTAATATCTAATGGAACTTTCACTATCCACCACCCGTGACCCGTCCAGTGCCTTAGGCGAGGTATACTGGAATATATATATATATATATATATATATATATATATATATATATATATATATATATATATATATATACCAGGTGTCCCATTAAGGATGGATCGCGGCCATATCTTGAAAACTATTTATTCCACAGCTTTGGGGAAAAAAATTGTACTAAAAATGATCATGAGAAATTCACCAAAAATATTTTTAAGCTTCTAAAACGACCGCAAGAGGGCGTGACGAGCTAAACATTTTTAAAAATAATTTTTTTTGTCTATTTTCAAGTGTTAACCGAGTAAGAAAAATTCTCAGTTATAATTAGCAAGCTGTTTCCTACAGCTTTGTTTTATGACATTTTGTCGTAATTTCACGAATAGAGGGGTGTGGGGAGTTTTACCTATTGAGATAAAAAGTCGTCTAATGTCCGTTTGCCTTAACCGATTTTCCTCAATTTGGATTCATTTAAAAGGCAATTGCTGGGGCAATCAGATAATCTAGGAGATAAATTATTTAGTTTATAATTGATACCGCGAGGTGGCGTTACATTCAACAATAGTTTTTTGAAGTTTTGTTCAGTTTTTTCAAATGGAATGGTACAGCTTTTATTACATGGTTAGAAAGGTAATTTAAAAAGGAATCATCCAGTGAAAACCCTAATTCGATATCTCTGACATGTCAAGAGGTATTTCGATTTTTCTGAAAAAATCAGTTATTATTTCACTACTACCTGCATTAAGTTAAAAAAATATTAACCTAATGTTTGCCTTCCTTCACACTTTACCCAGGCTTAGGACTGGTCCAAATTCTTCGTGCCATATTAATTTGGAGTGTGTTTAAAGGCCAACGGGCCAACAACGAAGATAATAATAATAACAACAGTCAAATAAAACTAACAGCACAACAGTCTAATAATTAACAGAATCTGAACTTTAACGCCTTTCTAAATGTTCAAAACGCCTTCCATCCTTAGAAATGCAAAGATTTATTTTTCGGCGAGTACTAAAAACGGCAGCTTCAATTTCCGCTCTTGAAATGCTGGTTATTGAATTTTGAATTCTTTCAATCATGTTTTCTCGTGTGGTAGGACTAATTTGAAAAACAAGGTCTTTTAGTCTTCCCCACAAGTAAAAATCGAGGACTGTCAAATCCGGTGAGCGCGCCGGCCACGAAAATAAACTACCCCGTCCTATCCAACGATTTGGAAACGAAGCATCCAAGAAGTTTCGAACCACCTGCGAGAAGTGGGCAGGGCATCCATCATGCTGGTACCACATTTGTCTTCTTGTTTCCAAGGAAACATCTTCCATTAGTTCTGGCAGTCCATTTTGTAAAAAATTTAAATATGTTTCACTATTCAAATGTCCATTAAAAATAAAGGGACCAATAATTTTGTGTCCCAAAACACCACACCATACGTTCACACTCCATCTATTTTGGTGGTTAATTTAGAAAGGAAAAAACATTTAGAAAGGCGTTAAAGTTCAGATTCTGTAAATTATTAGACTGATTATGCTGTTTTTTTTATTTGACTGTTGTTATTATTATTGTCTTCGTTGTTGGCCCGTTGGCCTTTAAACACGCTCCAAATTAATATGGCACGAAGAATTTGGACCAGTCCTAAGCCTGGGTAAAGTGTGAAGGAAGACAAACATTAGGTTAATATTTTTTTAACTTAATGCAGGTAGTAGTGAAATAATAACTGATTTTTTTAGAAAAATCGAAATATCTCTTGACATGTCAGAGATATCGATTTCGGGTTTTCACTGGATGGTTCCTCTTTAAATTACCTTTCTAGCCATATAATAAAAGCTGTACCATTCCATTTGAAAAAACTGAACAAAACTTCAAAAAACTATTGTTGAATGTAACGCCACCTCGCGGTTTCATTTATAAACTAAATAATTTATCTCCCAGATTATCTGATTGTCCCAGCGATTGCCTTTTAAATGAATCCAAATTGAGGAAAATCGGTTAAGACAAACGGACATTAGACGACTTTTTATCTCAATAGGTAAAACTCCCCCCCAACCCCTCTATTCGTGAAATTACGACAAAATGTCGTAAAACAAAGTTGTAGGAGACAGTTTGCTAATTATAACTGAGAATTTTTCTTACTCGGTTAACACTTGAAAACCTTACACAACCTGTAAGTACCTTTAATATTTCTCATATATTTGTCAATTATAGTAGAAACCTTGGTAATATATTTATTAGCCAGATTTTTTAAAAGTTTTTATTTATGTAAATTCTAAATATTTTTTAATGTAAAAACTTTGAGAATTACAATAGGATTGTGTAATATTATTTATTTAAGAATATACAATACAATTTTCCTATTCTATCTCTGGAAGACAAAGTCTCTGAAGAAAACAAAATTAATTGCTTAATTGCACTATTTGGGAAATTGACAAAAGTAGAATTTTATTAAAAGGTGTACAAATAAGTTTCCGCCATTTTCTATCAAAAATTAGGAATTTATAGTGAAAGAATGGTACATTAACTTTTATTCACAGTATTGTCCATCATTCGCCACTACTTTTTCCCATCTTTCTGGCAGCATTCGGACACCACATCGGAAGAACTCTTCATATTTTGAAGTCATCCACGAATCGACCCAATTTTTCATACCTTCATATGATGTAAAGCACTGTTGAGGCAGATCATGTGGCATCGACCGGAAGTAAGTGAATTGCGTCAGTAGCGATGTATCGCATGTCTCTTCGTTGGTAGCAAAGGAATCCTCTACTGTTGGTGATACAACATTAGAACACGACTGGCCTTGACAATTCGTACATGCCAGAGAACAAAACAGTCCAACTTTTTTGCAACCACATTTAGCACTGCATCCCTTTTTACAGTTGCAAAAAATTGTGGTTAACAGTTTTTTCGGCGCAGGTGGGAGTAAAATCTGAATTGGTTCTAATGTATTGTCGACCAACTTCCAACCCCAGTCTTTTGGGTCTAGCTGATAACCAAGCCACACTTGAACTTGGTAATATACCCGAAAAAAATGTTGATGAGCAGCAACTGAGGTTGGAGGAAGACAAGCTAATTGCACTTGTTTTTTATTTCGAGTGTTTTTAACAAAACATGCATATCGATACTTATCTAAGCAGGTAGGTTTCTTAGGAGCTCCGTACATAGAAAGAAGAAAGCGAATTCCGTTGGTGATAATTTCTTGTGGAGTTGAATTGCTTTTTTTTAAACTTCAGCGCATTGAACTAAATCTTGTTTTTCAAACATTTTAAAGGCTTAAGGTTTTACTCATCCCGATGTCATCAAACAACGATAAACGGTACGGAGCCAATTCATATTCAAAATATTTCTCTATTTCATCTTGAAATGCTGCAGACAAATATTTGTGCATATTAATGTTAAATGATCTAAATTTGATCGTTTGTTCTTTAAAATCACTCCTTCCGTAAAATATGCCGACTTTGAGATGTCATTGTTTAAATCTTCAAACATGCGACATGGTGGAGGGTATTTAGAATTATCAAACACTACGGATTGAATATCTTCGCGAATGATAGCTGCAGCTGCTTCTAGGATTCTGAATCGTTCTTCTTTTTTATTCATTTTCTTTTCCTACCAGGCTTGATTCAAAATATCATGATGATTGTCTCTTAAGCATACAAATGTTGATGTTCCTGATTTTTCAGTGATAATAAGTTTATCACCATACTTTAGTTTTAGTCGCAGCCTAATCGTCCTGTGATCTAAAGTTGTAATTTTGCAAACATTTCGTAGTTCGTTTAAAGTGAACTGACAGTCATCGCTATATTCCATGTAAGTAAATATTTCCTCCATTGCCAGATTCGTAGTTTCGTCTTTAGGACGACTGACTTTAGCCCCAGTGGAAGGTTTCATGAAAGAAATATAGCAATCACGATGATACTTAGCTTCAGCAGCAACTAAATCATATTCAAATTCGATTCGCGCAATAACAGCTTCTGCTATAGCATCGGAACGAGTCCGAACTACTTCCAGAATTGAATCTTTGAATTGAAGTGTATTTACTTGGCTAATTTGACGGCGAAAATCCTAGGATTTTCTTTTCTCTCACTCTTCGTTCAATTCCTTGCTGCAAAATAAACATAGTTTTTTAAAACAAAAAGCTTATTCACTTATACGTGATCTAGTACGAGGAGGACTTACTGTAGATGTACTGGCTTCTTGTTCTTTACGTTGTCTTTTATTAGCTGCAGCAATAGAAGATTTTCGAGTATAATTTTTACGACAATTTTCGTGTATTGTCACAGATTTCTGATTTTTAAGATATTCTGAATTCATTTTTTTCACCTTTCACCTCGAGTCAATTTTTTTTCACGTACCGCAGAGATGGGGAATTTTGAAATGTTATTTTTAATTATGTTTTGAACAATTTTACTCACTTCCAGCTTGATGTTAATTTATGTACCTTCACTCTTATTTTTCTGTCTAATTTGACCGGACTATTAAAAATATCAACAAAGGTCAATCCGGCATCGAGTGGACCTTCAATTCTAGCTTGACGGACCTTGAATACGCGAATGACATATTCCTTATGTCGTATCAATACAACAATATGGTCCAAAATCTAAACAGACTTGCAACGGAAGCCTAGAAAGTAGGCCTAAAAATAAATGTAACAAACACCAAGCCGCTGAAAATCAACACCAGAAATTTCAGCCCTTTCTTCCTTAACGGGTCACCCAATAGAAGGTGTGGAGAGTTTTACATACTTTGGCAGCATTCTCACAAAAAAAATGGAGATGCAGGTCATGATGTCAAAACCAGAATACGAAAAGCTCAAGGTACTTTTGGAGCTCTAGCACCTGTATGTAGATCAACACAGTACTCAACGCAAACAAAACTTCGTATATTTAACACCAATGTTAGGACGGTCTTGCTCTACGGATCTGAAACGTGGAAAATACCGAAGCCACTAACAAAAACATTTCAGGTCTGCAAAGGAAAAGATCGGGAAATTGTCGAAAGTCCTCAAAGGAAAGGTTTGGAATAGTCGGTAAGAAAATGACCGTGAGAGGTTTTCTGCAAAAAGTTTATAATTCTCCGTAAGAACCTTAAAAACCATTCACTAATGGATAGTAGGACACCAAGATCTTACCTTATTAGAAGTGTTTTTTGATAAGAGATATATAGTCTGAAACACGTTGTACGGTATATACGGTTTTTTGATAAGAGATATATAGTCTGAAACACGTTGTATGGTAAACACGGTACACCAAATTCAACCTGTTTCCCAGATCGCCAGAATTGGAAAGAAAGACTCTGAGCGTTTTTTTTGAAATCTTAAATAAAACCCAGATGACGTTGTGAATTTGCCCAAATGTAATGTATGACATTTATAAAAATGAAGTCGTACACAATACAACAACGTTAAAATTGTTGAATTATTTTAAGAAAATGGGTGTTCAGAAAAAAATTACGTGATATTTACGGTTTGCACAATCGTCCATCTGAAAGCACTATCAATGGGATTGTTTAAGAATTTCAAGAAACTGGTTCGGCTTAAAATAAAAGAAGAGCAATATAGAGTCTTAGTAGTTCGTTCACAACAGCATATTGATTTGGTACGTAAAAGTTTTGTTAAAGACCCAGTAATTTCCATTAGTCGACGTTCACAACAATTTGGACTGAGTGAATCTACAAAAGGTGGATGAAGGGGTAAGAAAAATTCATGGTTGATTCATGAGCAATCTTTACATCAAATATTAAATTGATCGTATATTAAAAAAAAACAGCAGTTTAATAAGTGGACGCGCAATACAATCGGGAAACTTAACCCATAATTATTAAAAAACCGTAATACGTTGAAAGTTGAAATAGATACTCAGTACAAATGAGAGTTTCAGTGCTAGCTGATCCCCACGTTACATTTGCTTTACCGAAATCGGAGCCAGAACTACTCTGCATATGGTCGCAGATGTGCTATGCTTTACGGTGATTGTTTCTTCTCCTACGTCGCTTATTTTCGTTTTTTTTTGTTCCAGTTAATAAGCGCTCTTGCTGTATCTTGGGTTTCCATATTTATAGGATAATCTTCAACCTACACTTCTCCAGCATCCATCTCGTTAGAAAGGGATTTTAAACTTGAGTATTCAGAGGTTAGCATTAACTATATATCAGTTCCTTTCATTACCCTCTCTGACAGGAAATTCTGATGTAGGCTTGTTGTCTGATAACTTATCACCAATCAATATCAAATAATCTACATTACAGTAAAACAACATCAAAAATAATTATTCAACTTAAATAAGAGTAAAAAAGCATAATAAAAATTGTTATATTTATCTATACGTCTATACGTATCTTTTAAAAAAATTGCAAATTCATATTATTGGCTTTTTAAGAGGTTTACTTAATATTTAATTCTCGAGTTCCTCCATAAAGATGTTACTCATCAAAGGAGAAAGCGAAGAACCCATTTCCATTCCGAAATTTTGTTGACAATAATCATTTTCTAATTGAAAATATGTGGTTTTTAAGTACAGAGTTAATAATTCCAACATTGTATTTATGTTTAGTTTAGTGCGGTCTTTTAATGTTGTGTCATGTTCTAATCTTTTTCTAATTATTAAAAGTGTTTTATCAACTGGTACATTGGTAAATAAACTCAACACGTCAAAACTAACCATGAAATTTTGGTTTGAAATTTTAATGTTCGAAATTTTATCTAAAAAATCTGAAGTATTTTTAATATATATATATATTAGTTTTACCCGAAAGTGGATATAAAATGTCTAATAAAAATTTTGCTAGTTTATAACATGTGGAATCTATACTACTAACTATTGGGCGAAGTGGTATGTTAGTTTTGTGTATTTTTGGTAGACCATAGAAATGAGGAGGTTTACTATAATGTGTTGTAAGTTGTGATCTTTCCGTTTGTGTTTCTGTTTTTACTCAGTGATTATTTAGTGAAATAAGAACAGATATTTTTGATATTTTTTGAGTTTTAAATTGTGGCGAAAAACCTAAAAAAAAAAACAATTTCAGTGTTTTGTCGAGGGTCTAGGTTGTCAAGTGGTTTAACACATTCTTAAAATGTCGAGACTCGATTGAAGATGAACCTTGCAGCTAAAAATCTTCATCTGCAAGAAGTGATGAGAAGTGATTTCTGATTAAGCAACCCCTACAACAAAATTTCTTGTATATCTCTTTGTATTTAGTGTCTCACATCAAAAATTGCAATATAAGAATCGCTCTACAATTGTTTCTTTAATAATAAAAGAACATTTGACTCTTTCGTTAAATCTAAGTTGATTTAAATAAATCAGGTGTAGAAGAGTTTCATATTAATGCACTGATGTAGTTAAAACACGGGCGTAGTCAGGATTTAGTTTGGGGGGGGGGGGGGGGTTAGTTTGAAGTAAATAAAACAACAAAAATATACTTACATGAAATTTAATATCTATATATATACTATTAGGTAATATTTGGCTTATTTCGGGGGCTATTTTCGTTCTTTATTCTTATACCAACCCCCCCCCCCCCCCCCTGGCTACGCCCGTGAGTTAAAAGAAATCTCTCTTATACCCATGTGGGTAAATCTATAATATTGTTTTTGAACTTCCTTCTAACTCAATTCTGTTTCTTTATTTCAGATGACATGGATTACAAGTATAATGACATTGGGAGTTGTAACTGGTGGTATACATGGAGGTACATTGATAGAAAATTTCGGAAGAATATGGACATTATTATTTACTAATTTACTGTTTACGTTAACATTCGTGGTAAATGTTTTTGCACAAAGCTATATCGAAATGTATGTCAGTCATGTAACTGCTGGTTTCCGTATGGGTATTCTGTCACTAACACTCCCAGTGTACTTAGCAAAAACTGTACAACCAGAAGTGAGAGGTACCCTGGGTTTATTACCCTCTGCTTTTATTAACATCGGTATCCTACTGTGCTACTTGTTTGGTATCTTCTACGAACGGCGCATACTTGCTTTAGTGGGCGTTATTCTATCCACACCATTTCCAGGTAGTTTTTTTTCCACACCAGGTAATTTTTTAGATGATAAATGAAACTCCCAGTTATTTAAAATCTAAAGATCACGAAGAAAACACGTACATGGTCTTGCAGTGATTGCGTGGAGCCAATATCAATATCGATAAGGAGTTCCAGGAACTGAAAAAGGGCCAAGTAGAGTCCGATAAGGAAACCGCCAACCTGAAAGTTCTATTTTCCACGAACAACTTGAAATTGATGGGCATTATATTGGACTTGATGACTTTCTATCAATGGAGTGGAATAAACGCAGTCATATTATACACAACCCAAATATTCTATGAATCCAAATCGTCGATAGATAAATCCATCTCCACAACAATAATAGGTGTGGTTAACTTTTTGGCGACGTTTATTGCTGCTGCGTTAATTGATAAATTTGGCAGAAAAACATTGTTGTATATATCAGCCTTATCGATGATCTTTTCATTAGGCGTACTGGGAATTTACTTCTTCGTACTCGATTCGTACCTCTGCTCAGCCTCGTAGTATATGTCTACGATTTTGTCAGGATTTTCATTGGGATTACCTATACCATGGCTAATGATGGGAGAAATCCTTCCAGCTAAAATCAAAAGTCCAGTCGCTTCAGAAGCCACTGCAATTAGCTGGACGTGCACCTTTATAGTTAATAAAATATTCCTGTTATTAGCCGACGTAATAGGTTTCCATTTCACTTTTTGGATATTTGATGGAATTGTCTTCCTAGGATTCCTAGATTCCAATGTACCAGAAACAAGAGGTCAAAGCTTAACTGACATAGAAAGGAAACTAGCTGATCTTAAAGTTAGACCAATGGGTTCTATAGCTAATCTTGAATCAATGCAATCTACTTTTTAAATATTTTGTTTTTTAAATTTAATTGACTGAATTTTGTAAACTAACACTCTAGTTATAAAATCTAAACAATATTTCTAAATACCAAGTTTTCATTAAGAATTATTTTATGCTATTATAATATTTTTCGTTAGTAATTCGTTCGTTAGTAATTAGTTCATCAGTAATTAGTTCGTTAGTAATGAGTTCGCTTATAAATACAATTTTAGTTTCAGAATAATGGAAGTTTTCATTTCTTATTTAATGCAAATTAGATTTCATATTCATATATATATCGTTTTTTTTTACTTCGTTGGACTGCGTCCAATGCGACAACATTAGTCAGGAGTTATACACCCCCGACCGTTGGATTCCACATGCACAAAAAAACTGGATTTATAAGCCATCCGACAAGAGGTCGGCGAAATGTATACAGGGTGATTCAGGGGAAAATGTAAATAATTCAGCCAACTATTGAGGGACCGAATATGAATATAAAAGTTTTTATAAACATGTATCCTATTCTTGTTACTGTTACAAACAAGACTGTTACAAAGATATAAGGGTAAACATATTTATCGATGACAAATGTAATCAAGAGTGAAAAATGTACCTTTACTTTTTTTAATGCTAAGCAACCATTGTTAATACCATTTAATTATTAGTTTGTAAGTAGCAAATTGTTTTCAAGTTATTTCATTGATTTCATTATGCCTTCGTTATTCTCTTATCGTGAATATGCTGATATATGATTTGTTTATGAATGTTGTAATATATATATATATATATATATATATATATATATATATATATATATATATATATATATATATATATATATATATATGCGGCAACTTTTAGTTCGTTTTAAAAATGCATATTAAATAAAAATGCAATAAATATTTTCAAATGATTTATACTTTATGAGGAGTACATTTATCGATTAAGAATGGAATACAATTTCAGTTAAATGAGTGCCTCGGCTGGATTTGCAGTAACCTATTTTGTCGATGCAATTTTTCAGTACAGTTTCAATCGTTTTAGCCTCTATTACAGAAAAAACCATTTTAATTGGGTCTTTTAAAGCCTTAATCATATCTGGATGATTGATATAACATCTGTTCTTGACGCATTCCCACAATAATAGTCCAACGGAGTCAAGTTGCAGCTGCTAGATGACCAGTTAACATCGCCATTTTGGCTGATGATGGGATTTTCGAAGATAGGACTTAAAACTCAATTGTAGCATTGGCTGTGTGGGCAGTGGCGCCATCCTGTTGAAACTAAATATCAGCCAAGTCTTCCTTTTCAATCCTAGGGAATAAACATTTTTGTTGGTTGCTTGACCGGAAAGGAGCCCCACCTATCCCTTCAACTGGATGACATATGTTTCGTCTCTCGAGGTTCAGACTCATCAGGGCGCCGACATATACCATACCATCAAGAATAGGGACACCCTATCCACAGCCAACAACCCATGTTTTCGCCGACTTCCCGTCGGATGGCGTATATATGTAGTGTTAGATTGTAGTGTAGTGTTGTATAATGTGTAGAGTTAGATTCAGTTGAAGGGAGAGGCGGGGCTCCTTCCCGGTCCAGCAACCAACAAAAATGTTCATTTAGGCAGAGACGCAGGTCGTTGTGTGTTCCACATGAGATTGTGGAATCCAACGGTTGAGTGTGTGATGGCACTCAGCTATTGCTGTCTCATTGGACGCAGTCCAAGAAAATCTAACAGTACATATATACGCCATCCGACGGGAAGTCGGTGAAAACATGGGTTGTTTGCTGTGGATAGGGTCTCCCTATTTTTGATGGTATGGAATATGTCGGCGCTACACGTCACTAGAAGTCGTTCACTAGAATTCACTGGAAGCGAACCCATAAGTTTTGCTCCTACCGAAAATCGCTCAACGAGGCTAAAGAAGTTTAAAGAAAAATTACGTCTTTATATATATATATATATATATATATATATATATATATATATATATATATATATATATATATATATATATATATATATATATATATACCTCCATCTACCTTGTCCCCTTTCTCCTCGAAACTTCGCTCTCCGATACAACGTTCCACATATGTATTTTGTTTTTGTACGTTCTTCTATCCTCAATTTCTGTCGGGCCCATTTGTGCCTTTCCCAGATCAGCTCTGACTTGTGCGATCCATGGTACAGTTGACTTGACTCCTTATGTGTATGTAAGAATTCTGTTGGTGAGTCTTGTCGGTGGGACTCTTCTGATATCTTTCAACCTTCTTTTTCTTAAGTCCGGCGCTACGTTGGACATTCTGTCTATGGTCTTTCTAAATGTAATCTGTATCCTTCCTCTGTTAATTTAGGGCCGAGAATTTTCCTCATAATTTTGCGTTCTTCTTTTAGTATGCTTTCTATGCCGCTTTTTATGTGGAGTGTAAGTGTCTCGCTTGCGTATAGTACCTCTTGTTTTATTACTGTGTTGTAGTGTCTTATTTTTGCATGTGTGGATATGCATTTCTTATTGTAGATATTGTGTGCCATGCCGGATGCCCTCTTCATCTTCTGTAATCGAGCCTTCTGTACTATCTTCTCTCCTCCTGTGGGTTCGAGGATCTCGCCCAGGTATTTGAAGTTAGTGACCCTATTTATCTTGCCGTATTTGGTGTTAAAATTTTGAGCTAAAAATTTGAATTTAGTTTTGAGCAGAAGAATTCGGTTTTTTGAAAGGAGATTTTTAGGCCGACTTTCTCTGCACATTCCTTGAGGATCTATTTGGTTGCCCTTTTTTGATTGTCTGCGAGTATGGCTAGGTCGTCTGCGAAGGCCAGGCATGATATTTCAATGTTGTTTTTGGGTCGTCCGAGTCGTATTGGTTTCGAGTGTCCTTGATTTTTCAGTTATTTTTCCCATTCCCTCATGACTTTGTCCAGGACCAGGTTGAAGAGGAGTTATTCTTTAGTTTGCGTATGTGCCTGTGGATTTCTTCCTGTGTTGGTGGTGGTAATTCTGAGTGGGTATAGATACAATTTTCCTTGGTGAATCTTGTGTCTGTTGTTTAGTTGTAATTGCGGAAATTCTCCTAGAGAGTCCTAGAGAGTCTAGTTGTTCCTTCATGTATTTCCTCTTAGTTTGTCTGATAACCTTTGCGATCTGTTTTCTAGTCACATCAAAAAGCTGTTGACTTTCTGGGGATTTTTTGTGTTGCATACCTGAAATGCTAGTTTGCGTCGCTGAATACACTTTCGCATTCGGAGTCCGACCAAGGGTGTTTTGTGTTCTTTTTCAATGCGGTCAGTACCTGTGCTTTTTGTGTAATTTTGATATGGAATTTTTCCATGTATCTGCGTGTTCCTTTTCCCATTCCTCTGTTATGTTCCCCATTCCTATGTTGGATTCCTCGATCTTTTTCATATCGAATTTCTGTAGATGTGCTTTCTTGTGATGAATTCTCCTTGGGATGAACTTGACTTGGATGGATTTAATTCATGTTAGGTAGTGATCTGAGTCAATGTTCACACCCTTGCGGACTTCAATCTTTCCTTGTTGTGGGTATGAGATCGCAACGTGGTCTATCTGGAATTCTCCAATCTGTTGTATAGGCGATCTCAATGTCTTCTGTTTTCGTGAAGATTTTCTTAGGGATGTTGACATGATCTTCAGGTTATTTTGTTGGCATAGTTCGATGAGTCTTGTGCCGTTCTTGTTGGTAAATTTGTGAGCGGGGAATTTGCCTAGGGTTTTCTGATGGATTCTTTCTCTACCGATTTATGCGTTAAAATCGTCCAATAAAATTTTGACGTCATCCTTTGGGACCTTTGCCATTATCTTCTCTAGTGTTGTCCAGAATTTCTCTGTAGTCTTAGGGTTTTTCTCTTGTTTGTGGAGGCATGTACTCCCCGTTTGTGGAGGCATGTACGTTGATCATAGTGTATTTGTTATTGGCGCATTGTCATTAATCTATTGTTTATGGAGGTGATTTGCTTAATAGAGTTAACTATCCCGTTGTGTACCACAAAGACCATGCCCAGAAGCGGAGCGCCCCTGGTGACTGGTTCGTCTGTCCTGATTTTAAATATACGATAGTTCCGTAGTCTACCGTGTCCTCATCCGCGTTGCGTGTTTCTTGTAGGGTAAGCACAAGTATCTTTTGCCTCTCAAGTTGTGAAGTTTTCCTGGTTGGATCAGCGTGTTGATGTTGAAGGTGGCAATATATGCAGGTATTTTGTAAGGAACTTTGAAGAAAAGCTCCGACTTCTTTTGACATCGTGAAAATCCAGGTTCCCCAGAATCCGAACACTCGCTTGTTTCTCGACGAGTGGTCGATCCCATACTTTTGACCACGCTCTGTATCGTACCCAATCTCTTTATAATTTTTCTATGGAATCCCTGCCATTTATCGGCGGCAATCCTATCAATCTGTCATCTGTCATTCTATCTATCTGTCATTTATCAGCTGGAAATAAAACCACTAATGACAATATATATATATATATATATATATATATATATATATATATATATATATATATATATATATATATATATATATATGCTGCCATGGGACACTACACTGTGATGACGTCATATACATGTATGTAGTCATCCTCAGGTATGGTAGCACATGCTGCCATTCCGGAGGAGGAAACCTTCAACACAATAAAGAGCCCCCACCCCGTACAGCCATCCGCCACCAGAAAGCCAAAGCACTAATTGTATATGCTGTCATTTATCGTCGGGAAACTTAACCAAAAAGACCCGCAATGTGGACCAAGATTGAAGATATATAATGATTTTGCGCCAGAATGTGCCAATTGTGAAACAATTAATTTTTGAATCAACATTTGCACAGTAAAAACAGAATACTTGAAATTCAGGCGTATAATCCTTATAAGAAATTAACTTTTAAATTAACTATCGCTTATAGGTGCACGCTTAAATCTAGGTACATCCCTAGATATTTCGTATAAGTGGATTGTGGTATTTGAATGTTGCATAAAGTGACTTGAGGGCATTGATCTTTCCTTAAAGCATAAGTCACTTGGACTAATTTTGCTTCATTTATTTTTATTCTTCACTTAAGAAGCCATGTTCGGATATCATCTAAGTAAGTGCCCAAGATCGTAAGCCTTGTTCCGATATCATTTAAGTGCATTTGTAAGATTATACGTAACTGGATTTTAGTGGCTTGCAAATATGACAATGTCATCCGCAAAGGTTCCCACGACAGTATCTGTTGGTAAATCAGCTGTGTATAAAATATAGTAATGGTCTAAGAACACTGCGTTGTAGAACACCTGATTAAATTCGAAAGTTATTGGTACATTCATTTCATCTTGTTCGGAATTTTCTGTTACTTGGGAAAGATCTCAGTAGATTACAGTACGTTATAGAAAGATGTTTCTTGATTTTGTGGATTCTACCCTTATATAACACTTAACCAGAAGCCTGGCAATATCCAAGAAAGCAGATGTTCAGTATTTCTTGCCGTCCAGATTTAGATTTATGCTGTGAGCTATTCGCAGTCTTGCTACCCTTTGTCTTTCCAGAAACTAAATTGAATTATAAGTGTCGGGGCCTATTTTTTACAGCAGTGGTCTCCTCACTTTGTAGAGGTAGTTTGGTAAGAGGCTTATCAGTCTATACGAGGTAACTATATTATGGTCTTTGCCTTGTTTCGGAATCAAAATTATTTCAGCAGTTTTACACAATTTTACCCAGCAGTTGTAGTATAGAATTAAAAATGCATGTAATAAGCGCAACACCTTTTCTGGGTAATTGTATTGTCATTTTTGGGGTTATTCGGCCTATTCAAGGCGCTCTTCTGTAAGTAGCTAATTTTCTTGATAAACGTCTTTTGTAGTTAGCTGTTTGGTGGCGTTTTCCGCAAAATATCGACTAGCTCACTTTCTATCTTAATATCAGGTCCATTGTTGTTGGACGTAAATACTTTAGCCAAGGGCTCGGCAACTAGTGGTTTTTTTCTTCGACTCTTCTGTTCCATTTTGGATTTGATCTTAATTTTTAATGGTGCGGGGCAGACTGGAGTGTTTGGTTTGTTAAAGTTTTTAATTCGTTTTCATATCGAATTATCGGAAGAATTTAAGTTACTTATATAGTCTGCAATCGATCTTTTTTGTACTTTGATTTGATATTTATCAAATCAGAGTACAAATAGATGATTAGTAATCTATTTAGTGCAGTTTTATTTATTGCAGAATGTATTCAATGCCATTTTGCCGGAACATCATCATCTCCACAGAAATGTCATAAAATTTTTCCCTGTAGTTGTTTCTGGGGTGGCTTTTGAAATAGCAACGAAACTTAAAAGAAGACGTAAAATATTTAGCAAATTAAACTCAAACATTTACCACTAAATACCAAATCATCTGTTTTTATCCTCTCGGCGCGCGTTTCGCTGAGCGTATTAGCATCATCAGTAGATGATTCTATCCAATAGATGGCTAACAAAACGGGCGTTAAGAGATTAAAAACAAGTGATTTTGTGTTTAGGGGTAAATCTGTTTGAGTTTAGTGTTTCACGCCAAAGCTTATAATAGAAGAATTAATATAAGATGATTGAATAGAAGAAAACTACAATTTTATTAAGATATAGGTTTATTGCCTAATCCTAACTGAAAAAAAGTATTATTCTAGATTTGACAAAAAATAGCTAACAGTTTCATTGTATACAAAAAATAAATAAGGCCAAACCCTTACATCATTGGCTTTAACATATAATATTGGTTAAAATACATAAAAAATGAACAAAAAATTAGCGACAAGCTTTCCATCACTATTTCTAGGTCAAATGGCACTGGTGTAACAAACGTAGCCGTCCGTTTTGTTAAAGTTCATTCAGAAGGAAATTTCGTGCACCAGATCTGGATTAAGTGCCGAGTGATGGGCTTGCCGTGATGGGCTTGCCGAGTGATGCCGAGTGATGAAAATAAACTGAGTTTTGAAAGAATAAAAATGGCACAAATTCCATCGATGCTGTTTATCCTGGTGACTTAGGTTTAGGTTAGTTTTTCGGCTCCAAAAACTCTTCGTGGTACCGAAGAGAAATAGAATTACTCGTGTAAAGATGAGTTATTAAAAACAACGACCAATATTTCGAGGAATAGCATCTAGATATATATTTTTATCTGTAAATAACTGTGTACCTCAAAAAAAAACAACAAATTTTGTTACACTCTAGTATAACATAGTAATTTGGAAAAATAACGGAACTTTTTAAATTTAAAGAAAGGTACTGGCAAGTTAAATCGAAAGTCTCGGAAGTACTCTTTTTAAAAACTTTATTTAAATTTTACAGAGTGGCGTGAACCAAACTACAAATATTCAAACTTAGGTTAATAAAGTGAGAGTAGAGCGTACTGCGCTACTTTGAAAGAGAGAAAAATCTAACGAGATGTTACTGTCTCGTCCTTTTATATAATTAAAATGGTTGTTAAGTCAGCATTAAAGGTGCTGATAGGCGTTTTGTCGGTACATTTCCATACATAGTCAGCCAAATAGTACATATAACTCCTCCATCCTTAGAGAGGTCATATACAACTTTTAACTGACAATGAAAGTTTTTAGGGCCTAGATGTGAATTTCATTATTATCATGTTTGACCTTCAATTTTTTGATCTTTGGCCATAAGAACCTTTTACAGAGGATCGTCAGTATAATTGTTATGATCATGTAAAGCAAAATTGTCCAAATACTGATATGTTTGTATTGTATAGGATTAATGAGTAATTTTGAGTTTTCTAATGTTTAATTCGTTTTGAATTTCATCAAGTTTTTCGATATGAATGTTTTGTAAACTGAACAATTTTACCTTTTTTATAGTGGTTTTACACTCAAGGATACATTTTTCATTTTGACAATGGGTTAAGGGATTTTTTGAAATTTCTTGTTTGCAATTAAATGATTTTTTAAGGTAATATCTTTTATTCTTAATTGACAGTATTGATTAAGTTCAATTAAGTAAGTTCCTTTGAATATGATTTTCTTTTCTAGGTTTTTGCAATTTTCGGTTCCTATAAGTTCGTTCTTTGTTACTATTATCCCTTTGTTCTTGTCTATTGAATGGATATCAAACTCTATATCAATGTTAATAGGTTTGCAATTAGTTGCGTTATTTTGGTAATTAAGAAGTTGAATTTCACAAGGAACATTTTCGTTTATTCTTTGTGTATAGAAATTGTTACATAGATATAATTTGTTATTCATCTCTTTGCAATTGTCATTAAAATAACCAAAGTGGTTTGCATTTAAAATGACGTTATTATAACAAGGTATGATAATTTGACAATATGGTCCTTTGAATACAGGTAGAGTAAATAGTTTATATAAATTAAATAAATTATTTTCCACGAGGGGTGTTTCAATAATGAATATAATGTTATTTTCTTTTATATAACTTTTGATTTCCAAAATGTTTTCAAAGTCTAAGATATTTATCAAGGTTGGATTAAAAGGAAACTTTTCATTAGTTAATTCTTCATTAATTATTTGTATTTGTTTCAATAAAATCTCAGGTTTAACAATTGCATTATGCAATGTTCTAAGTTTTGCGAAAGATATTGCAACTTCTAGTTTTTCAAAAATATCATAGGTGTTTTGATAGAACAAAGATATTTGAACTAATGTCATGTGCATTTTCAAAGCGGCTGTTTGTGATAATTGTTTTAGTTGTATTTCTTGTACTAAGCTTATAGTTTCTTTCAATCGTAGATTAAGAATATTTTGATTATGTAAAATATTCTTTGAAATTTCTTTGAAGCTTTGAACTGACTCATTCAAGATTGGCATCTGTTGGTCAAGAATGATTTTGACATTATTTTGGTTTTCCTTTAGTATTTTGATACTAGTGTCTATTTGTTGTGCATCTTCAGCATCGAAATTGCCTGTAATGCTTTTAATAATGGAACCTAAACCATTAATAATTCCTCTTTTATTTCTTTGATTTGAAGGGAATAATTGATTAATTTGTTCTTCAATTTTTAATTCAATGCTATCTATTGTCATATAAGAATTGTAAAATTCTTCTTTAAAATCTTTATTTGTTTTAAATGTATTTTTGAATAAAAGATATCTGTCTTTTATAATATGAAATTCTTTAAGAATTGGGTCTAATTCGAACATTTGTACGAATGACCAATGATTACTGGTTCTATATGCTTTCCCTAATTTATAAGGAAGTATCCCTGGGTTGTCGTTTAGGTCAGTTATTGTAGCTATTACGAATCCGAAGAGGATTCCTGAGAATCCGAAATTAAAGGTTTCTTTAGTTCTTTGATGTGTATTATTTCAGTTTTCTCATTTTTTGGGTTTTGGATTTTGACTCTATTATGTTCCAAAATTTCTTTAATTATGTAAGGTCCTTTAAATTTAGGCTTACTCTTATCCCTTTCTGTCAGTTTTTTATAAACTTTCTGGTTAATTTTAAATTCTTTGGATTCGTCTCCTTTTATATTTGTTTTAGAGGTGATTCTATCTTTTTCTAAATCTGTTCTTTCAATTACCTTTTTATACATATCATTTATATTGTCTCTGTGTGTTGTTAGATAGTCTGAATAAAATGTATAAGATATTAGGTCTAATGGGTCTCTATAATTGGTATGACCTAAGATTAATTCATATGGTGCGAATTTTGTGGTTGTGTGCTTTGTGCTGTTTTAAGCTATAATAGCAAATACTAAGAGGTCTTCTAGTTTCTTAGTTTGATATCTTTTTTCCAATAGTCTTAAGTGTTCGATTAAGGTCGAATGAAAACGTTCTATTGGAGCGTTTGATTCATGATGGCCTGGTGTGGTAAAATGAATGTGAATCTTGTGGGCTTTTAGAAATTGTTGTACTAAGTTATTTTTAAATTCAGATCCGTTGTCTGTATTATTGTTTCTGGACAACCGAAGAATGAAAAGAAGTTTGTCAGTTTATCACAAACAGATTTAGCATTTTTGTCGTAAATGTAGGCTTGTCCATATTTTGAAAATTTATCAAAAATTGTTAGTATATATTGTTTTTCATAAACAAAGGTATCAAGATGTATTATTTCAAATGGTTTTGAAGGTGTTTCGGTTCTTACCATTGGAATATAAGATTTTAAGCGACTGTACTTCTGTGTTTGACAAGTTACATAATCATTAATATATTTCTCTGTTGATTATTTTTGTTTTGGCCAGTAATAATTGATTTTTAATCTATCATAGGTTTCTGTGATTCCTCTATGATTTGTTTTGCTTTCATGTTGATTCTTTATAAGAATGGTTTGTTCTTCTTCATCGGTAATTGTATTTATCATTTTGGTGCATTGGACTATCTTTGGCTTATTAAAGTTCTTTATATAAACTTGATTAAATATGTTTATTAGCTCTTTGTCTATAAAATGCACGTAACATTTTTTGTCTGATAAATATTCTTTAATGAAATTTTTTATAGTTTCTTTTCTACAGGGTAATTTAATATTATAAACTGTGTTGTTAAAAGGGGTTTCTGATTTTATTTGAATTTTATCATGGCGGTGACTTAGAGATAATATATTGCAGTTTTTTATTATTAATTATTTCATCAAGAATAGTAATTTGTGGATTATCATTTTCTTCTTGATTTGAGTGTATTGTTTGTTGTGAATCTGGTGGTTTGATTTGAATATCCGATATGATTTTTATCTTTGGTTGGTCAATTTTCTTACTATCTTCGGATTGACTTTCTGATGGGTTTTCTGCTATTTCTCGTAAATATTCAACAATGTCGAATTTATGTGTCTGCATTTGTGTTTTGTTTTCCCTTTTTATAAATAATTTTATAGTCAAATTATTCTAGCTTCAACCTCCATCTAATTAATTTAGAGTTAGGTTCTTTTAGATTGAATAGCCATGTGAGTGGTCTATGGTCAGTATAAATGTGAAACTTTTTTCCAAATAGGTAGGGTCTAAAGTATTTACATGGCCATACGATAGCTAGTAGTTCTTTTTCTATAGCTGAATATCGAGTTTCTGTTTCATTTAGTGTTCTTGAAGCAAATGCTATTGGTTTTTCATCTTTAATAATTTTTTCGTTCGTATCACTAATGTTCTGTGATAGTACAGCGCCTAAGGCATAATTACTTGCATCTGTTGTTAGTATAAAGCCTTTACTAAAATCTGGATATTGTAAGATTGGTGAATTTATAAGGAGTGCTTTACAGTGTTCAAAAGCATCAATGAATTCTTTAGTATGTGTTACTTTGGCGTTTTACTTGAGACATTTTGTCATTGGCTTGGTAATTTTGGCAAAATTTTTTATAAATTTTCTATAATATCCAACAAGTTCTAAGAATGACTTAATGTCTTTCTGGGTCTTTGGGATATAAAATTGTTTTACCGCTGATATCTTATCAGGATTTGGTTTGATTCCTTTTTCTGATACCAGGTGTCCTAGATATTGTACTTCCTTTTTTAGAAATTCGGATTTATCTAATTGGATTTTGAATCTATAGTATCTTAATCTGTCAAATATTTGTCGTAATTTTTCGACATGTTCTTGCAAGCTCGTACTAAATATTATTATGTCGTCAAGATAGACAAAACATATCTCATTTTGTAAGCCTCTGAGGGTGTTATTCATTACTCTCTAAAATGTCGCTGGAGCGTTTTTTAGTCCAAAGGGCATTCTTGCGAATTCATAATGTCCTGTGTCAGTGTTAAAGGCTTTTTTCGGTATATCATCTTTATTGATTTCTATTTGATGAAATCCGTTGGCAAGATCTAATTGTTGTAATACAGCGCTCTTCCCAATTTATCTAGAATCTCATTTATGTTTGGGATTGGAAATTTGTCGTCAATTGTTTGTTCGTTTAGTTTTCTATAATCGACAACCATGCGCCATTTTTGTTTGTTTGATGCATCTAATTTCTTTGGTACTATCCAAATTGGTGATGACCAAGGTGAATTGGATGGTCGTATTATTTTTTGTGATAACATTTTCGATACTTGTTCTTTGACTTCGTTTTTATGTACTTCAGGGTATCTATAAGTTTTAGTGTAGATAGGAGTATCGTTTTTTAGCTTGATGTCGTGTTTAATTGCATTTGTGAATGTTAAGGGTATGTCTTCGTGGTGGAAAATATCTCGATATTTAAAGCACAGGTTTCTTATTGCATTTTTCTCTTCTTTGTTGCAATGTTGTAGCCTTAAATTCTTCATATTGGCTTTCAATAAATTATCTTGTTTTTTGTTTATTGGTTCGTATCTATCGGGACTTGTATTTAAGAAATTGAGGTCATTGATATTGACTTCTTCAATTTTTTCATACTCATTAAATTTTATCTTAATTGTCGACTCGGAATTATTTAATAGTGTCGTAGTTGCTAGATGATTTTGGACTTTTACGAGACATTGTGGTATTTCTGCTGATCCTATTTTTTTGTGTTGCAATATTCCATAGCCTTGTTTTATATCCGACTGGAATTTTAATTATTTGCAAAGTTCTAGGTTGAATTGTAAACGATGTATGAATGGGCTTTGTTTTATTCATAATAGATCGTCCTTTATGATGAAAGTATATCGGAATTTTCGTATTCGGCGTTTGCAAATGTAAAGATTTAAAATTTATACTTGCGTCTAGTTGTATTAAGAGGTCTAATCCTATTAATCCATCAAATTTTTCGGAAAAAATAAATAAATAAAATTTATGTTTAATGTTTGATTTGAAATTTGAGAATAGAGGTAAAATTGCTGTTTCGTTATGAAAAGAGACTGCATGTGCTGTTTGGACTTGGAAAGTTTCTTGCTTAATATATTTTGAAAAATAGTTATACGCGATTTCTGGGTTGATAAAACTTTTCGTACTGCCGGTGTCAATTAGGAAATTAGCATTTATGTCGGGTATATAAATATAGGGTAGTTCCGTTGAATAATTATTTAAATATGCTACGTCGAATCTTTCATTCTGGTGATATGGGTAAAATTCTGATCGTTATCTATGTGATCTTACTCATAGTTTTGTTCATAGCTGTTCTCATTGTAATCATTATCGTATTGGTAATCGTTTGGATCTGATGGTTGATCATATTCATTATTTTCGTTGCATTCGTCGTATTCATTATGTTCATTATAGGTTTCTTGTTCATTTGTGAACATATTCTGATGTAAGACGGCGTTACTTGAGCTTGTGTCCATAGGTTCTACTCTGTTAAAACGACTTCTATCGGAGTTTGCTCTTTGATGTCTGAATCTATTCGAGTTGGTTTGTTGGTGTGTATACTGGGGTTTTAGGAATGCTTGATTTGTGTTCGGAAATGGTCTTCTGAACTGGTTATTCTGACTCTGGTTAGGTCTTTGCGAAGAGTGTACTTTGTCTTTGCGGTGTAGATGGTGTACTTTGATTCCTAGGTTGGTATTGGTTGAATTTCTGGTTTTGCTTGCCATTTTGGGAGTTGTTTTTAAAGTATAAGAAGTTTTCTTCTTCGCGAACGTAAGACATTGCTTGTTCTAATGATTCGGGGTTCTTTAGTCTTACTACTAATTGCATGTTGTAGTGTAATCCGTTTATAAATGTTTTTAAGGCGAATTGCGTTAATTGGTTCACTTGCTGCATTCAGTTTTGAAAATAATAAACTTCTCGAGTCTCTGTATTCTCATTCCAAATGTTAGGGGTTGTTCATTTCTTTGAGGTTTTAGGTTTATCAGGTCTTGTATCAAACAATCTATAGATCTTTGATCTTCGAAGCAATTTACTAGTGTTAACTTAATGTCATTCCAGTTCTTCAATTCTATTCGTGGTACTATTAAGTCTGCTGCTCGTCCAGTTAGTTTTCCAAAAATTGTATCCAGTAGGCATATATTAATTTGCGCGGTGGGGTTGTTTGAGTCTTGGAACGTTTTTATTAAATTTTCGCATGAGTTTAAGAATCTATTTAGCAATTTTGGGTTTCCGTTGAATTTAGGAATATTATCAGATTGATATCTTAACAAATTGTAATTTATCTCTGGCATTTTAGTTTTGGTTTTTGTAATTGTTAAATTTGAGAGATTATTTACTATTCTATCAACTGAAGAATCAATTTTTGTGTTTTTGGAAATCAATAGTTGAAAGTTTGTATGTAAATATATAAATATATATAAATATAAAATATATGTGACAAGCTAGGGCTCTTAATATCTAAAATGTGGTTTTAAATCGAAAGCGTGTTAAATCGAAATTGCATGTTAAATCGAAAATTTATATTAAATCGAAATTTATGTTAAATCAGAAGATTTATGTTAAATCGAAATCGAAAAATTTATGTTAAATCGAAATTGTATGTTAAATCGAAAAATCGAAATTATATATGTTAAATTGGAAATAGTTAAATTGGAACTAAAACTTATTTTTGACTAAAAATTTATGATTGATGAAATTCGAAAGGGTACTTACAGAAGTAGTATCTTCATTCGAGATGAGGTTGTTGAGGGTTTGCTGAGGGTGATGAGTGTTGTGGGTTGTTGCTTTGGGTTTCTTTGGGTTTGTTGTGGTTTTGCTGCTCGTTGCGGCTGGTTGTTGTTTTTGTTGTGGATCCTTCCAACTTTTTTCTTGGACGGTCCTGGGTTGTTGGATTTTTCTGAATCCTGTGGTGGTTTTCCTTCGCTTGCTGCGGTTTCTGCGGATCCTCCCAATCTTCGCTTGGTGGTCCTTGTGCTTGAGGTTCCAATGTTCACTTGGATGTCCTCTGCTTTCTGGGTTTCCAATGTTCGCTTGGATGGCCCTGTTGAGATCTTCCTTCCTTCTTGCAGGCGGTATTCTCCTTCCTTTGCTTTCGTCGAACCGTGGTTTGAAGTTACCTTAAATCGGTGCTATTTACTTCAAGCCTTCGGGGTGCGGGGTTTGTTTCTGGATAAACTCTTGATAGAGACCGTGTTTTTTCTTTGCCTAAGATCGGCACTATTTAAGAAAGACACGTTCCGAAATCCGTACGACTGCGCCAGTTAAATCGAAAGTCTCGGTAGTACTCTTTTTAAAAACTTTATTTAAATTTTACAGAGTGGCGTGAACCAAATTACAAATATTCAAACTTAGGTTAATAAAGTGAGAGTAGAGCGTACTGCGCTACTTTGAAAGAGGGAAAAATCTAACGAGATGTTACTGTCTCGTCCTTTTATATAATTAAAATGGTCAAGTCAGCATTAAAGGTGCTGATAGGCGTTTTGTCGGTACATTTCCATACATGGTCAGCCAAATAGTAGATATAACTAGCACCATCTATTGAAACTTAGTTTGAAGTAAATAAAACAACAAAAAAATATACGTACATGAAATGAAATGACAAGAGATGGCGTTACTGTGCGCAACGTCCACTAGTTCGGATATATATTCAATTCAAATGTAATAATTTAACTCTCTTAATTCCTCGTATTTTTTCAGTATAATATTAGGTAATATTTGGCTTATTTCGGGGGGGGTTTGAACCCCCCCCCCCCCTGGCTACGCCCGTGGAATCGACCATTACCTCGTCCACATTTTTTAACTCACAAATCACATTAAGTACACTTTAGACACATTTTTATATGTTTTTGTTTCGTTGATTTAATTAAGTTTTCGACGATATTCAAGACAAGGCGTTGGAAAACTAATAAAGTAATATCAATGCTCCGAAAATAATTTACTACACGTATAGTTGCGAGATATCCCATAACAACGTTTTTTTTGCTCCTTTTTTTACTGATAACATTATATATTTTGTATAATGCATATGCATTAAGCATAATGTGCATGAAATAGTACAGATAATACAGAAATTCAGTACTAAGCATTATTCAATTTTAATTTAATTAAAATTAATTTTAATTTATATTTGATATTTTGTATGTCGTCCAAGCTCATATCGTATAAGAAGTTGTAGTCAAAATGTATCTCCTGATTTCTCGTAACACCAAGCACTTCGAGAAACGTTTCGCTTTCTTTGTTAACATAATAAGATATGACTAAAGATAAACAGCAACAGTTCTAATAAAAGAATTTGGCAAAATTGTTTAAAAACGATAACATAAACAAAAATAATAACATTTTGTTATATAAACGATAATACAAAATAAAGCTAACACATACCGGAAGTCGGCACTTTACATGCTGGGCACGTTTTGGTTCCACAAAAATAAAACACTCTACTTCGTCGCAATTTCTTTCTAAAGACCAAACAATAGCAATGATTACAATCGGATAAAATTCCAAATAACTGTTCTTTAACGTCGCTTTTTTCCACAATTACAGCGGAACAGATGGAACAGGATTTATTTGCCGATTGGGACTTTTTAACTAATTCAAGTGCTTTTTCGGATAAACTAGTTCCTGGACCATGCTGGCTGCTTAATTCAAATCTACTTATTTAGTTGTTTTGGCGGGAGGTTGAGACAACATTCTAAAAAAATAGCTAAATTATAGGCAAAAAATGCAATATTATTCCATTTACTGTAAATTCATGTATAAGAGGGTCGGGCATAGTTCTCTTTCCTGACAAGCAAAACAATTTTTTTTATTTTTTTTTTTGACGCTGATGCAAAATAAAAATCTGTCTCTGACATTCATAGACCTAGAGAAAGCATTTGACACAGTGTCTAGATCGAAAGATTAGAGAGGACTGGAAGAAAAAGAAGTGCACCGCAAAATAATAAGAATTGACTAAGATTTAAGTAGAACACTATCTTTTTATATAATAAAATGTTATATAATAAAAATAACATGAAATCAGAGGGGTTGAAAACTAAAGAGAGGTTAAGACATGGAGGCGGACTGAGCCCAACATTATTTAATGTGTACATGGACTATATAATAAAGAAATGATAAAGAAAATACACCAAAATGTGTATAGTATATAAGAATTTAGAGACAGTACAGATAGCTCACGGGTTTTTTTGTGGATGATGTAGTAGTAATAGCAGGAAGTGAAAAAACAACAATAAAAAAACTTAAACTTCTGAGAAGACTTATTGAAGGAAAAAGGTATGAAAATATAAATCAATAAAACGAAAATACCAGCAATGAGATACCAGATTACCAACACCAAAAGTGATATAAACAAAACTACATTAGAACAAGTAAAGGAATTTAAATCTCTGGCAGTAATCCTGAGTTAAACGAGAGGATCTAAAAAAGCAATAAAGCTTGACTACATGATAAACTAAAAATGTATATATACGAAAGAAATTTCTACCGACACAGAAATAATAAGATAAAATATGTTTAAGATAATATACAGATCATACAGGTGTGAGCCCTAGAATATCTCAGATAGACAAAAGAGTAAAATACAAGCTAACGAAATGAAATACCTAAGACGGATAATAGGAGTAACAAGAAAAAACATAAAGAGAAACACAATTCACAAAGGAACAAGAAATGTATTCAGTCACTGAATTTATCGAAAAACGTCAACTCAGTTGGTGGGGACACCTACAAAAAACTTCTGACAACATAAAGGAATAACAAGCGTATAACATGGAACAAAGCTATTGGCAACAAAGCGGCTGTAGTAGTAAGGGACAGAAGAGAGTGGAAGAAGTTTATATGCGTGGAAAATAAGTGATAAGGAAATGTATTTAAAGCTGGAATAAAAGTGCCCAACACCTTGCGTGGTATAAGGGTTCTTAATTATTATAATAATAATATAAATTTCAGACATTTCTCTCTATTACTCTAAAATAAAAGCATAGTTTTATTTTAGAGTAATTTATAATGAATATAATCGATTTTCATCAAGAAAGGTGAAACCGTGAATTATGTCTCCCTATCACCTCATCTGTCTTTTACACATCTTACTAAAGTTACCAAAGTCATTAATTTATGTTAGACTTGGCAAACACATTTTGATTTATAGTATTCTCCCTATTTGGCAATGTTTTACACCTCTAACAACTACACTCAACATTATAGTTTCCAACATTTGTACAACTAGCTTTTCCTTCTTAAACAACACAAAATTGACCACTCCTAAAACCTTGAATACCCCAAGAATTTCCTAGCAAGACAATGTCAGATATTTGTGTGCCATCCAGGACTAAATTGGAACCTTCACGTCACACTGACAAATCAGCTCATTGACTGTTTCACTATATACTCGAATACAAACAAAAACAACCTAGATTCTTTAGATAAACTTCCTAATTGCACTGTTCAATAGACTTTAGAGTATGATGCCAACTTTGGTAAACTAAAATATTCCTTTTTTAGGATCTCTTGCTTTTGATATTTTGTTTTTTTTTTCAGAGACCCTGTTTTTTCAGAGATAGAACAAGAAAATTATATTGTATATTCTTAAATATATAATATTACACAATCATATTGTAATTATCTAAGTTGTCACATTGGAAAATATTTAGAACTTATAATTAGATTTTTTTTTTCTATAAGTACCATAAAAAATCTGGCTAACAAACATAATAAATATATTAATAATTGATAATTCAAGAACCTATTCTGTCCAAATAGGTACTGGTTTCGCTAACCCGAGGTACTCTAGCTTTACCTTAAACCCCTATCCTAGATAAATCCAAAATAATTATCCTACAATCCTTCCCATTACAAAATAAAAACATATATTTCTATATATGACCCTACCGGTTCTATAGGCTATAAACCCTAGAAGCTATGAATAATTGCTTTCGATAGTTTAGAAAATGTTTTGGATGTTGTCGAAGTAGGGGCTTCTTCGCTAATGGGTCACGATAGCCCTGCGCGAGTTTTTGTGCCGGCGCCAGCTCGTTTAAGGATACCGCAAGGCCAGATCAAACAGAGGTCAGATGAATCATGCTTGAAAGTTGGACCACTTCACGCAGATTATCAGATGCAAAAACGAGGCTGTGTACGTTGGACCAAAGTTAAACTTTTACAGCTTATATACGCATACTTCATAATAACACAAATCGACACTGATGTGACACTGTACCAAAAACGGCTTCATAAAATATAACAACAAATGGAACCTGAGTCCCACAGGACGGTACAAAACATAGCTAGCCAAGTAAACTCTATAGTAGAAGAGCTGCATTGTCAGAAGCAGAGATACATGCGATGAGAGAAAAAGCCAGGAAAGACAAATAACATCGAACATGTTAGTAAAAATAATTGTATGGAGCTCAGCACAATGCTAGTTACACCACGAGAAGATGCGCATATAAAATTGAGCGCACAAATGGAGACTAATCTAGTAAAATATGAAGGCATGCCATTAACAGACGAATACCAAAATGTCAGGTCACTCCCAGTATAAGCAATGATATAAAAATTATTGATAGTATCCGTAAAACATACCAATTTTCGGACATTAATATAGAAACTATCTATCATGGCATTTGCGCAGCAGCGTTAACTGTTTGTGAAGGAAATAACTTGCAGATATTAGAGAAGAATATAACTTGCAGATATTAGAAAAATATTAACAAAATCCGGAAACGTATAGGTATTCTCACTTGTTATACCGACATAAATAAAATCCCATCACTGAAAGTTCAACAAAATGCAAAAAAAAACCTAGAGGAAGTGAAAATATCCACTTACGCCAAGGATCGAGTAGCTGATATAAAACTGCATATTGATTTATTGAAGCAAAAAATTGCAGTTTTAGGAGCAATAATACGAAGATATCACGAAAGCAACAAAAAGAAAAGCCAACTTAGAAGTTTTAATAACAACCAACAACAATTTTTTAGAACTCTGGAGCAGAAAAAACCCCTGAAGCAAGAACCTCCAAATAGTGACGCAATGTACCAATTTTGGAGCGATATTTGGAGTACAGAAACAAAACATGAAGCTGATTACTGCTTAGGTAACGAAAAAGAGCGCACTAAAAATATAACAGCTATGAAGAATGTCCTAATAATAGAAGAATACGTTAAAACCGCCATAAATAAAACACCAAACTGGAAAACTCCGGGACCAGACGGAGTGCGTAACTTTCGGATAAAGTACTTAAAAAGTATACACGGAATGTTGGCACAATTCTTCCAAAATGTTCTTGAGTTCCCTGAAACTGAAACAAGTAACACAGTGATGTATAATATAAACGTCATACTTTTTTAATAATATTGAAAATTATTAAAACCCTTTTTGCATTTGATTAATTTAGATTCAATATATTTTGAATCGGATTAATTTCTAAAAGCATCTTTCTGAAATATGAACAGATTTTCCACATAGAGCTGTAGACAAAATTATTGGCACAGCATATTGTTTTTATATTAAAAATGTATATTTGTAAAATACAAACGCAAAAAATCATTTGATGAATGAAAAAACGGCAGACAATGTGAAACACGGGAAGTTTTTGAGCAAGGTGGAGTATGTTGAGCTTTGCAAGACTAGAAGAAAACGTGTTCTAGAGGAGACGAGTCGGTTCGACATGCAGAGTTAAAAAAAACACTAAAAAAACTAGGGAAGAAAACAGAGGAATAAACAAAACTAAATATAAGCTGAGAAATAAAAGCATGCACATTTTTACCTTAATGAGTGAGGATGGCCTGGTATGAAGGAGCATATGAAAATGTTATAGATTGTCAAAAGATTTTGTTCGCAGTTATATAAATATCAAAACCAGTCAAAGACAGCAATTCCCAAGTAAAAGCAAATGCCCGATATCCTAGTGGATGAAGTGACAAATATTTTAAAATCAATGAACAATTGCAAGGGTCTAGGAAGTATAATATAACTGTTGAAACGCTAAAAGCTAATGGTTGTTGTGAAAACATTCATAACTGAACAATTTTCTTCATAAAGATGTATGAGAGATGTATGGGATATGTATGGGAGACCTATACTGTAGTTTGAGAAATAGACACCAGAAAAAATAACCACCGGTATTTTGGAGAAGCATTCAACGAAGGAAAGGGACTCTTTCCACTAAAATGTATTAGTACCCTAAAAGGCATATTGGATCGCTTGAGTGTAATAGAATTTCGCGGAAATGGTTGGATGGTTCGCACTGTACTGGGAAGGGTGGAAAGCAAAGCCCATGGAAAAAACCCTTAAACAATAATAGAGAAATAACACCATAGATGTTTTTTCGAATTTCACGCGGACAGTTCGAGTTAAGATTTTAACGAGTTGAGAGTTCGAGGTGAAATTGCAAGGAAACAGCCCAAAGTAATTTTGAACTTTGAAACATTGGAGAAATCAAATCAAGGCGCATATTTCTGCTAAATTGCCATTAAAAGTTGTAGTACCAAAATTCAATAATATATTTATTTTTTCTTTTAAATTTATTTGTCCAATAATTTTTAATTTCAAAAGAAATGAACGTTTTTGACTTGAATAATTCTATTTTATTATCTCATAGTCATGTTAAAGCTTGGCATAAAAATTTTATTTGAAGTTCTATATTTTAGCCAAGCACATTCGCCGTAATCTAAAGCAAAAAAAAAATTAGCATTGCCTGTAGATCTACTTGATAAAAATTTTGCGAGTCATCAGTCGATCGTACTTTCGGTCTTCTATTCGGATGTTCACGATCAAGCGGTATCCACTCCAGGATTACCTTGGTCCATCTATCGTCCCATCGCCTCGTCATATGGTCTGCCCATCTCCATTTCAATTGCTTTACTCTTCCAATGATGTCACACACTTTTGTTTGTTCCCTGATCCATGTGCAGGACTTTCTGTCTCGTCTTTTAATACCAAGCATACATCTTTTCATCCCCCTCTGTGTTACCCGAAGTCTCCAATCTCCAAATCCCTTCCTAAAACTGAAATTCTTCTGTCCTCAGCAAATTTATTGGACATAAACTGACTCTTTTTCAGGTTTATTTTAAATCAAATGGTTCGTCAGCCCTTTGCAGCTCTTGTATGCGTCTTTCCAATTCCTCTGGATCTTGTAAAAGGAGAACGATATCATCTGCAAATCTAAGATGGTTTAAGTTTGCACTATTGATATTTACACTATTCTGTTCCCAATCCAGATTACGGAATACTTCTTCAAGGCAGGCTCAGAAAAAAATAGACGATATTGCGTCACCCTGCCGTACACCTCGCTCTACATTAATTACAACTTCAAGATCATCAAGGTGGATTATCGCTGTAGCTCCATCGTATATCGATCCTAATAGGTTTACATATGCTTTGTCTACCCCCTGGCTCAACAATGCATCCATTATGGCCGGCTACTGAATCCACTTATGAATCGTGCTTTCTCTTTTGATTGTGCGTCGTTCAGTTTTTTTTTATATTCTTTTAGATATTATCTTAGTGAAAACTTTGTATATTACTGATAGGAGGCTTATTGGACGGTAATTCTTTAAATCTTCTTCTGCTCCTTTTTTATGTAAAAGAACCACTTCTGCATTTTTCCATAAGTCAGGTATTTTTTGTTCTTTGATACATTTTGACTATAGTTTTGCCAGTGTTTTATGTACACACCTACCACCAGCTTTTAGCATTTCGGCAGTTACATTGTCCTTTCCTGGAGCCTTGCTGTTTTTCATCAATTCTATATTATTTGTCACTTTCTCCATTAGGCTATCTGGCATTTATTCTTCCGTAGGTATTGTTGTCTTTGCTTGGTTCTGATCTTCATATAACTGTCAACCAAATTTTCCGAACACCTCTAACATTTTCGTACGCGCCATGCACACTGTGCCATCCTCATGCAATAAGGCCTATATTTGCGTTCTTTTTTTTCTCAGCTTCTGTTTAGCTTTGATAATTCCTCTGTTTTCTTCCAGAGTTTTTTGCACTAGCTGCATGTTGAACTGTCGCGTCTCCTCTCTGATCCGTTTTCTTATAGATTTGTGGAGCTCAGCGTACACGACTCTGTCAAAATGACTCCCTGCACTTCTCATTGTCCGTCGTGTTTTCATTAAATTAATGATCTCACTGAAGATTTATGTCTATTTGAAACATTTTTCTTATGGTGCTGTTGAAACAGCCATTTCAAGCACGTTCTTGGTGATTTCTTCGTATCCGAGTGATATTTCTAGTTGCTCTGGATCATGTAACACAGCAAAGTGGTTCGAAGCAATGTCAAAATCGGTGTCCTTCTTCAGCAATTTCCCAGAATCCACTATGACCTTCTTTGACCTTACCATTCTTTCGCGCTCTCTTCGACAGTTGATCCTAACTTTTGCTCGTACAATTCGGTGGTCACTTCCAACATTAAAATTGTTAAGGACAGTACAATTGCAAAATATTGTTTTATTGTTGGTCATGATGTAATCAATTTCACTTGTGAGTCCAGATGGACTTTTCCATGTCCATTTTCTACTGCTATTTTTCTTATAAATCGAATTCATAAAATAAAGTTATTGTCCTGCAGCAAAATTAATTAATCTGTCACTTCTATTGTCCCGCTCACCAGTTCCATATGGGCCAGTTACATTTTAACCAATTCTTACTGTTCGAATTCTGATTCGAATTCATCAAGATTTTGTACCTACATTTCTTCTTGTATAAAAGTTGGGCTACGTCCATCATAAAATTCCTCAATGCATAAGTTTGGACGATATGAAGTTTAAACTTTTTATTAAACTGAATGACGCATTGGGCCAGTCGGTCAGATATACTTTCCAAATTTTCTATACTGTCCTTCAACTTTCGATTGATACGGAATCCAATTCCACCACATCTTCCATTCTCCCTACCCGGAGTGTAAAATACGTGACCAGTTGAATTCAGTTGGATTAGCTCTTCGCCCTTTCTTCGAGTTTCACATAACTGAATAATATCCCAATGTATGTTATTAAGTTCCATCAACAGTTCTTGCAATCTGCCATCTGCAGGCACAGACACAGACCGTAAACTGCCACGCTGATGGTTAGTCTGAGGCCATGTTAGTCTGAGGCCTCTGCCTTGACCTGTCCACCAGGGGTGACCCTCCCAAGAGCATAAGCTCCAGACGACACAACTCAAAGCTTCATTACCCTATTCAAACCCTTTTACCACGTCAAGGTGTGATTCACAAAGGGACATATATTACATACATATATATATATATATATATATATATATATATATATATATATATATATATATATATATACATATATATATATATATATATATATATATATATATATATATATATATATATATATATATATATATATATACCGTGGAATATTACCGTGAAATATACCGAGATATATTACCGTGAAAGAAATCAAAAAATCAAATGAACAGCTCTGAATTATACCAGCTGGTCTCTATGTCCCTATACTTACAAATTAGATGTTATTTCCTCTATTCTGACAATAGTAAAAAGATAGATATATAACGCTAGGGTAACCAAGAATGGTCAGACGGCAAATAGATACAAAATATAAGATGATAACGTGACCATTATCAGTATAAGAAATTTTGGTAATAATGTATTTGTGAAAAATAACTGGTAATTGCAATCCTTAACGGTACATGAAAATATAATAAAAAAATGTTTATCTGGCCTTATTTCCTGATGTTGTCTATCCTCGCCTATCAAGGTACTGGGTGTCCAAAAACCCGAAATAATCTCGATCTGACCAACCGGTTACTCTGCCATGTGGCCCCAAAAAGGTGTAAGGTTTCCACGATGGTCGGGCTCTGTAATAGGTGGTCGTTCACGGTAAGGTTCACGTTTCACGGTAAGGTTTGGAGAACCACCTTCCCTAAACCTTCCCGTGCCTTTTGTTTGATAGTTTTAGTTATTCCTTTTTTTTTTTGTGTGCTTTGTGTCGTTCTTTTTTGAGTGTGCTTTTATAATATATATGTATAAAATTCTAGTAAACCGTTTTATTTACGATAGAACCCTTCCCGGTTCCAGGGTCTTTTCCTTCCGATATATGAAGTAACCGGGCGGCGCTCAACTTTTGTCGTGGCTTCATTCTGTCCTGGACCTTCTTCCCGGTGCTCCCGGCGAACAGCTGCCGTCGCTGTGATCTATATATTTTTTATTTTGTTTCAAAAGGGAAAATAATAGGTCACAATATATATATATATATATATATATATATATATATATATATATATATATATATATATATATATATGTTAAATGATTTTCACTTAACTTTATTTTTTTAAAAATTATTTATTTGGAAGTTTACACTTTGTTACTTCTTTAATTCAAATCAGAATAAAATAATATAAAAGATTACTGTTATACAGTATTATCTTAGAAAATAGAAATACGTTAAAATATGATCAAAATACTATAGTGACTTTTAAGTTAATAAAGATATAATAATAATATAGTACTGATGATGGCTGGACGGTGGTCCTAGTTCTTATATGTTCAGGTGTGCTGACTTGGCATCTGGGCCTCGTGGGGACAGATCGCCATGTGAAACTGCGATGTTGTGGGGTTCTGCTGATGCTGCATTCTTGGACTTGTTTACTGGAAACGTGAGAAGCGGCGTAGAAAAGCGATTCCGTTGACGTTGCTTTAACCTTGGCTTGTTTATGGCACTGAGGGTGTGTGGGTTGAACTGCTGACATTGCGTTTATGATACTTTGTACGATTTTAACTTTATAAATATAATTTACGGGGGTAAATCGATATATATATATATATATATATATATATATATATATATATATATATATATATATATATATATATATATATATATAACAGCTCCCCTTTTCAGATAAAAGTTGGCACGTGGGGACAACTTTTAGGAAAAACTTTTTTGATGATATATTGGTGTTGAGTTCGATATTATCTTCTTCTATTGGTTCTTCGAGATGAATGCTTGGTCTTCTTCGTGGGAGAATTTTCTTCCATTTTGCCGTATATGTAGCAAACCTGCCTCTTGGAGGTGATGGTGGGTAGTCATCATGAGTGATAGCAATTCCTATCGGTGATCTTCTTCGTGTTCGACATTTGCAGAAGACATATAATATTACAAGAGCAACGATGACAGTGATTGTAAGTATAGTGAACCAACTTTGATGTTTCTTTACAAACGGCTGATTTATTAAATCATCCAATTGGTTTGAATATTGATTTAATTTGTGATTGGCAATATTCAAGTCTTCGAAATCAATCTTGTTTATTCTTAATGGTTTTAATTCGGGGATTGCGATTTTTTCTGGTAGATGTTTACAGCAATCATATGGAACTTGGATTGGATTTATATTGTACGTAACGTTTCCGTAAACATCAATATCTCTTTGTCCCTGTATTCTTGTACTTCCGACAAAGGCATTACATTGTGGTTGTAACTTCAATACAGTATTGGTTTCTAACATTTTCGTTACAATGTCTCTGTTTCCACATTTTATTGTTATTGGTAATATATCGGATACCATGATTAGCCAAATATTTAAGCTTAATTTGTTAATATTGTAATCGGTTGCCATAACGATTGAATTTTGACAAGTGCGTGGAAGACGTTCTTGGTGTTTCAGTAATTAGGCTTCACATATTGCGTCACTGTCAATTGGATATGGAAATGTATTTCGGCAAATTCTTGTTCTCCTGCCGGATGGTTTGCATTTGTCTGGACTTTCGATAATTGTATACAACAATGAATCATCACTTTTCGCAATAAATTTTGTGGTTACTGTTAGAATATGATGCAAATTTGTTCGATTGTCTAATATTGGAATTGGATAAAGTCGAAAGAGTGTGTATTCTTCAGGTTCAATCAAAGGAATATTTAATACAAATATAACTTTAGTATCTATCTGAAATGCTTTCAATTCAATTATATCAAGGTAATAAGGAATTGATGCCATGGAAATTTGTAACGGAAGATTATTTCTTTTGAGAGATTGTGAAATGTGTCTTAGTGAGTCCATTAAATTAAGAGGGGTTATAATCGAACTGTGTAATATTTGTAAACGAGCGAAAGTTATAGAATTAATAATGTCATTGATTGTATTTTCAATAAAAGTGTAGCTTTCCATCAATAATTCGCATATATTAAGAGTTGTAATTTGGGCTGAATAGTAATTTAATTGATCTGAAATATCCATTATTGATTCGCGAATTTTCTTAATATCGTTATTGAACGTGTCTTCGTCAACTTGTAATTTTTGAATTGTAGAATTAAAGTTTTTAATAATCGATGTTGTTACAGTGATTTGGTTCTTCAACAAATTCTCAATTTGATATTCATCCTGAATAACTTTATCTATGCAGTCTTTAAAATATTCCCTATCTGATGCATCTAAATTACCTGTTATTGATTTCCATACGGTACCTATGCCATTAAATATGCCACGTTTTTCTCTAGAGATATATTTTTTAGTATCGCTAGTTATTTCAGTGTATTTTAAATTGATTGATTTAGAAATTTGAGACAATAGGTTAATATGGGTTTGTACTTCTGATTTAAAAGCCATCATTCGAGGTGGGTCTTCCTCCATAGTATCTATTAGATTTTCTAGTATTTTATCATTTTTAATTATAGCATCTTGAATAAGTTGTAAATCTTTGTAGACCAGGAAAGTCCATTTATCGTTCGAGAGTTTGATCAATCCATCTTCATGTAGATAGATTCCTATGGTATTGTTGATAGGTGTAATGAGGTATTGGGGTTGAACAATGGAGAGGACTCCGAATAATTTGAAAACAATTATTCGTGATATGGTTTGAGTCTATCGAAGTTTACTTTTGTTTGTTGTTGTGTTTCGGGATTTAATATTACTGCTGAATTTTGGAAAATCTCTTTAATTTCAAAAGGGCCATTAAATTTATTTTGAGATTTATCTTTTATCTGTGATTCTTTAACGTATACTTTGTCTCCAATATTAAACTCGTAAAGGTTTTCAGATATGTTTTTATCAAAACGTAATTTGGCTTTTTCCTTTTTCAATTGGGTATTTTCACGAGCTGTTTTGTAGTAATAATGCATTCGATTGTTCAAATCCCTAATGTATTTGGAAATTAGATTTTTTCATTATATAAGGTTTCAGGGGGTCTCGTTGAAGTATGTCCAAAGATTAGTTCGAAGGGTGTGAATCCGTGTGTCTTGTTTTGCGTGTTGTTATAACAAATGACCGTGTATGGAAGAATATTGAAGGGATGTTCATCAGGATGTTCTTGTATATGAACTCTGATCATTTCGGCTAGAGTAGCGTGGAATCTTTCTAATGATCCATTTGATTGAGGGTGGCTTACACTAGAGAATGTCAGTTTGATGTCGTAAAGTTCACAAAGATCTTTGATAAGGGTGTTGTCGAATTCGCGTCCTTGGTCGCAGTGAATTCTCAAAGGCGTTCCGTAATGTTGAAAAAATATCAATAGTGTATTAACGACTGTTTTTGCGGTCTTGTCTTCAATTAAGTAAGCTTGCGTAAATTTAGTAAGTTCGTCTCTTACGGTTAGAGCATAATTTCGGATTGGAAATTCGAATATATCGATGTTAATTCGTTCAAAAGGAGTTTTTGGGGTTTCCGTGATAACTAGAGGTCTATTTAAATTTTTCCGATTGATTTTAACTTTTTGACAAGTTTCGCATTTTTTAATAAAGTTTTCAACGTCTTTCGTTAAGCTTTTCCAGTTGTATTTTTCTTTAACACGGCGTATGGTTTCGTTAATTCCTCTATGAAGGTTCGTCTTCCCGTTGTGGTATTGGTCGAGAATAATAGGAATTTCTTCTTTTTCTGGAGTTTTAACAATGTTTTGACATATTGTTAATCGTATGTCTTTGTCCGCAAAGATGTAAGAAAATATCTCTAAGACTGGGATTTCTATTTGGTTTTCAACATGATACATTTCCTGTAGTTGGAATTCGTTTCGGTACTTGTATAGGGTATAAAATAAAAGAAGTGTGACTGAGGTTGGATCGAAATGAAGCAGGATTATGAAATATCTACGATTTTTAACTGATTTACTATCGTGAATGTTTAGTTCATTTGGTTTCAAATTGATGTTTTCGTCAAGTATGTCGTCAATTATGTTATGGTGAAGTTCTTCTAATTTGTTTTCCCAAAAGAATGTAATTATGTTTTTGTGTGATTTATCTAGTAATTGGTTGTTAGAAATTTCAATTTTTGAATAATCAATTAAGGGTCGATTTTCATATAGTTCTATAAATTTATCGTACTCTTCCGAAATTTCATCAGTGTTTTCGTTGTCACTTTCATTAAGGTTGTCTTCATTATCCGATGTCTCGCTAGCTGAAAGTATTGGTAGATTTAGTTTGTCTTGAAATTTTGAGCATTCTCTAAAATGGTTTATTTTGATTCGAGATAATGCGTCTGCATTTTTGTTTTTCTTTCCAGATTTGTGAATGATTTTGTAATCATACTCTTCGAGTTTTAATCGCCATCGCGCTAATCTGCTTCCAGGGTCTTTAATCGAAAATAACCAGGTAAGTGGGCGATGATCGGTTACGAGTGTGAATTTTCGGCCAAATAAATAAGGTCTGAAATGTTTAACTGCCCATACTATCGCAAGTAGTTCACGTTCGATTGTAGAATACTTGGTTTCGGCATGACAAAGAGTTCGGCTTGCAAAAGCTATTGGTAAGTCTTTTCCAATGGGGCCTTGTGATAGTACTGCTCCGATTGCAAATGCACTGGCATCTGTTGTTAACACAAAGGGTTGTTCGAAATTCGGATATATGAGGATCGGATCTGTCATTAAAGCGTTTTTTAATTCATTGAATGATTGTTTACAATCTTGATCAAAATAAAATTTTATATCTTTTTGAAGTAATTTGGTAAGTGGTTTGGAAATTTTCGCGAAATTTGGTATAAAACGACGATAGTAGCCTACTAGTCCTAGGAAAGATTTTATTTCCTTAGGCGTTCCTGGTTGTGGAAAATCTTTTATGCATTCTACTTTGATCGGATTTGGTTTGACGCCATCTGGTGTTATTAAGTGTCCTAGGTATGCGACTTCTTTTTTGAGAAATTCACAATTATCTGGTTGAATCTTGAGGTTGGCATTTCTTAGTCTCTTGAAAACTTCTTCTAAACGAGATAAATGATCGTGAATTGTAGGAGAGTAAATGATTATATCATCCATGTAGACCAAACAGCGTTCATTCTGAATTCCTAATAAAATATTGTCCATGACACGTTGGAATGTCGAAGGGGCATTTTTAAGTCCGAAGGGCATTCGAACAAACTCATAATCTCCGTTTTCTACTGAAAAACCTGTTTTGGGAATATCTGAAGGGTTGATTTCAATTTGATGGAATCCCGATGCGAGATCTAAAGTTGAAAAATATTCGCATTTGCCAAGTTGGTCAAGTATATCGGAAATGTTGGGTAAGGGATATTTGTCATCTATGGTAAGTTCGTTTAATTTTCGGTAATCAATGACAATACGCCATTTTTGTTTTCCAGATGAATCGAGTTTTTTAGGAATGACCCAAACTGGGGATGACCATGGTGAAATAGAAGGACGTATTATTCCTTGTTTTAGCATGTCATTAATTTGATTTTTAACTTCTTCCTTATGTACGTGTGGATAGCGATAAGATTTTGAAAAGACTGGTTTCGCATTGTTGGTATCTATTAAATGTTTAATTTCGTTTGTAAAAGTTAATTCATCACCTTCCATGTAGAAAATGTCTTGAAAATTTAAACATAAATTTGTTATAAGTTCCGTTTCTTCTTCATTAAGATGATCTGTGCGGAGTTGATTTTTTATTTCTTGAATTCTGTCGATTTGGTTTGGATTTTGAAAATTGTTTGAATTAAAATTTTTCCTTTCGAAGGGTTCTATTTGAATGTCAGAAAATTCAATTGATTTTGGAATTGCGTTTACATTTACTATTGAAGTTAAAAATTCTCCTTTCTCGTTAACATGTACTAGGGCGTTTGGGATATGAACTTTTTCTTTTTCTTGTTGACTTAAGATTGCATCTGTGTTGTTAAGATTGCATTTTAGTTTAAATATTTGTTCAGTTCTACCATTTATTTCAATTTTATTCAGGTTGGTATTTTCATTATCTCCGGCTGTAAATAGGGGTATTGTTTTAAAATTGGTTATTAATTGTCTGTTTTGTAAATCGATAGTGCATTGATAGTGTTCAAAAAAGTCTAGTCCTAGAAGTCCGTCAAAATCGATGTCTAGATTGTAGATAAAAACTTTATGTGGATTTCTGTCTGTAAAAGGTACGAGGACTGATTGTGTGATTAACAATTTTTCGTCGGTTATGCCTTGAATAGTTAAGTTTTCTGGAATACGGTTTCTATAATTTCTGACAGTATTTTCTTTGAAAATTGAAATTCCAGCTCCGGTGTCTATTAAAATTTTAAAGGTGTTGGTTGCATCTTTGATGTAATAAAGATTGCTTGAGTCTATGGTAAATGTGGGTTTTATAAAAATTTCTGATCTGGCAAGTTGAGGGTTGGTTTCGTATTCGTTGAATTGATTGTTTGTATACGTTCGAGGGATATCTCTTTGTTGACTGAAGGTTCTATCGGGGGGTGGTTTTGATCTGTAGCAATATGAAAATTTTTAGTATTGTCGACTTCATCGTAGTATTCGGGTTGTAATTCAAATTCTTGGGGAAATTGCTATTGAAAATTGTTTGTATATGCTTCGTTCTGTTGATAGAATTCTTCTTGATTGAATTCCGGTTGTGAATAATAATCCTGTTGGTTGAAATCGTCAAACTGGTTGTAATCGTCATATTGGTTGTATGTACTATGACTACCATCTTGATTAATAATGTGGGCTCTTTGATTAGTTGTATGGAAATTTTGACTGATATTAGGATTTCTTTGTATTACTGAAGGGCGTTGTTGAAAATTTAAGTTTTGTGGTTGGGTGTTTTGAGTAATGGGTCTTTGTTGAATTTGTGGTCTTTGATTTTGAAAATGGGATTGTTGATTTTGAAATTGTTGATTTTGATATTGTTGATTTTGAAACTGTGGATTTTGAAATTGTTGTCTATTTGGAAAATTCGATGTTGTTCGTTGGAAGTTCGAATTTGGAAGTCCTTGATTATTTCTGAATAAACAGTTGTTTGCAAAATGACCTAAACGTCCGCAACTTAAGCATTTGGGGTTTTGTAAAGTTGGTCTTTTAATTTGTTGGTTTTGACGTTGTGTTAATGGTGGTGATCTGTATGTATTTTGTTGATTAAATGTTTGGTTTTCGAAATAAGACAATTGTAGTTCCCGTCTGATACGTTTTTTCGCTTGAAATAAATCTGATGGATTGCTTGCACGAATTATATGGCCTAATTTTGGTTCTAATCCGGTTAATAAGGTGTTCAATACCATTGAATCGATAAGTTCTGCTTGCGCATCTTTCTCACCGTTTGAAAGATTCGATCTATGAATTAGGGATTGTAATTTAGCATCTAAAACTTCAAGTCGGTTTAAGAACATTAACGGAGATTCGTTAGGTAGTTGTTTTAATCGTTGTAAATCTTGAATCAATGAAGACATATCTCGGGTGTCTCCAAAATGTGTGTTTAATAGGCTTTTGATTTCTTGATAAGATGTTGGATTTCTTGAATTAACAATTTCTGCGGCTTTTCCACGTAATTTGTTTTTTATATGGATAATTAATAACATTTTTTGATTGCCCGTTGCCATACTATTAGCACAATCACAAGCGCTCAAGAATGTATGTAGAAACATTTGTTCACCGTCAAATTCAGGGACTATTGAAAAAATTTCAGATAGCTTGTAAGGTTCAATTTCAATTTCACTTTGACTCATTTTGATTATTTTTTTTTTGATTTTGGATTTGATAAATTATTGCTTTGATTATATTAATTAAATTGATAGTTGTTGATAACAAAAATTGATGTTGTTTTATGAAAGTTGCTGAGTATTAATTCACTAATAATAAGTATGAAACTAATAATAGTTGTTAAACTAATAATAGTTATGTTTTATGAAAAATGAAATATTTTCTGATCACTTATTCCAATATAACAATATCACAAATAAGCAAAAAAGGAAAATATAAAAAGCGAGATGATTAATTGATGTACTTACAGGAGTTTTCCAAAAACCATCTTTGTCTTGTTCTCTATCCAGCTTGACTTCCAGGGGCTTCACCAGGTGTTCCTTCCGAAGTTTGAAGACGAGTGAGGACGCCGTAGATTTATGGTTCTCTTGTATTTCTTCTCTTCTCTTCGGTTAGCTTGGATGAAGGATTGGAATCCACCGTTGTAGTTAGTATACACGTGTTCTATCAACGTTCCAGCTGATCCTACCGACTGCGCCAATTTTGTTAAATGATTTTCACTTAACTTTATTTTTTAAAAAAATATTTATTTGGAAGTTTACACTTTGTTACTTCTTTAATTCAAATCAGAATACAATAATATAAAAGATTACTGTTATACAGTATTATCTTAGAAAATAGAAATACGTTAAAATATGATCAAAATACTATAATGACTTTTAAGTTAATAAAGATATAATAATAATATAGTACTGATGATGGCTGGACGGTGGTCCTAGTTCTTATATGTTCAGGTGTGCTGACTTGGCATCTGGGCCTCGTGGGGACAGATCGCCATGGGAAACTGCGATGTTGTGGGGTTCTGCTGATGCTGCATTCTTGGACTTGTTTACTGGAAACGTGAGAAGCGGCGTAGAAAAGCGATTCCGTTGACGTTGCTTTAACCTTGGCTTGTTTATGGCACTGAGGGTGTGTGGGTTGAACTGCTGACATTGCGTTTATGATACTTTGTACGATTTTAACTTTATAAATATAATATACGGGGGTAAATCGATATATATATAACATATATATATATATATATATATATATATATATATATATATATATATATATATATATATATATATATATATATATATATATATATATATATATATATGTAATATATGTCCCTTTGTGAATCACACCTTGACGTGGTAAAAGGGTTTGAATAGGGTAATGAAGCTTTGAGTTGTGTCGTCTGGAGCCTATACTCTTGGGAGAGTCAGCCCTGGTGGACAGGTAAAGGCAGAGGCCTCAGACTAACATGGCCTCAGACTAACCATCAGCGTGGCAGTTTACGGTCTGTGTCTGTGCCTGCAGATGGCAGATTGCAAGACCTGTTGATGGAACTTGATAACATACATTGGGATATTATTCAGTTATGTGAAACTCGAAGAAAGGGCGAAGAGCTAATCCAACTGAATTCAACTGGTCACGTATTTTACACTCCGGGTAGGGAGAATGGACGATGTGGTGGAATTGGATTCCGTATCAATCGAAAGCTGAAGGACAGTATAGAAAATTTTGAAAGTATATCTGACCGACTGGCCCAATGCGTCATTCAGTTTAATAAAAAGTTTAAACTTCATATCGTCCAAACTTATGCATTGAGGAATTTTATGATGGACGTAGCCCAACTTTTATACAAGAAGAAATGTAGGTACAAAATCTTGATGAATTCGAACAGTAAGAATTGGTTAAAATGTAACTGGCCCATATGGAACTGGTGAGCGGGACAATAGAAGTGACAGATTAATTAATTTTGCTGCAGGACAATAACTTTATTTTATGAATTCGATTTATAAGAAAAATAGCAGTAGAAAATGGACATGGAAAAGTCCATCTGGACTCACAAGTGAAATTGATTACATCATGACCAACAATAAAACAATATTTTGCAATTGTACTGTCCTTAACAATTTTAATGTTGGAAGTGACCACCGAATTGTACGAGCAAAAGTTAGGATCAACTGTCGAAGAGAGCGCGAAAGAATGGTAAGGTCAAAGAAGGTCATAGTGGATTCTGGGAAATTGCTGAAGAAGGACACCGATTTTTGACATTGCTTCGAACCACTTTGCTGTGTTACATGATCCAGAGCAACTAGAAATATCATTCGGATACGAAGAAATCACCAAGAATGTGCTTGAAATGGCTGTTTCAACAGCACCATAAGAAAAATGTTTCAAATAGACATAAATCTTCAGTGAGATCATTAATTTAATGAAAACACGACGGACAATGAGAAGTGCAGGGAGTCATTTTGACAGAGTCGTGTACGCTGAGCTCCACAAATCTATAAGAAAACGGATCAGAGAGGAGACGCGACAGTTCAACATGCAGCTAGTGCAAAAAACTCTGGAAGAAAACAGAGGAATTATCAAAGCTAAACAGAAGCTGAGAAAAAAAAGAACGCAAATATAGGCCTTATTGCATGAGGATGGCACAGTGTGCATGGCGCGTACGAAAATGTTAGAGGTGTTCGGAAAATTTGGTTGACAGTTATATGAAGATCAGAACCAAGCAAAGACAACAATACCTACGGAAGAATAAATGCCAGATAGCCTAATGGAGAAAGTGACAAATAATATAGAATTGATGAAAAACAGCAAGGCTCCAGGAAAGGACAGTGTAACTGCCGAAATGCTAAAAGCTGGTGGTAGGTGTGTACATAAAACACTGGCAAAACTATACTCAAAATGTATCAAAGAACAAAAAATACCTGACTTATGGAAAAATGCAGAAGTGGTTCTTTTACATAAAAAAGGAGCAGAAGAAGATTTAAAGAATTACCGTCCAATAAGCCTCCTATCAGTAATATACAAAGTTTTCACTAAGATAATATCTAAAAGAATATAAAAAAAACTGAACGACGCACAATCAAAAGAGAAAGCACGATTCATAAGTGGATTCAGTAGCCGGCCATAATGGATGCATTGTTGAGCCAGGGGGTAGACAAAGCATATGTAAACCTATTAGGATCGATATACGATGGAGCTACAGCGATAATTCACCTTGATGATCTTGAAGTTGTAATTAATGTAGAGCGAGGTGTACGGCAGGGTGACGCAATATCGTCTATTTTTTTCTGAGCCTGCCTTGAAGAAGTATTCCGTAATCTGGATTGGGAACAGAATAGTGTAAATATCAATAGTGCAAACTTAAACCATCTTAGATTTGCAGATGATATCGTTCTCCTTTTACAAGATCCAGAGGAATTGGAAAGACGCATACAAGAGCTGCAAAGGGCTGACGAACCATTTGATTTAAAATAAATCTGAAAAAGAGTCAGTTTATGTCCAATAAATTTGCTGAGGACAGAAGAATTTCAGTTTTAGGAAGGGATTTGGAGATTGGAGACTTCGGGTAACACAGAGGGGGATGAAAAGATGTATGCTTGGTATTAAAAGACGAGACAGAAAGTCCTGCACATGGATCAGGGAACAAACAAAGGTGTGTGACATCATTGGAAGAGTAAAGCAATTGAAATGGAGATGGGCAGACCATATGACGAGGCGATGGGACGATAGATGGACCAAGGTAATCCTGGAGTGGATACCGCTTGATCGTGAACATCCGAATAGAAGACCGAAAGTACGATCGACTGATGACTCGCAAAATTTTTATCAAGTACATCTACAGGCAATGCTAATTTTTTTTGCTTTAGATTACGGCGAATGTGCTTGGCTAAAATATAGAACTTCAAATAAAATTTTTATGCCAAGCTTTAACATGACTATGAGATAATAAAATAGAATTATTCAAGTCAAAAACGTTAATTTCTTTTGAAATTAAAAATTATTGGACAAATAAATTTAAAAGAAAAAATAAATATGTTATTGAATTTTGTTACTACAACTTTTAATGGCAATTTAGCAGAAATATGCGCCTTGATTTGATTTCTCCAATGTTTCAAAGTTCAAAATTACTTTGGGCTGTTTCCTTGCAATTTCACCTCGAACTCTCAACTCGTTAAAATCTTAACTCGAACTGTCCGCGTGAAATTCGAAAAAACATCTATGGTGTTATTTCTCTATTATTGTTTAAGGGTTTTTTCCATGGGCTTTGCTTTCCACCCTTCCCAGTACAGTGCGAACCATCCAACCATTTCCGCGAAATTCTATTACACTCAAGCGATCCAATATGCCTTTTAGGGTACTAATACATTTTAGTGGAAAGAGTCCCTTTCCTTCGTTGAATGCTTCTCCAAAATACCGGTGGTTATTTTTTCTGGTGTCTATTTCTCAAACTACAGTATAGGTCTCCCATACATATCCCATACATCTCTCATACATCTTTATGAAGAAAGTTGTTCAGTTATGAATGTTTTCACAACAACCATTAGCTTTTAGCGTTTCAACAGTTATACTATACTTCCTAGACCCTTGCAATTGTTCATTGATTTTAAAATCTTTGTCACTTCATCCACTAGGATATCGGGCATTTGCTTTTACTTGGGAATTGCTGTCTTTGACTGGTTTTGATCTTTATATAACTGCGAACAAAATCTTCTGACAATCTATAACATTTTCATATGCTCCTTCATACCAGGCCATCCTCACTCATTAAGGTAAAAATGTGCATGCTTTTATTTCTCAGCTTATATTTAGTTTTGTTTATTCCTCTGTTTTCTTCCCAAGTTTTTTTAGTGTTTTTTTTAACTCTGCATGTCGAACCGACTCGTCTCCTCTAGAACACGTTTTCTTCTAGTCTTGCAAAGCTCAACATACTCCACCTTGCTCAAAAACTTCCCGTGTTTCACATTGTCTGTAATAATGTATTTGTGAAAAATAACTGGTAATTGCAATTCTTAACGGTACATGAAAATATAATAACAAAAATGTTTATCTGGCCTTATTTCCTGATGTTGTCTATCCTTGCCTATCAAGGTACTGGGTGTCCAAAAACACTGAGTACGACTGCGGGCAGTCCGGTACCCCTATGCGGGGGTCCCGAAATAATCTCGATCTGACCAACCGGTTACTCTGCCATGTGGCCCCAAAAAGGTGTAAGGTTTCCACGATGGTCGGGCTCTGTAATAGGTGGTCGTTCAATGGCCTGGTGTCTGTTGATCGGATTCTCTGCTGCCGGGTCATAAAACCCTCTATAAGAATATCAGAAAAATCAACCCAAGCGTGACTTGGCCAGCAAACCTACGTACCTCGGTCGGAAGGGTAAGGCGCGAAAATGTCCACTCACCTAGAGATTTGGAGTTAGACTGTCTTGCCTTGTCCAAAACGATACCGGAGCTCTTTCAGTTAAGAATTTGTTCGAAATAAACCTACCAGTGGTGATCAACAATTTACGAATGCAACCTGTAGCGATCAAGAATTTGTGAACGCTACAATATATATATATATATATATATATATATATATATATATATATATATATATATATATATATATATATATATATATATATATATATATATATATATATGCCAAAATCTCATTTGGCATTTTCAAGTGTTGTCCGCAACAAGCAGTGAAGACACCCATCCTTTACATTGGAGAGCACTTGTTTCGTCTGTTGGTGGTTAGACTCATCAGGGTACCGACATATGTTCTCTCGTTAAGAATAGAGAGTCCCTCTGCGCAATCAAACAACCCAACTTCTCGTCGGATGACTTATACATGATGTTTTTTTATTTGTTTGGACTGCGTCCAATGGAGACAACAATATTCAGGAATTATACACCCCCCTCTTGCGTCTCCGGCCTAATAAGCATTTGTAAGTTGCTTGACCGAAAGAAAGCCCCACCCATCCCTTACATTGGAGGGTACATGTTTCATCTGTTGGTGGTAAGACTCATCAGGTTACCGACATATTTTTAGAGTTTAAAAAAATTTACTAATGATCTAAAAAAAAAATCGGATAACATTTTTCGATAAAATTGATAATTTTGTCGAAAAATTAAAAAAACATAAAAATTTATTATGCATTCAACTTTAGACTCGAATAAGTTTTGAAAAAGTAAATTTATCCAAAATTTATAAAAGAACTTTTTTGAAGAACGTTCAATTTTCTATAGATTTGTAACAGTCTTTCCACAGTAATGTTCTGAAGAGCTATAAATTCCATAATTAAAAAAAATATTTAAATGTTATTAAAATGGGAAATTGAAATTTGCGATGCGGCGCCTCTTAATATTAATATTAAAAGCTCTCACTTTCACAGTATTGTTTTTCGTCATTTCTAACAATATTTTCATTATTTTATTATTAACAGTCATATATATATATATATATATATATATATATATATATATATATATATATATATATATATATATATATATATATATATATATATATATGTTAAATGATTTTCACTTAACTTTATTTTTTTTTTAAATATTTATTTGGGAGTTTACAATTTGTTACTTTTTAGTTTCAAATTAGAATACAATAATATAAGATATTACTGTTATATAATAGAATCTTGAAAAATAGAAACACTTTAAATATGATCAAAATACTATAATGACTTTAAAAGTCAATAACGATATAATAATATCGTTAATTAATTGATGGCTGGACGGTGGTCCTTGTTCTTATATGTTCAGGCGTGCTGACTTGCCATCTATGCCTCGTGGGGACAGATCGCCATGGGAAACTGCATTGTTGTAGGGTTCTGCTGATGCTGCAACCTTGGACTTGTTTACTGAAACCATGGGAAACGACGTAGGAGAGCGATTCCGTTGATGTGGCTTTAACCTTGCCTTGTTTATGGCACTGAGGATATGTGGGTTGAACTGCTGACATTGCGTTTATGATACATTGTTTGATTTTAACTCTGTAAATATAATATGCAGGGGTTGAGTTGATGTATAGCAGCTCCCCTTTTTAGATAAAAGTTGGCACATGGGGACAACTTTTAGGAAATATTCTTTGATGATATATTGGTGTTGAGTTCGAAATTATCTTCTTCTTCTGGTTCTTCGAGATGAATGATTGGTCTTCTTTGTGGAAGAATTTTCTTCCATTTCGCTGTGTACGTAGCAAATTTGCTTCTTGGAGGTGATGGCGGGTAGTCGTCATGAGTTATAGCAATTCCTATTGGTGATCTTCTTCGAGTTCGACATTTGCAGAAGATATATAACATTACAAGAGCAACGATGATGGTGATTGTAAGGATGGTGAACCAACTTTGATATTTCTTTACAAATGGTTGATTTATTAAATCGTCCAATTGGTTTGAATATTGATTTAGTTTGTGATTTGCAATATTCAAGTCTTCGAAATCAATCTTATTTATTTTTAATGGTTTTAATTCAGGGATTGCGATTTTCTCTGGCAGGTGTTTACAGCAATCATATGAAATTTGGATTGGATTTATATTGTACGTAACGTTTTCATAAACATCAATATCTCTTTGTCCCTATATTCTTGTACTTCCGACAAAGGCATTACATTCTGGTTGTAACTTCAATACAGTATTGGTTTCCAGCATTTTTGTTACAATGTCTCTGTTTCCACATTTTATTGTTATTGGTAATATGTCGGATACTATGATTAGCCAAATATTTAAGCTTAATTTGTTAATGTTGTAATCGGTTGCCATAACGATTAAATTTTGACAAGTGCGTGGAAGACGTTCTTGGTGTTTTAACAATTGGGCTTCACATATTGCGTCACTGTCAATTGGATATGGGAACGTGTTTCTTTGTAACGGAAGATTATTTCTTTTGAGAGATTGTGAAATGTGTCTTAGTGAATCCATTAAATCAAGAGGGGTTATACTCGAACTGTGTAATATTTGTAATCGAGCGAAAGTTATAGAATTAATAATGTCATTGATTGTATTTTTAATAAAAGTGTAGCTTTCCATCAATAATTCGCATATATTAAGAATTGCAATTTGAGCTGCATACTAATTTAATTGATCTGAAATATTAGATTTCGCATTATAGATTCGCGAATTTTCTTAATATCGTTATTGAAAGTTTCTTCGTCAACTTGTAATTTTTGAATTGTAGAATTAAAGTTTTTAATAACCGATGTTGTTACAGTGATTTGGTTCTTTAACAAATTCTCAGTTTGATATTCATCATGAATGACTTTATCTATGCAATCTTTAAAATATTCCCCATCTGATGCGTCTAAATTGACTGTTATAGATTTCGATATGGTACCTATGCCATTCAATAGGCCGCGTTTCTCTCTAGAGATATATTTCTTGGTATCACTAGTTATTTCAGTGTATTTTAAATTAATTGATTTAGAAATTTGAGACAATAGGTTAATAAGAGTTTGTACTTCAGATTTAAAAGCCATCATTCGAGGTGTGTCTTCCTCTATATTATTTATCAGATTTTAAAATATTTTATCATTTTTAATTGTAGTATCTTGAATAAGTTGTAAATCTTTGTAGACAAGTAATGTCCATTTGTCGTTAGAGAATTTGATCAATCCATCTTCGTGTAGATAGATTCCTACGGTATTGTTGATGGGTGTCATTTGGTATTGGGGTTGAACAATGGAGAGGACTCTGAATAATCTGAAAACAAATTATTCGTGATATGGTTTGAGTCTGTCGAAATTTACTTTTGTTTGTTGATGTGTTTCAGGATTTAATAACACTGCGGAATTTTGAAAAATTTCTTTAATTTTAAAAGGGCCATTAAATTTATTTTGAGCTTTATCTTTTATTTGTGACTCTTTGACGTATACTTTGTCTCCAATATTAAACTCGTAAAGGTTTTCGGATATGTTTTTATCAAAATGAAATTTTTGCTTTTTCCTTTTTTAACTGGGTATTTTCACGAGCTGTTTTGTAGTAATAATAAATTCGATTGTAAGGTTTCAGGGGGTCTCGTTGAAGTATGTCCAAAGATTAGTTCGAAGGGTGTGAAAGAAATGACCGTGTACGGAAGAATATTGAAAGGATGTTCATCAGGATGTTCTTGTGTATGAACTCTGATCATTTCAGCTAGAGTCGCGTGGAATCTTTCTAGTGATCCATTCGATTGAGGGTGGCTTACACTAGAGAACGTCAGTTTGATGTCGTAAAGTTCACAAAGATCTTTAATAAAGGTGTTGTCGAATTCGCGTCCTTGGTCGCAGTGAATTCTCAATGGCGTTCCATAATGTTGAAAAATTATCAATAGTGTATTAACGATTGTTTTTGCGGTCTTGTCTTCAATTGGGTAAGCTTGAGTAAATTTGGTAAGTTTGTCTCTTATGGTTAGAGCATAATTTCGGGTTGGAAATTCGAATATATCAATGATAATTCGTTCAAAAGGAGTTTTTGAGGTTTCCGTGATAATTAGGGGTCTATTTAAATTTTTTCGATTAATTTTAACTTTTTGACGCATTTCTTAATAAATAGTTTCGCATTTCTTAATAAATAGTTTCGCAATTTCTTAATAAAATGTTCAACGTCTTTCGTTAAGTCTTTCTAATTGTATTTTTCTTTAACACGACGTATAGTTTCGTTGATTCCTCTATGAAGGTTCGTCTTCCCATTGTGGTATTGGTCTAGAATGATCGGAATTTCTTCTTGTTCTGGAGTTTTAACGATGTTTTGACATATCGTTAATCGTATATTTTTGTCCGCAAAGATGAAGCAAAATATCTCTAAAACTGGGATTTCTATTTGGTTTTCAACGTGATAGATTTCCTGTGGTTTGAATTCGTTTTGGTACTTGTATAGGGTGTAGAATAAAAGAAGTGTGACTGAAGTTGGATCGAAATGAAGTGGGATTATAAAATATCTACGAATTTTAACAGATTTACTATGGTGAATGTTTAGTTCGTTTGATTTTAAATTGATGTTTTCGTCAAGTATGTCGACAATTATGTTATGGTGAAATTCTTCTAATTTGTTTTCCCAAAAGAATGTAATTATATTTTTGTGTGACTTATCTAGTAATTGGTTGTTAGAAATTTCAAATGTTGAATAGTCAATTAAGGATCGATTGTCATATAGTTCGATAAATTTGTCGTATTCTTCCGAAATTTTATTAGTATTTGCGTTGTCATTTTCATTAGGGTTGTCTTCATTATCAGATGTCTCGCTGGCCGAAAGTATTGGTAGATTTAGTTTGTTTTGAAATTTCGAGCATTCTTAAAAATGGTTTATCTTGATTCGAGATAATACGTCTGCATTTTTGTTTTTCTTTCCGGATTTGTGAATAATATTGTAATCTTACTCTTCAAGCTTTAATCGCCATCGCGCTAGTCTGCTTCTAGGGTCTTTAATCGAAAATAGCCAGGTAAGTGGGCGATGATCAGTTACAAATGTGAATTTTCGGCCAAATAAGTAAGGTCTGAAATGTTTAACTGCCCATACTATCGCAAGTAGTTCTCGTTCGATTGTAGAATACTTGGTTTCGGCATGACAAAGAGTTCGGCTTGCAAAAGCTATTGGTAAGCCTCTTCCAATGGGGCCTTGTGATAATACTGCTTCTATTGCAAATGCACTGGCATCCGTTGTTAACACAAAGGGTTGTTCGAAATTCGGGTATATGAGGATTGGATCTGTGATTAAAGCATTTTTTAATTCATCGAATGATTGTTTACAATATTGGTCAAAATAAAAGTTTATATCTTTTTGAAGTAATTTGGTAAGTGGTTTGGAAATGTTTGCGAAATTTGGTATAAAACGACGATAGTAGCCTACTAGTCCTAGGAAAGATTTTATATCTTTAGACGTTCCTGGTTGTGGAAAATCTTTGATGCATTCTACTTTGAGTGGATTTGGTTTTACGCCATCTGGGGTTATTAAGTGTCCTAAGTATGCGACTTCTTTTTTGAGAAATTCACATTTATCGGGCTGAATCTTTAGGTTGGCATTTCTTACCCTTTTGAAAACTTCTTCTAAACGAGATAAATGTACGTGAATTGTAGGAGGAGTAAATGATTATATCGTCCATGGAGACCAAACATCGTTCATTCTGAATCCCTAATAAAATATTGTCCATGACACGTTGGAATGTCGAAGGGGCATTTTTAAGACCGAAGGGCATTCGGACAAACTCATAATGTCCATTTTCTACTGAAAAACCTGTTTTGGGAATGTCCGAAGGGTTGATTTCAATTTGATGGAATCCCGATACGAGATCTAGAGTTGAAAAATATTCACATTTGCCAAGTTGGTCAAGTATATCTGAAATGTTGGGTAAGGGATATTTGTCATCAATGGTAAGTCAATGTCATCAATGGTAAGTCAATGTCATCAATGGTAAGTCAATGTCATCAATGGTAAGTCAATGTCATCAATGGTAAGTTTATTTAATTTTCGGTAATCAATGACAATACGCCATTTTTGTTTTCCAGATGAATCGGGTTTTTTAGGAATGACCCAAACTGGGGATGACCATGGTGAAATAGAAGGACGTATTATTCCTTGTTTTAGCATGTCATTAATTTGATTTTAACTTCTTCCTTATGTATATGTGGATTGCGATAAGATTTTGAAAAGACTGGTTTCGCGTTGTTGGTATCTATTAAGTGTTTAATTTCGTTCGTAAAAGTTAATTCGACACCTTCCATGTAGAAAATATTTTGAAAATTTAAACATAAATTTGCTATACGTTTCTTCTTCATAAGATGGTTTGTGCGAAGTTGTTTTTTTATTCCTTGAATTCTGTCGATCTGGTTTGGATTTTGAAAATTGTTTGAATTAAAATTTGTAGTTTCGAAGGGTTCTATTTGAATATCAGAAAATTCAATTGATTTTGGAATTGCATTTACGTTTACTATTGGTGTTAAAAATTCTCATTTCTCGTAAACATGTACTAGGACGTTTGGGATGTGAACTTTTTCTTTTTCTTGTTGACTTAAGATTGTATCTGTGTTGTTAAGATTACATTTTAATTTAAATATTTGTTCAGTCCTACCATTTATTTCAATTTTATTCAGGTTGGTATTGTTGGTATCTCCGGCTTTAAAAAGGGGTATTGTTTTGAAATTAGTTATTAACTGTCTGTTTTGCAAATCGATCGTGCATTGGTAGTGTTCAAAAAAGTCTAGTCCTAGCAGTCTGTCGAAATCTATGTATAGATTATAGATAAAAACTTTATGTGGATCTCTGTATGTAAAAGGTACAGGGATTGATTGTGTAATTAACAATTTTTCGTCGGTTATGCCTTGAATAGTTAAGTTTTCTGGAATACGATTTTTGTAATTTTTGACAGTATTTTCTTTGAAAATTGAAATTCCAGCTCCAGTGTCTAGTAAAATGTTAAAGGTGTTGGTAGCATCTTTAATGTATTAAAGATTGCTTGAGTCTATGGTAAACGTGGGATTTACAAAAATTTCTGTTCTGACAAGTATAGGGTTGGTTTCGTATTGGTTGTATTCAGTGTTTGTATACGTTCGAGGGATGTTTCTTTGTTGACTGAAGGTTCTATCGGAGGGTGGTTTTGATCTGTAGCTATAGGAAAATTTTGAGTATTATTGACTTCATCGTAGTATTCGGGTTGTAATTCAAATTCTTGGGGAAATTGTTTGTAGATGCTTCGTTCTGTTGAAAAAATTCTTCTTGATAGAATTCCGGTTGTGAATAATAATCCTGTTGGTTGTAATCGTCAAATTGGTTGTGTGTACTATGACTACCATCTTGACTAAAAAGGTGGGCTCTTTGATTACTTGTATGGAAGTTTTGATTGATTTTAGGATTCCTTTGTATTACCGAAGGGAATTAAGTTTTGTGGTTGGGTGTTCTGAATATTGGGTCTTTGTTGAAATTGTGGTCTTTGAAATTGGGATTGTTGATTTTGAAATTGTTATCTATTGGGAAAATTCGGTGTCGTTCGTTGGAAGTTCGAATTTGGAGGTACTTGATTATTTCTGAATAAACAATTGTTGGAAAAATGACCTAAACGTCCACAACTTAAGCATTTGGGGTTTTGTAAATTTGGTCTTTTAATTTGTTGGTTTTAACGTCGTGTTAATGGTGGTGATCTGTATGTATTTTGTTGGTTATGTTGATTAAATTTTTGGTTTTCGAAATAAGACAATTGTAGTTCGCGTCTGATTCGTTTTTTCGCTTGGAATAAATCTGATGGATTGCTTGCACGAATTATATGGTCTAATTTTCGTTCTAATCCGGTTAATAAGGTGTTCAGTACCATTGAATCGATAATTTCTGTCTGCGCATCCTTCTCACCGTTTGAAAGATTCGACCTGTGAATTACGGATTGTAATTTAGCGTCTAAAACTTCAAGTCGGTTCAAGAACATTAAAGGAGATTCGTTAGGTAGTTGTTTTATTCGTTGCAAATCTTGAATCAATTAGGACGAGATCTCGGGTGGGGGACATATTTCAAAATGTGTGTTTAATAGGCTTTTGATTTCTTGATAAGATGTTGGATTTCTTGAATTGACAATTTGTGCCGCTTTGCCACATAATTTGTTTTTTATATGAATGATTAACAACATTTTTTGATTGCCTGTTGCCATACTATTAGCACAATCACAAGCGCTCAAGAATGTATGTAAAAACATTTGTTCAACATCAAATTCAGGGACTATTGAAAACATTTCAGATAGTTTGTAAGATTCAATTTCAATTTCATTTTGACTCATTATGATTGGTAAATTGTTGCTTTGATTGATAATTATATTAATTAAATTGATAGTTGTTGATAAACAAAAATTATGTTTTATGAAAGTTGCTGAGTATTAATTGACTAATAATAGTTATTAAACTAATAATAGTTATGTATTTATGAAAATGAAATATTTTCTGATTACTTATTCCAATATAGCAATATTACAAATAAGCAAAAAGAGAAATTTAAAAGCGAGATGATTAATTGCTGTATTTACAGGAGTTTTCCAAAAACCATCTTTGTCTTGTTCTCTATCTACCTTAACTACCAGGGGCTTAACCAGGTTTTCCTTCCATAGTTTTGAAGACGAGTAAGACGCCGTAGATTTATGGTTCTCTTGTTTCTCTTCTCTTCTCTTCGGCTAGCTTGGACGAAGGATTGGAATTCACCGTTGTAGTTAGTATACACGTGTTCTATCAACGTTCCAGCTAATCCTACCGACATCGGCAATTTTGTTAAATGATTTTCACTTAACTTTACTTTTTAAAAAATATTTATTTGGGAGTTTACACTTTGTTACTTTTTAGTTTCAAGCGATTCCGTTGATGTGGATTTAACCGTAGCTTGTTTATGGCACTGAGGATATGTGGGTTGAACTGCTGACATTGCGTTTATGATACATTGTATGATTTTAACTTTGTAAATATAATATACAGGGGTTGAGTTGATATATATATATATATATATATATATATATATATATATATATATATATATATATATATATATATATATATATATATATATATATTATATATACATATACTATACCAAATAACTATACCAGTTACAATGGAGCCAGAACGAATGGGGCCGTAAGGTCAAATAGCAGGAGCGTTTCGGTTTAATCGAGCCATAAAATGTACGAGCCAATAACAGTTACGTACGATTGTTCGAAGCACTCTTACTCTACAGACTTACGCATTAGGAGGCAGCACTGATCGGAGTGTGAATTTGTTGTCCGGCTGTCTCGTGTATTAGCTAGCGATTACCTGGATTACCAATTTTAGTAGTGTCCTATTTCAATAGCTAGATTATGTAATATATATATATATATATATATATATATATATATATATATATATATATATATATATAATATACTTTATTGAACCATATCTTGACAAGGCAAAGCGGTTTGTATAGGACAATAAAGCTTTGAGCTATGCCGTCAGGTGTCTATGTTCCTGGGAGGATCAATCCTTACGGACAGGTCAATGCAGAGACCTGAGACTAACGATCCCAAAACCTGAAAACCCGCATTAGACCAGCGTGGAATATTTCGATCCATGCCTTCAATATGACAGTACAATATTAAACACGGCCCTCGTTCCCCAGAGGCCAATGCCTACGGCAGCTGGAAGACCTGCCCCAAGTCAGAGGCTGGTAAGAATCACCGGGTTAAATCAGCTGCCATTGGACTTTTGACATTGCTACTCTAAATATACGGACAAAGAAAATGGATGCTTGACTGCAAGAACTGTTTATCGAACTTGATAACATACATTGGGATATTATTGGACTGGACTATGTGAAACACGAAGAAATGGTGAAGAGCTAATCCAACTGGATTCAACTGTTCACTTATTTTACACTCGGGATAGGAAGAATGGACAATGTGGTGGAATTGGAGTCCTCATCAATCGAAAGCTGAAGGGCACTGTAGTAAAATTTGAAAGTTAAAAAAAAAATTACTTTAATCGTCCAAGCTCATACATTGGGGAATTTTACGATGGACGTAGTCCAACTTTTATACAAGGAGAAATGTAGGTAGAAAATCTTGATGGGTGATTTTAATACCAGAATTCGAACAGTAAGAACTGGTGAAAATGCAACTGGCCCATATGAAAATGGTGAGCGGGACAATAGAAGTGACAGATTCGTTGATTTTGCTGAAGGACAAGAACTTTATATTATAAATTCGTTCTATAAGAAAAGTATCAGCAGAAAATGGACAGGGAAGAGAGTCCATCTAGACTCCCACGTGAAATTGATTACATCATGACGAACGATAAAACAATATTTCTCAATTGTTCTGTTTTTAACAATTTTAATATTGAAAGTGACCATTGAATGGTACGAGCAAAAGTTAGGATTAACTGCCGAAGAGAGTGCAAAAGAATGGTAAGGTCAAAGAAGGCCGCCACAGTGGGTTCTGGGAAATTACTGAAGAGGTGCATCAATTTTGACATTGCTTTGTCGAACTGCTTTGCTGGTTATAAGATCCGGAGCACATAGAAATATCAGTCCGATACGAAGAAATTACCAACAATGTACTTGAAACGGCTGCTTCAATAGCACCAGAAGAAAAATGTTTCAAATAGACATACATCTCCAGTAAGATCATTAATTTAATGAAAAAAAGACGGACAATGAGAAATGCAGGGGGCCCTTTTGACAGAGTCGAGTACGCTGAGCTCTACCCTAGAAGAAAACAAAGGAATTAACAAGGCTAAATAGTGGCTGGGAAACAAAAGCACGCAAATATATGCCTTAAGGCGTGAAGATGGCATATCGTGCAAGGCGCGTACGCAAATGTTAGAGGTTGTCAGAAAATTTTATTCCCAGTTATATGAAGATCCAAACTAATCAAATACAACAATACCCACGGAAGAACAAATGCCAGATATCCTAGTGGAGGAAGTAACAAATGCTATAGAATCGATGAAAAAGGCAAGGCTCCAGGAAAGGACAGTGTGACTGTCGAAATGCTAAACGCTGGTGGTAGGAGTGTATATAAAACACTGGCAAAATTATATTCAAAATCCCGCAAAGAACAAAAAGTACCTGATTTATGGAAAAATGCAGAAGTGATCTTTTTGCATAAAAAGGGAGCACTCGAAGACTTAAAGAACTACCGTCCAATAAGCCTCCTATCAGTAATGTACAAAGTTTTCACTAAGATAATTTTAAACGAATATTAAAACAACTGAATGACGCACAACCAAGAGAGCAAGCAGGATTTAGAAGTGGATTCAGCACAATGGATCACATGTGCTTGGCTTTTATCGACTACGAAAAAGCATTTGACTCCATCTCAAAGCATGCAATAATGGATGCACTGCTTAGCCAAAGGGTAGATAAAGCATATATAAACCTATTAGGATCAATATATGATGGAGCTGTAGCCACAATTCACCTTGATGATCTTGAAGTGGGAATTAATGTAGAACGATATCGCCTATTCTTTCATTTCATTATTTTCAGCTTTATATATCTTGGGCAGAGGAATTCAATGGAGGGGAATACCGTCCGTGAGGTGGAACAGCGTGTTAAATGTGGCTGGCAGGCATTTGGAAGGTTAAACTTTGTGTTTAAGAGAAGACTTCCACTTTGCCTGCAAAGAAAAGTCTTCGATCAGTGCGTTCTACCCGTTTTGACATACGGAAGTGAAACCTGGACACTCACATCCCAATCAATGCAAAAACTTCGGGTAGCACAGAGGGGAATGGAAAGATGTATGCTTGGTATTACAAGACGAGACCGAAAGTCCTGCACATGGATCAGGGAACAAACGGAAATCTGTGACATCATTGGAAGAGTAAAGCGATTGATATGGAGATGGACAGGCCATATAGAGAGGCGATGGGATGACAGATGGACCAAGGCAATTCTGGAATGGGTACCGCTTGATCGCAGACGTCCGCGAAGAAGACCGAAAGCACGATGGATTGATGACATCATTAAGTATATTGGACCAGATTGGCAGAGGAAAGCCCAGGACCGCGAAAGTTGGAAATATGCTGAAGAGGCCTTCATCCTGCATTGGATCAACACGGGCTGATGATGATGATTTTTAATGCTCATAAATCATTCCTAGTATCAATTTGCCGAATTTTTTCAAATTTGAAAAATACAGATTTCAAAAACATAAACATATATCTTATATAACTAAGAAAATAAACACTAATAATAAGATAACGCTACTGAACTATTTTCACTATCATAATAAAGCAATTGAAGTGGTAGGTCACGCAAGATTTCATAAATTAGTTCTCTGACTTCAAGCCATTGGAAATTACGAAACGCTGAACTGGGAATTGCCAAACGGATCACCTGATTGATTTAAGAATTGGAAAAATAATTTAATTGATCTTGTACATAACTTACGCTTAGTTGAGTTATGCATTCCTTCAGCGAAAGAAGACATTGGCGCAGAGTGGTGATATCTGCCTGTGCGTCAGCATTTTCTTTTGTAAACAGATAGAATATATATGGTCCGGAAAACAACATCCGGTATCCCGCTCCGCCTAGATATGTCCAGTCGGGGAAATTAACCTGATGATCTGCATTAACGCGTATTCTGGAAAGATAAACAATAAGAGACAAACGTAAAAAACATTTTAAACCAGTATCAATCAGAATCAATCCAACAACGCAGGAAGTTGAATGCACACATTTCGCTTTGGAGTATTCCGGAAGAAAATTTCGCAACTCTATTTCTGTAAGTGAAAATTCTCCTGGGCCATCAACTTGTGTAGGTGCAGCTGACCCATTGGAATATCCTTATGTCATTTCTTGTGTTGGAATGAAAATTAAACTTTCAGTACTATCGATGGTTGAACTCAGAAAGACGCACTCCAAAACGCCGTAAACGGAAACAACTAAACGAGGTCTAATAATTAGACCTCGTTCTTAGACTTGATGTTAAGGAGAGAGTGTAATGAAATCGGAATGTAACAATCAGATGTTAACACATTGCGAAGGTTCTTTTACCAAAGCTGTACAGGATGTTAATTAGAATCTTAATAATTATAAATCTTATATTTAATATAATGGTTTATATCTAATATGTCGCTCTGGGTATCAATTTCTCTCTCTGATGTGTTAAACCAAATGAGATAGATATACTTTCATACAAGTCAAGAGCTTAAAGCCTGCAACAAAGACTCAGAAAAATGCATGCCAAACATTATTTCCCATTTGAAAATTAATTGCAACCCCTGCCAGTTAATGTCCACCTCTACCAAAAGGATGAATACCAAATGTATAATTAAATTTCTATCTCTGTATATTTCGTTCAAATGGATCAAAGATGATAATAGTTGCGGTGTTGTCAATTTGATGAAAATTTCAAATATACTTACATATGTTAAACAATCAATAATTTTGATGTGAATGAAATCATATGCCAAGGATTTGTTCAAGTTCAAGATAGTAAATTGAAACTTACATTTGCTTAATTATTTATAAAACTAAGATAATTAAATATCATTGACGAAATAGAGATTTGAAATCGAATTGGGGCGATGGTTAATTACATATAAAAAAGCACGCGTTAACTCAAAGAATGATTTAAAAGAACTGATGTCCTTTGAAGATAGCACCCTTCCAATATATTTGAAACGGTTGATATTTCTAAGCTCAGGAGACCCTATCCACAGCCAACAACCCATATTGACCCTATTCTTGATGGTATGGTATATGTCGGCGCCCTGATGAGTCTGAACCTCGAGAGACGAAACATATGTCATCCAGTTGAAGGGATAGGTGGGGCTCCTTCCCGGTCAAGCAACCAACAAAAATGTTCATTTAGGCGGAGACGCAGATTGTTGTGTGTTCCACATGAGATTATGGAACCATGGAACCCAACGGTTGGGTGTGTGATGACACTCAGCTATTGCTGTCTCATTGGACGCAGTCCAAGGAAATCTAACACTACATATATACGCCATCCGACGGGAAGTCGGCGACAACATGTGTTGTTGGCTGTGGATAGGGTCTCCTTATTCTTGATGGTATGGTATATGTCGGCGCCCTGATGAGCCTGAACCTCGAGAGACGAAACATATGTCATCCAGTTGAAGGGATAGGTGGGGCTCCTTCCCGGTCAAGCAACCAACAAAAATGTTCATATATATATATATATATATATATATATATATATATATATATATATATATATATATATATATTATTTTTTTTTTTTATTTATTTATTGGGATTTTCGGTCAGTGTAAATAAGTTTTAATTTTTTATTGTTTTATTTACGTTTCGATTCTACAACGAACCATCATCAGAATACTTCTAAAATAAAAATTACTTTTATATAAAAAAAAATACAAACTTACATTTATAAACCTACCAATATCAATGAAATAATTAATTTTTGGAATTTTTTAAGTAATATGTGTCAATTTTTTATAAAATTTTTAAATTACATATTTGACTTTTGACATATTTAACAATTATTCCACCTTTTTTGTTTTTTATTATAACCTAATTGTTTTGAATTTTTTATGTGGAATGATATCAGATGCAAAAATTTAAAAAATTATGAAAATGTATTATTTAATAATGTTATTATATATACAACTTAAATTATCTGTATCATTTCTGAAATTAATGGTATTCTATTATGGTATTCTATATTATTAATTAATGGTATTCTATATTATTAACACTTTTAATTAGTCTTAAATTACTAATATTTATACTGTGGTCCTGTTCGATTGCATGTTGGGCAACACAAGATTTTTCATTTCTCCCATATCTAATGTGGGCAATATGTTCTTTATATCTTGTCAATATGGATCTTTTTGTTTGCCCAATATACCTTCGATCACAGTCTTGACAACTAATTTCGTAAATCCCCGACTTTTCCTGTTACTGTACTTTATCCTTTAGATTGCTCAGAACTCCTCTTAATTTATTATATGGTTTGCACACAACCTTAATGTCCACTTTATTCAAAATTTTTGATCTACGATGGCTACACGGTCAGCGGAACTAAATCTTTATCGTAAGTACACTACTAAAATTAGGCTTATTGGAGCAGATATTTGGTTTCTTAAGTCATGCCAGACTAATAAAATATTTCCCAATTTCATTAAAGTTAATATTTCAAATCTTCCAAAATATGTGATAAAATAACTAATTTTGCAAAACAGAAATGACTTGACTTAGAAATCAATCATTTGTACAGTAAAAGAAGTATGCTTGAAATTCAGGCGTACAATCTTTACAAGAAATTAACATTTAAATTAACTAATGTAGAATATGAATGTTGGTGCAATTTTCAAAGGAATATGTTCACAGCAGTAAATAGTAAATTTATTAAAAAAATGTCATCTTTAAATAAAAAAATGAAAAAACTCAAAATTGAGCAGTCGAAAGAACATATTCCAGAAAAGAGCATCAACATAGTAGAAAATCTTTCAACTCAGACGTTCGACAATCCAGAACTAGATCTTTTAAATAAAGGCCTCAATTTTGCTTTGCCGGCATTCCGAAGTGCTTTGGAGGATATGGTAGCCGGTATTGAATCTGGTATTAAACACTTACCGGAGTCTTCCAAGGCTTTCGTCAGAGAGTCATGTAAAAGCAAAATTGCTAAAAATATTTCAAATGAAAATCAAAAAATGCCAAATATTTCTAAGATTGTCAAGCGCCTGCGAGAGAAGGATTGTTTTTATTTAAAAGCTGATAAGGGAAATAAGGTTGTAGTAATGGACAAACCTGATTACTTTGAACGCGTTGAAAAATTAATTCAAGACGGTCCCTATAAACGGTTATCTAGGAATCCATTATCAAAAATGATTAACGAAGTTAGAGATACATTGAAATCTTATAACAGCATTATTTCTCCTTCTCTGAAAAAGCAAATTACATGTTTCTAATCCAAAAGCGCCAAGATTGTATGCTCTACCAAAAATTCATAAACCAGGAAAATCAATGAGACCAATTGTATCAGCCATTGATTCTCCAACATACAACTTGGCAAAGTGGTTAACAAAGGAATTTGAAAACCTACCAAATCAACTACCTTCCTATTCTGTGATAAATTCAACCAAATTCGTAGAAAAAGTCAAAAATACACATCTACAGGAAGGTGAGGTTTTGGTTTCCTTTGACGTTTCATCGTTGTTTCCGAGTGTCCCGATTCCACATACCTTGAAATACCTGAGGGAGTTACTCGAGTTAAACGGTTTTAATAACAAGATTGTTTCTGAGTACATCTCCTTAACAAGATTATGTATGAAGCAAAATTGTTTTCAGCTTAATAACAGGTTTTATGAACAACAAGAAGGAACGGCAATGGGCAATCCTCTGTCACCGTTTTTAGCCAACTTATTTATGAGTAAATTTGAAACCGAGGCAAAAGATGAATTCAGTTACTTTCCGAAGGTATGGTTAAGATATATGGATGACATTTTTGCCATTTTCGATTTGAAAAATTAAAATTTAGATGATTTTATTAAGAACTTAAATAATAAATCCCAAAAACTAATATTCACGCATGAACTCGAAAACAATGATAGTTTACCATTTCTGGATGTGTTAGTCAGTAGAAATAATAAAAATAGGTTAGATTTTGATATTTTCAGAAACATCACCACCACTTCGAGATACATTCCTAACGATTCAAATCATAGCTTCCAAAATAAGATGGCTAGTTTAAATTTTATGGTAAATAGATTAATTAATTTTCCTTTAAATAAAGATAATTATAACAAAGAATTAAAATTAATTAGGGAAGTATCTGAAGTGAATGGTTATAATAAGAACATTGTAGATAAACTAATTAGAAAACATAAATTATTGAAAGAATCTTCGACTTTCCAAAAGGATCAGAACACAAAGAAATTCATGGTAATACCATTTGATACCCAATTGACAAGAGGACTAGACAAAATTTTGAATAAAGTGGACATTAAGGATGTGTACAAACCATATAATAAATTAAGAGAAGTTTTGGGCAATCCAAAGGATAAAGTAGATCAACAGGAAAAGTCGGGGATTTACGAAATTAGTTGTCAAGACTGTGATCGAAGGTATATTGGGCAAACAAAAAGATCCATATTGACAAGATATAAAGAACATATTGCCCACATTAGATATGGGAGAAATGAAAAATCTTGTGTTGCCCAACATGCAATCGAACATGACCATAGTATAAATATTAGTAATTTAAGACTAACTAAAAGTGTTAATAATAATAATAGGGCTCTGGATGCATATGAAAGCATTCAAATAGAAAAATGTAAGAAAATCATGAACCGAGATAAAGGACCGATTCCCTTCAGTCAACTTTTTCAATTATTAATGTAAGGCTTAGTACACTTCACGGTTCATGACTTTACACGCTTCGTTAGGTATGGTTTTCATATAAATAGAACATAGTTTAGTTTTAGAATTAGATTAAATCATCTCCTGATGATGCTAACATGGTTAGCGAAACGTGCGTCGAGCAGTTCAAAAAAGTGTTTTGGTGTTTAGTGGTAAAACTCTTCAAGTTTGGTGTTTCACACCAAAGGTTCCAATAGAAGAATTGATATATGCTCTCTAGCCAAGAATAGAGAGTCCATCCCCACAATCAAACAACCCATATTTTCGCCGACTCCTCGTCGGATGGCTTATATATTGAGTTTTTTGACTTCTTTAGACTACGCCCGTTGGGTTCCACAATCTCATGTGGAACGGACAACAACCTGCCTCTCCGCCATAATGAGCATTGGTTAGTTGCTTGACCCGGAGGAAGCCCCACCCATCCCTTACATTGGAGGGCACATGTTTCGTCCGTTCGCTTGTTAGACTCATCAGGGTACCGACATATGCTCTCTCACGAAGAATAGGGAGTCCCTCTCCACAATCAAACAACCCATATTTTCCACGACTTCTCGTCGGATGGTTTATAGATGGAGTTTTTTTACTTCTTTACACTGCGTCCAATGAGACAACAGTAGTTAGGAGTTATAGCAATTTCACTGTACTTAACCATTTTAATGTTGGAAGTGACCACCAAATGGTACGAGCAAAAGTTAGGAACAACTGTCGAAGAGAGCACGAAAGTATGGTGAGGTGAAAAAAGGACAAAGTGGATTCCGGGAATTTGCTGAAAAAGGGCAGCAATTTTCAATATAAAGAAATCGTCAACAAAGTGCTTGAAATGGCTGCTTAAATAGCGTCAACAAATGAAGAAACAATGACAAACACTAATGATGGAACAGCAAGAAAAAAGACAAGAATAGTTTAGCAAGAAGACAAGAAAATATATCGTTGATAGACTAACCAAACTTGATGACTAGTGACCTAAGAATATTAGAAAGGAATGTAAATGGACTCCTACAGCATCAGAATGATACATACAGGTTACTCTAGAAAATATTGATGTATGTTTTACATCAGCAACTCATTTCACGAATAAAATAGATTTATCAGGCTTAAGGGATATCAAGTTTATCATAGACTGCACCAACAAAACTGAAGCAGTAATCACAATTAAAAATATCAAATTAATTATGAGATAGAAAAATATGTGACAAAAAAAGTCCAAGTTGCTAGTGCAAGCATCGAAACAAAAAAATATGAAATTACTACAGCAGCTATATATTCGCTACCAAGATATAGAATACAAAAAGACTCAGTGCTAAGCACACACTTTGGGGCTCACACTTAACAAAAAAAAAGCGTGAAAAACTATATCAAGCGATGATTGAAATAAAAGGTAAGTGGTACTCAATTGGAAAACCGAGTGATCGGCCAACTGATATTAACAAGATTCCTGACCTCCTGAATTGATTTATTTCAAGGAAAATAGCCATTAATTACATGTAAGTTGAAGAAAGAGAGGGACCATTATCAGATCACTCACCAATTTCGACGCTTAGTGAAAACGTAATAACTAATTGCCAAATCCGGCACTAACAAACAAATGCACTGACTGGGAAAGTTTTAAACTGGAACTCAGTGAGAGAATCAAGTTGAATGTATCAAGACAATAAAGCAATAAAAACATCAATGAATGGAAGCATAACACATAATCTCAGAATTAAACAAAAACCATCGGAGCAAACTATCCCAAGGAAATACGTGATCTGGCAAAAGATAAAAGAAAGGCCAGAAAAGAGTGGGAGGGATCCAGAAGAAGCGAAAATAAAAATAGACTGAATAACCTGACTCGACAGCTAAAAAGGAAAATCCATAAAATTTCAAATGAATCAATCAATAGAGGAAAAGTTTCCTATAGAGATGCGATATCAAGGGATATGGAATCATGGGATGGTAGCCGATTACTGCTGAGGATTGAAAAGGGACCTACCGGAAGGTAAGTACTCGCTGAAACCATGAATATTGTGTATAAGTGGATGATTGTATATGTAGAAATGTATTTTCGTACATTTTATTATAAAAATATATATTTGAATGTTACAAAGAAACCTAATGTATTTTTTTATTAATATATTCTTGTTAATTGGCCATATTATAATATTCAGCTCTACAGGCCTAGTGGCCATTGGCTTCGAGTTCTTTCACTCTTCTTTTCCAACTTTTTCTGTCCTAAGCATCAGTCTTCCAATCCCTCACTCCTACTTTACTCAGATCATTTAGCACCTCATCCAGCCATTTCTTCCTCGGTCGCCCTCTTCTTCTCCTTCCCCCTTCGCCTCTCATTAGAATTCCTTTAACCCATCTCCCGCTGGACATCCTCGCTATGTGCCCTAGCCATCTAGCTCGCTGCGCTCTCACCACCTGAACAATGTTTGGTTTTTTGTACAGTTCTTCTATTTCTTTGTTTGTTCTTCTTCTAAATTCATTCAGAACTTTAACTCCTCCAAAAATTCTCCTTAATATTTTTCGTTCCCAGACTTCCAGCTTAGTTTCTTCCTTCTTCGTCATCGTCCATGTCTCGCACGCATAGGTAACCGTGGGCCTTAGTATTGATTGGTACACTCTTACTTTTGCTGCTCTTGTTATATTCTTTGCCCTTAAAATTTTTGAAAACCTTCCTGCAGCTTTGCTTCCTTTCGCTAGTCGTTTCTCTATTTCCTTTTCTTCATCCCCTTTACTCGTTAGTGTTACTCCCAGATATTCAGCTTGTTCCACTTTCTCTATTGTATATTTCTTATTTACTGCACAATCAATGACTAAATTAGGGGAGAGTCCTCTGGTGCTATCTTTCATTACCATATATTTGGTCTTGCTCTCGTTAATTGTTAAGCCATATTCTCTCGCCTTTCTTTCCAACATCTTGAAAACCTTTACTACTTCTTTCTTGGATCTCGCCATCAGTACAATGTCGTCGGCATAAGCCAAACATTGGTGTCTGGTACCATATATTAACCCCTTGGTATTGATGCCACTCTCCCTCAGAATCACTTCCTGCACCAGATTGAACAAAACTGTTGACAGTGGATCGCCTTGTCTCAGTCCTTTCTTTACAATGAACTCCTCAGACATTGCTCCATCGACTATAACTTTATTTACTGTTCTCCTGACAGTCATCTCCACCAACTTCCTCAACTTTTCCGGGACCCCCAGTTGTCTCATTGCTTGGAACACCTTTTCCCTGCTAATGGAGTCATATGCTTGCCGATAATCTATGAACAGCAAATGTAAGCTCAAATTTTGCTCATAAGTATTCTGTTGGATCTGTTTCATGATGAATATCTGGTTGGTTGTTGATCTTCCTGCCCTGAACCCTCCTTGGTATTCCCCTACTTGTTCGTTATGGTATTTCTCTAGTCGATCTTTAATCATCTTGGCCATCACTTTGTAGGTCACGTCTTGCAGTGCAATTCCGCGGTAGTTATTACATTCCTCCTTAGCTCCTTTTTTGTGCAGTGGTATTATCAGCGCTTTATTCCATTTCTCTGGCATATTTTCTTCTTGCCAAATTCTGTTCATTAACTTCCATGTGCTTGCCACCAAAGTATCACCACCGTGTTTCAGGATTTCAGCTGTTATACTGTTTTCTCCAGCACTTTTGTTATTTTTTAACTGCTTTATACAAACTTCTACTTCTTCTTTTGTAGGTGCATTTATAATTTCGTTATTTTCTGCAATCGCATCTTCTTCCATTTCATGTTCTCCCCAGTTCCCTTCTTCACCAGTCTCATTTAGCGTCTCTGAAAAATATTGGGCAAATCTTTTCAGTTTTCCATCTACATCTCCTACCAGGGATCCTTGTTGAGTTTTCAAATAATGGGGTCGTCTAGCGCTACTGCCTTTACTTTTTTTTAATTCCTGATAGAAATTTCTTATCTCTTTATTAGCATATGATTCCTCTATTTCTTTTAATTCACGTTCTAAAAGTTCTTTCTTTTTCCTGCTACATATGGTCTTGGCTCCCCTTTGGATGCGATCATATCTTTCTTTGTTGCTTTCGCTCCTTTCTTTCAGTAATCTCAGACGTGCTTTGTTTCTTTGCTCCAAAACTTGTTTACATTCTTCGTCGAACCACTTATTTGTTTGATTTTTTTTGGGTTCTCCCAGTATTTTTTCTGCTACCTCCTTCATAACTGTTTCAATCCGTACCCATTCCTCCTCTAAATGTTCTTTATTGAGCTTAATTCCTAGTTTTCTTTTCATTTCCTGTTCGAAATGCATTGCTGTTGTCCTATCCTCTAGTTTTGCTACATCATATCTTTTCCGTCTTCCCCCCTTTATATTTTTTCTTCTAGGTGGTCTTTCCTGTTTCATTTCCGTTATAACTAATATGTGATCGCTATCACTATCAGCTCCCCTGAAACTTCTAACATCAGTAACGTTTTTTGCATGCTTTCTTTCTACGAGGACATGGTCAATTTGATTCTTTGTCTCTCCATTTGGAGCTATCCATGTTTCCTTATGTATGTTTTTGTGATCAAAAGCAGTGCTAAGAATTTTCATATTGTTCTCGAACGCAAATTCTATCACCCTTTTTCCATTGTCATTACTAGTGGTGTGTATACTTTTACCCCCTGTTACCTCCTTGTATTCTTCTTCCCTCCCTACTTTGGCATTCATATCGCCTACCACACATTTTATGTCAAATCTCGGAACCTTTTCCATGAGTCTATCCAGATTATCGTAGAACTGTATTTTAACGTCCGGGTCTTTTTCTTCAGATGGTGCATGCGCATTTATTATATGCATCTTTCTGAATTGGCCTCTGATTCTAATCCTGCACATTCTATCTGAAATTCCTTCGAACTCGATAACTTCATTTTTGAACCTGTCATTAACTATGAACCCTACTCCCAATATCCTCCGATCAGTTCCGCTATTAAAAAATATGTAGTCTTCCACCTCTGTTATCGTTATATCCCTTTGTTTAGTCTCCTGTAGTGCCAGAATATCTACTCTGTACTTTCTCATCTCTCCAATGAGGTGTTTCAGGGCTCCTTCCGTAAATGTACCTCTAACATTCCATGTACCTATCCAAATTCTGTCTGGTTTGTTTTTTCCTGTTTTCTTCCTGCCTGCATACAGGTCGCTTGCTTCCGGTCTCAATCCATTTCGTTGCTGGGTCAGGTCCATATTTCCGTCCACTGTCGCATTTGTTAGTTTTTTGAGCCGCTTGCTGTACTTCCAGTTTTTTCCAGCATGCTTTCTCGTTTGTTCCATTTCCAAGTTTGGCCATTCACCACCAATTTCATAAATCCTATTTTCACACCTTTTCCTCTGGCCCTTTCCTCCTTTGCCTTCTCTCTAATTTTCTTTTGAATAACTCTTTCTTCTCTGGTGAGATCGTCGTTTATAAATATTTTGTCGCCTATCCTATTCCTTAACTTGTTTTTATTCTGCATCACTTCTATCTTGTTTTCTTCGCTGCCAAGTTCCACCAAACATGTTTTCATACCCAATCTTCGTGCTGTTCTTACTATTGGTTTGACTCCTACCTCATCTTCTATAAACTTTCCCATCATCCCTTTTAGAAGGTTATTATCTCCTGTGTCTATTGTCAGTCCCTGTATGACTATATTTTTTCTTCTCTTGGCTGGTGGCTTGGCCTTCTTAATTGGCCATATTACTATCTAAATTAAACAGACATTTTCGCGTTACAAAAAAAGTTTGAATTTTGTAGACCAATGTTATGAAATTAAAAAGGTTCTTAGCAATGCAGTATGTTTGGTTCCTTTCCAGAATTAAGCAAGAAAATTAATATTCAAAATTAACATCAATAGATGCAGGAATGTCTCAAGGTAGCGTACTGGGACCTGTTATACACATACGACATTCCAGTAGCAGTAAACATCAAACTAGTCACATTTGCTGATGATACTGTAATTTTACCACTAGGAAATAAACGCAGTAAGCGACATAAATACTTGAACCAAACAATGCCGTATATAATTATATGAAAATAAATGTCTTCATATCAATTTCAGAAACAAAAAAATAAATTACCACCCAGTGTAAAGAAACTGCCAAATAATTGGACCTTAATCGAAATGACTGACAACCAGAACTATAAAAACTCAACTATATAAATATGTATTGGATGATGGGAATAAATTCCCAGCTGTCTATCAAAAACAAAGTACTGGTCTACCAGCAAGTGCTTAAACTGGTATGGACATACGACCTTCGGCTTATGGGAGTATTCCAGAACGGAATTCTAAGGAACATCGTCCCTGTTTCTTGGAATGTTCAGAATGAACATCCTCATTTGAGAGGAAAAGTCAAAGAAGAAATTTTCAGGAACTGAAGTCTTTCAACTCTTAGACAATCTAGACTTGCGATGGCTTAAGAGAAGCAAACCTTTTGAGCTTGCATGATTATGCAATGATCAGTGAAAATCCAAGCAAAGTGTAGTGTAGCCACGTCAGTTAAATGTGTAAAAATATTGTTAAATGTGTTAAAAACTTAAGAAAAAATAAGAAATTCTACAGCTTCAACCTCACTATAAGCAATAATTGTTCTTAATCCAGTAATTGAAAAAATGGAAGCTGTATTACCATTATGGATTGAAGACTGTAGCCAGAAGAGAGTGCCTCTAAGAGGTGCTATAATCCGTGAGAAAGCTAAGCTTTACGCACATGTTAGAGAACCTAGTGATGAACATAGGGACGAAGCAGTTCAAGCAGTTCAATAAGTTCAAGGTGCGACAATCACTGCATAACATCAAAATTGTTGGAAAAGCTGTATCTGCAGATATTTCAGCAGCAGCAACATATCCAGAAGAATTTTCAAAGTTAATTCCTGACGGTGGATACAAAACTGAACAAGTTTTTAATGTAGACGAAACTGCCCTGTTTTGGAAAAGAATACCAAACAAAGCTTTTATATCCAAAAGTGAAAAGTCCGTCTCTGGTTTTAAGGCGGCAAAAGATAGAGTTACACTGCTGCTCTGATATAATGCATCAGGAGATTGTTAACTAAGCCACTTATGCTTTATAGATCGCTAAATCCTCGTTCTTCGGTAAATCAAAACAAAGCCAACCTACCAGCTATGCATCCAAGTATAAAGGTGATATTTTTGCCTTTTAACACGACTGCCTTAATCCAACCTATGCATCAAATAATAATCCAGTCCTTTAAGCTTTATTACATTAGACAAACCTTTAAAATCATACTGCACTCCATGGAAGCCTCAACGAGCATTGAAAATGTGATATTAAACTTAAAACACTTGAGTGAGGGTTGAGTGAAGGTTTACGAATCACAAAAGTGCTTTGTGATTACTTCAAGAAATCTTGTTTTTAAAAGGCAAATTGTTGATGCCACAGCCGAATATCAATTAGTCACAAAATTACTGGTTATTATTAAAATTAATTCTTTAAACCATTACCTAAGATGTGATAATAGTTATTGATATTGTTAAAAATTCTCTCATTAAATTGCTCCCATTATATATTTTTTCTTTTTATTTCGTAACCTTGGAACACATCCCTTATAATCAGTCCATAAGTCCATAATCAGTGGTCCATAAGGGCACGTGCCCCATCTAAAAAATTAAAAAAGTTAATGAAAATTTGATGTCTGACAGTTACACTCGTGTTTCTACGCAACAAAGTGTATGTATGATACTAAGAAATGTAAAATTTTTGGTTGCGACGCATTTTCCTATCCCCATTCCTAAATTTGGTTATACGTTCCCTCTTGTTTTTCCCCCACGAACCGCTCGTGCTTATAATCCCGTACAAATTACCATCGCGGCAAATTTACGGAACGCAGCAAATAAGGAGATTTGACTGTACTCATAAGTTTAAGATTTATCATATAAGTGTGCATGTGATTATGAGCGAAAAAAAAAAAATAAAAAACGTTCTGTGGATATGTAAATAAAAAAATATGTATATGCAACTCTTTACACTTGTAGGCCCCTGAAATTTGTCATTGGGTGGGGGGTCATCCCCACTAATATTCTACTTAATATTCTAACTTCTACGTAGGTTAGTTTCATTCTGTTTGATGTTAGTTTATGTTTTTATTTACTGTTTGACATTCGGGTACAAGAAATGGCAGAAGCAAATTCCAGACAAGTTCAGAACACGCGAAAATATCTGCTTATGGATGTAAGCTTGAGGATTTTGCCTAGTGGATATTCCGTTGTGAATTTCGTGGCTGCTAATAATGAAATTACACAGCTCCTTCCCAGCCATCAAGTATACGAAGCTGTTGCAGAATATCTGGTATACTTTTGTCTTTAGATATTTACCTTTTAGAGTTTGCTACAGTTACAAACATGACCTCTGTAAATGTTACGGTGGAGCGGGATATCGGGCAACACTTTGTGGAATTTATATTTTATATTTGTTCACCAGAGCAGTTGAAAATGCACCAACAGATATTACCACCATACGCAATTTTTTCATTTGTTTGAAAGCATTGATAATCAGATTAGGAGTAAGTTATGTTTAAAATAAATTATATTAATTTTAAAATTCTTATTTCAATAAGGTTCCCAATTTGGCAATGCGGATGGAATCGCCGGTAGTTTGACTGACTTCTGTGTCTTGGGGCCCCCTGCTTTCTTTGGAGGTGCAGTTTTGGTATGGACCGACTTTGGCGATATTAACTTCTTGAATACTGGGGCTTACGATACGCTATCTGAGGCCGGCTTTTTAAGCGGAGAAAGAACCTCTTTATCTGACTTCGCAGCTCGTTTCGCAGGCTTTTTCTTATTTTTGCATCTGCTGGTGCTGTATATATCTGAAGCCGATGTCCAGCCTCCTTCTCATAGAATGAAAAGTCATCTTTCATGGCGGTTTCTTTTCATTCTTTTTCACTGATACTGACATCTGATGCTTTGACAAAAGCATAATTTGACAAAGCATTTTTGGACCTTGTCCAAACCTTCACTTAGTGCCATGTTCTCGTTGCGTAACTCATTGAGTTCTGCAGCAGAAAGGTTACCCATCTCTTGTAGATAGCGCATCTGGCCTTCCAGGTCATTGATGCGTTTCTCTTTGTCTTCTAATGAACGTTGGAACGACTAAAACGCCTCCCTCGTGATGATAAACCCCGCAGGGTCGGTCATCACCCCGTATGAAACTAAAGAACTCGGAGATCACAGAGAGCAGCTTACTCTCTGGAAGTTCGACCTGAACTGACCTAACAAGCGTATTTAAACAAATATAAAATGATTGATAATCTTCCCTTTAGATACTTGAACTATACAAAGCCTTCATTTAATCAGGTGGCCTTTAATTGAGAACAAGCTTTAGACATTAAAAAATTAATTAAATTATTAATAGTTAAATTATGTAATTTTTTTTATTCTGTTCGTAAATATATCAAAGAAATAACAGAAGTAATAAAATAGCAAGTAAATCACATTCTATTTGTTTGATTAATTAGACATGATGATAGTGTTGTAATAATAAAGCGAACACACCAAAATTGTACACTTTTCCAATCAATCCATCAATCAGTTATTAAAACAGCATTTCGTTTCTAATATAATAGAAGAGGTGGCTTCAACATCCGACACTAAATTCATTCTTCAAACTGTAATAAATGTATGGGTTTCGAATATTACGGTAGAGGGCAGAGAAAAAATTTTTCATCAGTGACGTCAAACGTAGGAAAAGGATTGAGTTTGAAAAAACCTATTTTAGTAAACCAGTATACTTTTTGAAAAAGTTATATTTTCAGATGAAACTAAGTATAATAATTTCAGTTCAGATGGACGGAGATTTGTTTGGAAGACAAACCGAAGACGAAATTTCAATCGAGGGATATTAAACCTATTGTGAAACACAGTGTTGGCATCGGTTTTAGGGTTGAATGGCTTGAAAATGATTGCCATGATTGCCTTAAGATGAATACCGAAAAAATATATTGATATTTTGAGATATAATCTAATTGCCAGAGCCCAAAAACTGTACTTTAATGATCCAGCATTTATCTTCCATCAAGATAACAATACGAAATGCCTGATCGTTTCCTGAATGAAAGGGAAGCAGATAAAGCCCGATAAAAAAAATGGCCATAAAAAAGTTTGATAAAGCCTGATAATGATAATATAATAAAAATGATAAAACTCGATGATTAACACGAGGATTAGAAAATATTTTGAAAAAAGTCGAAATTAAGGTCGTTTACAAATCATAAAATAAATGAAGAGAAACCCTAGGTAAGATCGATAATGTAAGGTATATAGGGCAAATTAAAAGATCCATATTAATCAGATATTAAGAAAACATTGCCCACATTAGATATGGGAGAAATAAAAAATCTTGTGTTGTCCAACATGCAGTGTAACATGACCACAATATATGTAGATATTAGTAATTTCAGACTTGTTAAAAGTGAAAATAATAATAGGATTTTGGATGATATGAAAGTATTCAAATAAAAAAATGTAAGAAAACCATGAACCTTGATAAATGAACTATTGCGTTCAGTCAATGTTTTCAATTATTAATGTTACACTTAGAACTTCGCGGTTTATGATTTTTTACGAGTTAGCTTATGTAACATTGAAGTTGACTTTTTCAAAACAATTTAGTTTCAAGATTACGATTTTTCACTTTACAATACGCCTAACATAATGACGATACGAGGATTGCTATTTATGTATCCGGAATAGTAAATGAAAATAAATATTTATCATTGAAAATGGTTTCATTGTTTTTCAAAATTTTCTCCGCGGTGATCGATACACTTTTGCATACGATTGAATCAATTTTCATAGCACTATTTCCATTCCGATTGAGGTATCTCCAAAACATGCATTTTGAACGTATCAACCACTTCTTCTGGCGCCCAAAATAATTGACCACGTGGTGTATTCTTTACGGACGCGAACAAAAAGAAATCAATGGGTGTCAGAAACCAATCACCACCACCCATCAATTCGATGTTTTGACCAGTCAAATATTGAGTTGTTCGGTCCGATGTGTGAGAGCTTGCGTTATCATGGTGAAGAATGATCCTGCGTCAGTGGTTGTTTTTTTTTATTTCTTCAAAGACTCCTGGCAACCAAATAGTTGTGTACCATTCAGAATTGACCGTTCTACGATTTTGTAGTGACATTGTAACCACATGCCTATTTATCCCAAAAAAACAGGCGATCATTTAGTTCGAAATGTTTCTTGCGTGAACAATTCTTCTTGAGTTTGGCTTATTTTGAAAGACCCATACAGTCAAGCTCAAGATTCGACACCTTTGTAGATGTCATATACGGCTTTTGACGCTCCACGATTTTATTTTTGAGTATTTCTTTGCACAAATCGACATGAACCTTTTTTGAGCGATTGTCAAATTATGCGGAATCACCATACATTTTTTTTCACGGCTAAATGTTTATGGGATGCCGCAATCTCACAGTATTTCAGATGCCGATCTTTCTTTATCAGTTCGCGCACAGTACTTTTAATTCGTCCGTGAGCGAACAACGGTAACGATTGAAATCGCTAAACCAATGATATACGGTGGTTTTAGATGGTTCTTCATCACCAAAAGTCAAAGTGGTTTGACCGATGCACTGTTGTTGAAATAATCCACGTCAAAAGCATGCAATGTTTGTCTTGCATGTTTTAAATGTAAACGTTTTATTCTGGTTGGAATATGTTACGATCACTACGGTTTTTATTAGCTTTTTCTATTTTCTTTTCTTTTGTTTCTAGCAGTTTTTTTGAGACCTTCGTTCTAGACCTAGTATAAGTATCCATATGGATGATTTCAAAGGGCTGTACCGCTGTTGGGGAGACGTCATTTTTATATTGATTGGAGCATCAGCACGTATTAACTTCGTTGGCAAATATTTTTAAAATCGTATATTTAAAAAAAACACACTAGATGTGGTACAAAAATTCACCGTTGACATCAATATTATCCATTTTAACCAACTGAATTATTTTTATGATTTTGAATACTTTGTTCGCTTTACAAGTTTCAAATAAAAATCTAAACACAATTGACTTAAAATAAGCATTCTAGCAGATAAAAATCCAAACTGGCTTCAAACCATCCGAAATTTCATGCTAGAACAAATCTATTGTTTCTTCTTTAGTCAGTACCAAAAGTCTTTCGGCTTGGGTAATTTGTTCAATGATTGATTCTGGAATGTTTATTTCGATTGCAGTGCAATTGTCCAAAGTCCCTGCTAACAGCTGTTAACATCGTGTAGTTGTCTTGAGGATAGTAGTTTTCCATTCGTAAGTCTGATTTTTTCTAGGAAAGGATACGATTCTTTCTCGAACTGGTACCGATGATCTTCTTGTGCCAACTAAAGAATATTTCGGAATGAAATTATATTTATTCAGGATAATTGGCTAAATGTGGTAAAGGAAAAATGTTTCTGGTCTTGTTATAGGAACATGTATAGTAAAATTTTTTTTTTGTCCGAAAATGTAACTTGAGTTCCATAAGCGATGATAATAATTCGAGGCGACAGCCTTACGATACGGCAGTTAATGTGGAGCGGGTTCGATTCCCGTACTAAGCAAAAAAAGTTTTTCTAAAAATAAAAAAATCTTGTGAATGTTTCTAGGTAAGATTGTAAAATCTGACAAGGAATCACCCCTCAGTCACGCCAGTTCAAGGCTGGGTAAGGCCGGATGCCTTCTGAGAGGTTTTCTACGTTGGTCACTCGCCAATCGGTAGGCTTCTCGAGATACTTTCGGTTAAGCACAAAACTAAGGGTTGATAGCCTGACGGTGGTGCTGACCGGGGTTTTTGGTAACTGATGACCGTGGTTCGGAACCCACGTAAAGACTGAACCCACGTCCAGTCGCTAAATAGCCTTTTCAGTTGCTGATGCGCCTCTTACCCCGAAACTTTATAATAATTCCATAAATTATTAAATTTTTGAATAGCATTTGAAGAGCTGGATATTACAGCATAATGTAGGGTATTTAATATCTTCGAAATTATCAAGAAATGTTATTAAGCTCTGATAATCTAAATTGATATATGATACGACACCTAGAAAGCTGATATATTCTTATAATTTAGTTATTGTTTTGTCTACTGAACCACGGAATGTTTTTAAACCTTATTCTAATTTCCGTTGATTTGCAGAGGGTGTCGCTATTGTTTTATTATAATTATTTATAACATTTTTTGATAATGATGTTAGTAAATTTATTTCTTCAATCAAACCTTTTTGATTTTGTTGTAATTTATTTATTGCTTCATTGTATCTATTACCGTCTTCCGCGTCCAATAAACCCAAAAGCCATTTATTTCATTTTCATACTACATACAATATCGAATAAATCTCTTTTGTTTCGAACATAAATTCCTCAATTTTTCTTGAGTACTGTTTATTAAAAAATCGGTTCGAAGAATCATACTTTTAGATAGACCATGATAAGAGATGTGATTAGAAACAAATTTTCTCTATCTATTAATTGTTGAAATATGATTTCTCTCTATATAGTGTAAAAATTTATGTACATATGTATTATATATAGACTTAAGAAGTTAATGGTGTCATCTTTTTCTATTTCTGCGTTAAATATAATCTTTCGTAGTGTGTTGTTAATGTAATTTAAGTATTTTTGTCGACCTTCGTTATCTCGGGTACCATATTTCAAAATATCGTCCATGCACTTAAACTAAAAAATAATTTTCTTTGCACTATTAGTATTTAGAAAGCTCTCTATTTGAAAATATTATTGTTGAACTGAAAGTAATTTTCACTAACGCATAAATTAAAAAGGTGAAGGATTTCATCTTTAATTATTTTACTTAATTTATTAGCTTTTTTTTCTATTTTAGTTATTTACTTTTTTCTATTAAGTTATTATAGTTATACAGTTATTATAGTTATATTATAATCATCAAACAATTTGTAAAAGCAAAGCCTCCGATATCAAACTAATTTAGTAGATGTTTTTAAAATATTAATTATATTTTTTAGCATTGTACTTATCTAAAACAATGAAGTACGTATTTTACAATCCATATGTGCCATTTCTAGCTCACTGTTTAAATTTGAATTAATTTCTAATCAACTTCCAGTTTAATGCATTTTATGCTATATGCTTTATTGGGGGATCTCCATGTGATTTTTAAAGGTATAGGGTATAATTCGAAGATCATTTTAAAAGGAACTGTTATTAACTTAGAAGATTTCTAGTTCGAATTTCGTTAATTTTGTGCATCATTTGACGTATATCCAGATGACACCACAAAAAAACGTTCTTATTTTTTAATACCGTTTTCAGTGTTATTTAATCAAATTAAATAGAGTTTAGTTGCTAGAACCACAGTCACTAAGCAACTTATAACGGCAAACCTCCAAATAGAAGCTAAGTAATTCCTTACATGAAAAATAACTTATAATGTCGTCCCTAAAAATTTTGTTTAAGTTCCAATTTATTACAATTTATGCTACCTCAACTATATTCAATTATCGATATGATATGATATGAAAGGCGTTATTAACATGCTATATAGAGGTTTCATCCATTTATTCTTAGGACTACTTTGAAGCTTCGGTCTTGTTTTAGTAAGTACGAATAGAACTCTGGAATATTTTAAATTTAAAGAAAACTACTAGCGCCATCTATTGAAACAATACGTATAATCTGAAAGTTGTATATCTCTATAAAATTAGACTGCCGTCAATAGAATCGATCAACGGATTGTCAAGTTATAGCGCTTAAAGTGACAATACTTGTCATTTGTCATTTTGTCACAAAAACACCATGGAACAATGAGCTAATATAAAATTTTGTTTCAAGTTAGGTCAAACTTTTAGAGAAACATGTGAGTTGATGAAAGTTTATTGTGATGATTGATTATCCCATGCACGTATATTCAAGTGATATAAGTGATTCCAGAACGGTCGTGATGCTTCAAACGGCGACTCAAAGCCAGACCGACAACAAGACAAAAATTGCGATTAGTTGATTGTGATGTACGACCAAATACATGATTAACGAAATATTTGACAAAGGATTTAAACAAACGGAAACGGAAACGGATTCTGTGTTCGACTTGTTCCTCACAGGTTAAATGAAGACCAAAAAATTGCTCGCGTTGAGCATTGCAAGGATCTTATTGATATAGCCAGACGGAACTGCACATTCTTGAAATCGATTGTAACTGGGCATGAGACTTGGTGCATCAAGTAGGACCCTCACATAAAGTGCCAAAGTGCTACGTGGAAGTCCTCAAGCTCTCCGAAATCGAAAAAATTGCTTATTCAGAAGTCACGAGAGAAGACAATGTTAATCTGTTTTTACAATTCTGGAGGTATTATACTTTGGGAATTTGTTCCACAGAGCCAAAATATAACGGGTGAATTTTATCTGGGTGTTATAGAGCATTTGTGAAAGAGAATCGTTTGAGGACTAAATATCGAGCTCCGGGAAGTCGCAATAATGCACCATCTCACACGACCGTCGCTGTTCGTGATTTTTAGATTCATGGCTACATCATCCGTATTTGTCTGATTTATCTCCGTGTGATTATTTCCTCATCCCAAAACTGAAACTGACCATGAAAGGAACGTTTTATGGCAGTGTTACACAAGTCCAAAAAGCTATCACGAGGTCATTAGGGCGATTTCGTAAAACGTCATAAAAAATCCATGCTAGCGTTGGGTGAACATGTCAAGCGGTGTATTGATATGGAAGGCATGGATTTTGAATAAAAAGAAATAATTTTCGCAAAATAACTAATTGTTTTTTTTTATTAAAAGTTTCCGCTATTTTTCCGACATACTGTGTATTCAAACATTTCATCATTTAGTGTTTCTTACTTAATATATAGTAATATATTTGCATAAATGACAACTAAACAGGTTATCCCTACTTGTCAAGGTAAAAACTATATTAAAAAAATGCTTTACAAGCTTTCAAAAATTAGAATCATTTAAAACTCATTCCATAAAGATATAAGAAACAATATTTTGGGCCGTTACAAATATTTAAAATATCTTGTGAGATGCAAAAATTGCTGACAATAATACATCGGCATCAATGGAGCCATGCCATGTTTTCCAGTTTATTATTTATGCGGTAATATTAAATTTCAAAGATTTGCTTTGAGTAACGGTTTACCTTTATCAAATTGACTAACATCGTCTTGCAAACATTATGTCATCAGTTTTTATGTCATTAGTTGTAGTGTTTTTATATTTGTATTGAAAATGATTTGCATTCGTGCGTATCAATTTAAATTAACCAGAGCGTCCGAACTGACAAACATTTGGAAACTATTTATACATCTTTATATATACTTTCCGGACTAATTCATCTTAAGTTTCAATTTTTAATTATGAAGTTGTATAACCCTATGTCTTATAATCTGTACAATATACACCACAATTTCCTTGACCTAATTGCAAAAGCAAAATTAGCTGATCATTTACAAATCAGCTCACATCGTGAAAAAGGCAATTTGTTCATATAACATATCGGTAAATAAGTTTCCGGTTTGACATATATCCGGTTAGATCGCGTCACTGACAAAAAATGCTTACCGGAGGTCGATTGAGCCAACATTCAAACGTATGTGTTAAAATTTCATGACAATCTGACTTATTGTGCTTTAAGCGACAAAACGTACGTAACAAAAGTGGCTGTTATTTTCAAAATAATGGAAGAAAAAAAAATTTCGTGTGTTGATTAAGCATTTCTTTTTGATGAAGAAAAATACCGTTGAAGCCAAACAATAGCTTAATAACATAACCCGGACTCTGCCCCAGCAAAATTAACCATAATTGATTGATATGCTCAATTCAAACGTGACTGTACCGATAACACTGAACGCCAAATCAGGTGGTTACACTATCTTGAAAATGCAGAAAGTTATTTCGCAAAACCGTAAATTAAAGCTTCAAGAGATAGCTGATATGGAGATATTGAAAGGAAGTGTTTACACCATTTTGCATGAACATTTGTGAATGCGTAAATTGCTATCGAGATGGTTACCGCGATTGCTCACAGCAACCAAAAACAATATATTAATGATACTAAGCAATGTTTGGAGTTGCATAAACGAAATAAAAAAAAAATTCATGCATAATGTGACAATGGATGAAACACGGATCCATCACTACACTCCGGAGTCTAATCGACATTCGGCTGAGTCGACATCAGGCAGTGAAAGCTATCCAAAGCGACCAAAGGTAGGCAAGGTTATGGCCTGTGTATTTTGGGATGAGCATGTGATATTGTTTATCGATTATCTCGAGAAAGGTAAAACAATCGATATCGAATATTACATATCGTTATAAGGCTCCAAAAGAATAAAAAGAGTCCTGTTACAACATGACTATGCACCGTGTCATAAATCGAGGCAACGAGGGCTAAATTGCATGAATTGCACTTGAAATTGCTTCCTCATCCACCGTGTTCTCCAGATCGGGCCCCAGCGACTATTTCCTGGCCTCAGATCTCAAAAAAATGCTCGCTGGAAGAAAATTTCGCTCCAATGAAAAGATAATTGCCGAAACTGAAGGCAAAGAGAAAGGCAAAGTTTTATAAAAAAAAAAGGTGTAGAAATGTTAGAAGAGCATTGGAATGATTGTATTATTCTTCGAGGAAAATATATTGATGAATAAAGTCGAAATTTGCAAAAAAGATGTTTTATTTGTCAAACCGGGGACTTATTGACTTATATGTATAAACTTACTGGGGACTTATATGTATAAACAGGTATATATTTTGAAAAAAAAATATATACAATTAAAAATATGTATTTATACATATGTATATTATTTATATATATTTCTATGTATTTATACATATGTATATTATTTATATATATTTATAGATATAGTATTTATAGATATACATATATACATATGTATATGAATTTATACATGTATTTATAAAAATATATACATTTGTATGTCCAAAGTTGTATATCGTAAGTCCGTATTAGTTTGAGAACCATTATAAACGTTACGAACCATTAAACGTTTATTGAAGCCAAGAATACTTGGCTACTTCTATTATTGTTTCGATTTAGATCTTCCTGCCAGTTTAATTTTCTGTCAAGTACATACTAAGGTATTTTACATAAGATAAGTCAACATATTTCAATTGTTGGCCGTTTAATGCAACATGTGAACATTTGTTCGTTTTTGTTGTAAATTATATATGAATTAATTTACTTGCATTTGCTTTCATTCTCCATTCCTTCAACCATATTTGGATTACATTTATGCAACTTTATCAATATATTAAGGTCGTATCTGGATTATGATGGAAAAATATTATGCTATAAGATCGTCAAAGGCAGCTATTGTTGTCATTTTAGTATCTAGCTTATTAGCAGTGTATAGTAAGTAAAAAGTCTGGGGCACCCCAGATGATAAGAACACAACTCAGAAAACTAATTATGAATGTTGTAAAAACTCATAGGAGAGTATCTATTCCTCTCCCCAAATTGTATCGTTCTATGATAACTTATTTTCGGACTGGTGATCTGGCATTAATTTTGTGTTCATTCGGAATAATTTTCGTATTTCCGATATGTATTTTGCAAACTCTTTGGACATTATTAGCAAAAGACCAATTAGTTTAAAAGAAGTTACTTGTTTTCCATGTTTGGGTATCAAAATTATTTGTGAGACTTCCATAGACACGGAAAATATCGTATTCTAATAATGCCATATTAGATTATTCTTATAATATCCGAGCGATTGTTCTGATAAATTTTGGTAGTATTTCTTCTAAGACTCTCCCTATAAGTAAAGTGCGACAAAGTTGCATGAAACGTAAAAAGCCCGGCCTAATAAAATAACAGGTAAAAAGATAAAATTAATTTTATACCTGGTTTAGCAGTTTCGAAATATTTTAGTTTAGTCTCCTTTTTTAAACAGTGCAGTTCTATAATTTCGATCGTATTTTTTGTTATACCAAACATGCTAAAAATGTGGTGTTCTTGACAAGATGATCATTGTGCCTCCGGTAGTGCTATTTTAAAAGAAAACATTTATCGTCCGGTTAAAAATGTCTATGTTTCTTTATTGAATAGGGGGCTTAATGTAAATGCAGCCGCAGTAGAAACGTCTTCATTAACGAAAACTCCGTTTTCAACAGTTAAAGATATTGTGACGAAGCCAATTAAAGCCAAAAAAGTCCGTATTGATTCTGGTAAGAGCAAATGTGTTGATGAAAGCGACAAAGACTTCATTCGAAGTAAAATTGATGCTATGTATGAAGAGCCAACTCCATTCATTGCAACTGCGGCTAAGGAAAGTTGAAACAAATATTCTTTGCAGCAGAACTAGACTCCGGAGAAAATTATCTCAAATGGGTTTTGCATATATCACAACAATTGCGACGGTTTGACGATTTGACTACTTAAACGATTTGACTACTTAAACTAATAAAAAAATACAGATTAGAAAATCGCCCCATTATCTACCTTGATAAAACATGGTTCGATACACATGAAACGCCAGCAAAAGGATGGATAGATGCATCAAGAAAATGCCAAACCAAAGCACCAGCAAACAAGGAAAAAATAATTACAATTTTACATGCTTGTTCCGAGGATGGATGGGTTTCAAATTGTTTACGGTTGTCCTCCAAAAATTTTAAACATTCGTCTTTGGACTGCCATGACGACACCACAGAAGAATTTTTTGAAGATTTTGACCAATGTGCCTAATGAAAACGAAATTGTAAATTATAATAATGATAGTTATCATAACCGCCAAAAACCAAAAAATTCCTAATGCAAATAACACTAAATTAGAAATTCAGAAATATATGTTAAAAACGAAATATACTTCGAAAATACATATAAAAAATGTGATCTAGAAATATTAAAGACATTTAATATTAAAAAGGAATATGTATGTGATACCATTGCTGCCGATATAGGGCATACGGTTTTACACCTTCTCCCGTATTACTGTATTTTTAATCCAATTGAACATATGTGGCATCAGGTAAAATCCAATGTTAGAACAGAAAACATTTCTCCGACTCTAAGTGCAAGTGCTGCAACACTAATTGGAAGGTTGTAGATAGCATTCCCAAAGAAAGTTGGATAAATTCGATTAACAACGTTATTAAAATAGAAGATTCCTATATATCATTTACTAATATATAGAATCCCTTATTATTAATGTAGATCAAAGTGACAGCGACAGCGAAACCGAATTAAATGTATAATTAAATTTAAGTTTTAATTTTTAATATACTAATAGATAAATTGATTTATTTATTTATTTTTATTATACTAATAAATCCAAAATACACAAACCAATAAACAATGTTTTAGTCACACATAATATTAATAATAATAACTAAGGCAGGAGGCGGATAGACCGCTTGGTGAGTGACGCCACCACCTTCCCTGTGCTGAGAGGAGCAAACCTCTGAAAAAAAAACCCAAGTTCAAGGTGGAAATCCATCGGGCCGAATAGCTGAATGGCACAGGGTTAAAGTGTCTCTAACGATGTCTCCGAATACCTAGCGCCCTCCGGTAGTAAATAGCTTTCCCATGGTAAATCGGGGCTCTGTCTTGGGTGACCGTTTGTTTCCTTGAACCCAAAAGTTTTTTATGGAGACTTAAACTGATACGAGGCGGTAGGAATTTGCGGACAAAAACTTTTTGGAACCGTCGGGAGGATTTGTCCGGGGTTGGTGAGTCTGGAGCGAGTGGCAACTCCCAACTCTAAGGCAGCACAAGAATGGCAATGCACAAGACAAATGAAAATATCCATCCACAATTAGAATCTAAAAGTCAAGCAAAACCGGAGACTTCAATACATTCCCAACAAAAAGCAGGAGCTAATAATCAGGTACCGGCTGGCTCGTCCCCCATAAGGAGGACTGTCAGTAGGACCGAGGGCACTCCGTCTATCAGATAGACACGTGAAATGAATATTGAAGTAATGAGTGTCTATTATTACGTGAACCAGTGCGCAGATAAACCGATACCTGGATGGAGAAGTGCACTTCATCAAGAATATAAGAAGAGGTTGGCTGAAATACATTTATCCGAACAAAACTTAGCAGACCGTAAAAATCTTATATTAAGAAAAAAATATCTTAGGGAAACGGAAATAATGAACATCAAGAGAGAAGTCGGTAATAAATTACACCAAAACATTACATATGACCCACCTCAAGAACATTATACGGATGTCCTTAACTTGAACACAGAGAAGCAACCGGTAGTACAAACTCCAATTCTAACAACAGAGTATCAACAACTCAAAATAAAGAAACAGCCGTGTATGCAGACTTTTCTAACATATGAGAAAAGTTGTACAGTCTCTTGGCCCACTTTACTGACTCAAATCCACTAAATAGGTCAAAAATACCGATACTGCGCAACATTGCAAAATCCCGCATTACTATAATGCAGGTCAATAAAGTTTTGGAATCTATCGGGAATAATGGATATTTGCGACATACATCTTGCACTGTATTGTGCAGCAGTAACTGTAATCGAGTTTTCAGGTCAAAAAACTTACACCTGCCTGGAAAAAACATTATTTCTGAGTATCTTGCTGGAAGTACATCTAACAAAGTGACGAAAAGAACGAAAATAATCGTTAAAAATCTAGCATTAGATTTGAAGATTCAAACTTTCGCTAGAAATTATTAGACCTGAAAGATCGATTTAGACAGAAAGCTAAAACAAAAGGGGCCAGACTAGCCAGATAAAATGAGATAGAAAAACGGAAACACCAAAATGCGATGTTTCAAAATGGCCAGAAGAAGTTCTATAGAGAACTTGAAGCCAAGGTTAACCAGTCAACACTTGAAAATGTGAATGTATTTATTGATTTTGAAAAATATTGGAAATCTGTCTGGAAAAGATCTGATGGTTATGAAAAAATGGCTTCGTGGGTTGCAACAATTCGAAAGCAGACTGATACACTTCCACGAATGGAATCGATCTCGAAGCGATTGACATTTGCATTGCCATCAAAAAAACTCAAAACTGGAAGACGCCTGGGCCAGATGGACTACACAAGTTCTGGATCAAAAACTTCACAGCTGCTTAACAGGTTCTTATCGATGCATTTAAAGGAGTAATGGTGAATCCTGATACTTTCCCCGACTTTCTGATTGAGGGCAATACATATTTGTTATATAAAAAGGGTGATCTAACCAACCCAGTAACTATAGACCGACAACATGTTTATCCGTGTTGTATACATTATTCACAGCCCTGCTCAACGAAAAAATTTACCAACTATAATAACATATTTGAAGAAGAGCAAAAAGGGTGTATTAGGGCAAGTATGGGATGTAAGGAACAGCTGACGATCGATGCTGTAGTTCTTGCGCAAGCGCGGAAAAACCAGCACAACTTGAATATGAGCTATATAGATTACAGGAAGGCTTTCGAATTGTCCCACATGATTGGTTAATAGAAGTTTTGAACATCTACAAAATCTTTCCGCAGACCCTTTAAGGTATCTTATGAGTAAATGGAAAACTAATTTATTTGTTCACCAACAGTACATTGGAACAACAAATATCGAGAGAGGAATATTTCAGGGAGATTTCTTTTCCCCTGGTTGGTTTTGTCTAGCTTTGAATTCGATGTCCACGTTACTTAACAATAGCAATATTGGTTACAAACTTGACATGAGAAATTCCAGAAATCTATCTCACTTGCTATACATGGACGACTTAAAACTCTATGGAGAAACAAGAGAGGAACTAAATTCATTAATAAAAACAGTCGAAATATTTAGTAAGGACATCAAAATGTCATTCGGACTGGAGAAATGCTCCACTATTAGCATACAAAAGGAAATAATAAAAGAACAACATTCAACAGTTTGCGGCATACAAGAATTAGCATCAGAAGACTCATACAAATATTTGGAAATGCTTCAAAACCATAAATTTGATCATGGTTTATTAAAGAAGAATTTTTTGAGTTTATACCAAAAGCGTCTTACAAAACTCTTAAATACAAATTGAACGGTGGAAACCTTATTAAAGCGATCAATGGCTGGGCAGTGCCAACTCTGACAACTTTTGGCATTGTTAAATGGCCAGAAGCAGATCTTGACGAACTAGATAGATTGACACGAAGAACTTTGACAAAGATCCGATGTGTACATCCAAACTCGTCCACAAAAAGCAATATATTCCCAGAAAGTTGGGAGGTAGAGGGCTTGTAAATATTAAGAATCTTTGTTTCAGCCAGGAGAATAAGATGAGAGAACGCTTCATTAATTCAAATAGCAGACTAATGAAACTGGTTGTAAAGAATTACCAGGGTTTCACACCGCTGAATCTAAATAGACAAAATCGTGTTGATAGTAGAACAACACTGAAGGATATCGTTCAAGAATGGAAACTACAAACATTATATGGGAGATATCCTAAATCACTTGAGGATGGCTCCATTGACATAAATTTGTCTCTAAAGTCGCTTACCGATGGACTATTATATCCAGAAACAGAAGGCTTCGCGACAGCTATTCAAGATAAGGTAGTAAGAACAAAAAATTATGAAAGACATATAGTACGCATGGAAGTTGTCGAATTGCAGGAAGTGCGGTGGTGTGGGGGAGACGATTAAACACCTTATTGGGGGGTGTCCAGTCCTTGCCCCTAATGCCTACCTGGACAGGCATAATCAGCTGGCCAAAATTATACACCAGCAAATCGCTTTAAAGCACTCGCTATTTGATAAGATACCTCCACCATATTTCAAGTACACGCCTTCCCCCGTACTTGAGCAGCCGATACCATTCTTTACGGGGATAGACCAATTACAACAGATCGGATGGTTGACTATAATAGGCCGGATATTGTTCTAATTAGCAAAAAGCAGGGGAGAGCTTTCATAATTGACATTGCGATATCACTCTCTCACAACATCAGAAAAACTGAAATGGAAAAAGTCACGAAGTATGAAAATCTGGCATTTGACCTGAAAAATCAATGGAAACTCCAGAAAGTGGAGGTGTTACCTTTTGTTATATCCGCCGAAGGCTTAGTAAGCAAAACCTTTTCCAAAAACCTGGAAATTCTTGGTGTTTTAAAATCGATTACCACAGTAGGACAACGAGCAGTTCTCTTACAAACTTGCCACATTGTTCGTAAGGTACTAAGCTAAATGGGAGGAGCTGAACTGCTTTTTCATCTTGACATTGTAAACCTGGCCAGTCTAGGCTGAGATGATTGATGAATCATGTTTGTGATAATAATAATAATTTAATATTAATTTAACAATATTTTATTTTTCCCAAAATTATTCAGAAGTATATGGTTTGGTTTTATTATTAAGATCCTCACAATACAATCTTTACAATATACAATACAATAATTTTCAATACAATACCATACAGCCTGTAGTCTAGATCCTAATATAAAAAGAATACTAACCTACAACCCACAAAGCACTGCTTATGTGTGGGTCAAACCCAAGAAAAGAAAATAGAAATTTTAGAAAAAGAAAAACCGTCACAACATTCAGCACGGGCATTCACATTACATGAAATAAGAACAAAAGGATGAAAAATGACACAACCGCACCTCATATATTAAGGTTCAAGAACACGGGAAATCAATTCAGCCATCCCGACAAAGTTAAACCACTCCAGCTCTGGTGCCTTTTAAGAAACTAGGAATATTTTTATTGAGATTTATTGAGGCAATTAACATTTTGCCGATGGGCAACGAAATATGCTGAAACGGACTATAAGTCGAAACCCGATGCTTTTTTTGGATAGCATTTCTTCTTTATGACATTTTAGACCTGGTGTATGGTAATTTTTTTCACAGGTAAATTCATCTAGTGCGGAGCATCAAGATTTCCCTCAACCGTTCACTATTATCTTCTTAATTTTATAATTAACTTCAATTCTCTAAATATGGGTCATATACTGAACAATATAATTATTACCTGTACATATTGGGGCAAAAAGATCTCCCACAATGTACGGGCCATAGTGGGGGTAAAAATGAGGAATAGGTCTCATTCAGTAGGTCAAGTTCTACCGTTTTCAGCAATCATCATTGATCTATGAAGCTTTGGCCTTCAGTCTATTATAAAAACAACTGTCCAATGATAGCACAGCAGAGAACTTTTCTCACATCCTTTGCGTTTGGTTGAAACGCATCTGTTCCAGATCGGAAAACGATTTTTCTATGGATTTCCAACGAGCAGCAGCTTTTCTTTAAGCAGAATTATTCATACTGAAAAAACTAGGCAGAGGCTTGAACGTCACAAAATGTGAAAGCAGTTAGGGCATCTATTTAGCAATGGCCAGGACAATCCGCTAAGTAACGTGATATTACTGTAGGGATATCAATTCGGAGTTTAAGCAGAATTCAGTATGCCGATTTAAAACTAAATCTTTTACAAAATGATGCTGGCTGAGGAATTAAGTTAGATCATTTAGAGATAGATTAAGCCACCGCAGAGACCTAAGAGTTCAAATTTTTGAATAAGTTCCCGCTAGGGCTGTTCTTGTGAATGGCTATGAGAGTCAGAGAGGATACGTGCATTAGATAGAAAAGCAACGACCTAGCGCCGAAAATGATTCGAAGAGCTATGGAGAACTTCCGGAAGCGCTTTCACCAAGATATTACCATTGTCCATTATGCCCGTATATCTGATACGATTTTTGAGATCCGTTAAAACAAAACTGTTTTTTCTTACTTTTCAGAACAATAGTTTTTTTTTTCCTAGAGAGTGTCGTTAATGTTTTATACCCCTTCAAAATGTGGGAGCACCTTATGCCCCACCTTGTATATTCCCTAAATATAATATCTTGATTATTAACAAGCATTACAATTTTCGTAACAACAAAATTTAGTGAAGTTATTGTCTAGTAGTGGAAAAATTATTTAAAAATAATTAGTTATTAATATTGAAAAATATAAAGCAAGAAAACTTCGAAAACTCACGACATACACATATCGTAATTCTTAAGTTTAGGTTGTTTACGTCAGCAATAATACATCAATAGTAACTTCGTCGAAGTCCGTTCAACCTTATCGTCAGCAGCAAATGCCACTTTCGATATTTTATGTTTACTTAGGGATATTTCGTTCCGAGGAAAAAAGACAGAATAATATAATTTTGTAACGGCTAAAAAGTTACGTGATATACACTATTTATTTTTTGTCGGTATTTTTAAATTTAACTTCATCGTCCACAAAATGAATAATTCTACAAAATAATAATTTTGACGGCCCGGCCAGCTACATCGCGTCGCGTTAACAGTTAAGTCGCATCAAACATTCAAAAAACCTCCCGACACTTAGCGGTTAGAGGGTATATATATATATATATATATATATATATATATATATATATATATATATATATATATATATATATATATATATATATATATATATATATATATATATATATATATATATATATATATATATATATATATATATATATATATATAAATATATATATATATATATATATATATATATATATATATATATATATATATATATATATATATATATATATATATATATATATATAGTTTTTTTCTTTGGGAAATTGGTTGTTATCGGGCTGGCGGTCTGCAGTAAAGCAAGTGTTTAATCGTCTCAATATTTCGTCATTGTTTTGATGACTTCATCAGGAGACTCTAAAATTATTTTTTTTCTTTTTATTATTTAATAAACAATGAAATAGTATAGAACACCAACATGTTAAAATACAAATTCACACAACAATAAACATACAAACTTACAATTAATGACTATAGTTTAAAACATGTTTATCTAAATAACGTTCTTGAACGATACGGGCCCAACCAGGAATTAACAATCTTTTTTAAAACACTAAGGTATTTCAACCTACAACCATCGAGGTTGAAAAGACTGGAGCACTTTTAACACGAACGTCCATTGTTTGGTGTTATTTGAGAATATGGCAGTAAATACTGCTAAGACCACTCGTATCTGATTTAAAATTCATCGTGGTCTTATTTTGTCTTATATGACACATCTCTAAAAACAGTCTTTTTTTGTAGTTATTCATCTGTTGTATGACTTTTACATTGTCGAAATCCATATTATGTCCAGTACTCAGGAAATGGTCAACCACAGCACATCTGTTGTTGTGATTACGGCAGTCACTCTTGTGCAATGTCATTCTCTGTTTAAGCCACTGACTGGTCTGTCCTATATAAGACTGTTCACAATCTTTGCAGGTCAGTTTATAAATTACATTTGATTGTAGACCGATTGGAATGGTATCTTTGATTTTGGTGAACAGATTAGCGATCGTTAGTTGATTGTATTGACTGATTTTTATGTGAGGAAAGTCCTTGAATACTTTTGTCACCCCTTGGGATAGACCATTCACTTTTGGGATTTTTTGTAAACTAATTCTGGCCCGTTGTCTTCTAAAGGGCCATCATAGAATTGTGTGCTGTATATCAATCGTTTCAATATATTTTTCGGGTAACCATTGTTCAGAAACAATTCGTATAGAATTTTTAAATTTTTTTTTGTAACAGAGTGCTATATATATAGAGAGTGCTATATATACAGAGTGCTATATATATATATATATATATATATATATATATATATATATATATATATATATATATATATATATAAAGGGTTGTATACTAATGCTTTTTGTACGCGGTCGTATGCCTACCTGAAATCTATGAAAATCTGGAATAAAGGAGTTTCAAATTATGTTATTTTCTCCTTTATTTGACGGACTAGGAACAATCCATCTCTCTTGATCCTTTCTAAACTCTGACTTTCGCCCATTACTTCTTCGATATAGGGATATCTTACTATGTTTGTTAGAACTTTATAAGTTGTACAAAGCAATGATATGTCGCGATAGTTCTCACATTTCAGTTTATCTCCTTTCTTAGTTCTTGCGGTTTGACTTCTTGGACAAGCTGGATCTTGTAAGGTAAGACCAAGGTCTGGTGCAATTTTCCACGTAGTCGAATAACAAAACCCATCTTCCTGCGAATAGCCACGAATTGATAAATTTGGATCTTCATCAACACTGCCAGCAACAGCGGCGACATTTTCTTCGGAATACATGGTTTTGTTTTAATATCGAGCAGAGCGTGAAATGTGTTCGGAATTTGTCGGTAAATCGGCGAATACATTACTCGGTTAGCTGATTATGTGCATCATAAAATTCACGAAGTGCTTTATAAGTTTGGCGTACAAAATACTGATTTTGATAATAAAAGTCGACAATTTGCAAGCGGTACTCTAATGCCAAACGTTCCATGATGAATTGCCAGACTATAGTGAATAATTTCGACACTAGAGGCACACAAACTCACAGTTAACATTCACCCCTATCGGAAGTTCGTACAAATTAAACAAATCACCTGTTATAAATGTATATACTTAATAATCACATAATATAATATAGCTATATTAAAATAATTCTTCTAAAACATTACCTTCTTCTTCTTTGCCAGTTCTTGATATGCAGTAGTTAAATATTATCTATTTAGGTATACAAATGGTGGCCTCTTGCAGCCAGTTCGTCATTTAGTGATCGTTGATTAAATGTACGAAAGTACTTTCCCTTACACCCTAAATATATTAACAATTTGAAATAACGAAATTAAGTGACTATTTGAAAATGTAATTAAACGTTTAGTTCATTTACCTTGTGAAACCGAAGTCGTTCTTCATTTTAGCCTCATTTTCCTATTAATTAATATTGTACCTTATGTATACCTAGATATTTGTAAAATTAGAATATATATAGTCGTGTGATAGTAGATATGTGAAATATTGGCAAATCGCCCGTTTTTGACGTATGAACAAATGACGTTCACGAACTTAGTGAGCGAAATCTGGTGGACCGAATATATCTGTGCAAACTATTGCTAGAAAAAAAAGTGAGACTCCATTCTGAAGCGAACAGTAACTGGTGATGAAAAGTGGAAAGTCTCCAATAATCTTACACACCGGATATCGCGCCCTTCAACTACAATCTATTTCGCTCATTTCAGAATTGATAAAATTCTGGAAGTTGAAAAATTAACATTCTGATTTTTGTCCACAAGGCATAATGGACCTACCTACCACTACGTTGGCAAAATGTTGTAAATAATAATGGTAATTATCTAATAAACTAAATAAACCTTTACATAAACTATTTGCGTTGTTTTTCCTTTTAGCAAATTGCTACACATTTTCCGGACAACCTTATATATTTGGAATTATATATATTTTAGTTAGCCAAGTTCCGCGGGATTTCAGGACCATAGATTGAGCTATATATAGCCGAATAATGCGAAACAAATATCATATATATATATATATATATATATATATATATATATATATATATATATATATATATAATATATATATATAAATATATATATATATATATATATATATATATATATATATATATATATATATATATATATATAAATATATATATATATATATATATATATATATATATATATATATATATATATATATATATATATATATATATTTATATATATATATATATTATATATATATATATATATATATATATATACGGATTTACGGTACGGATTTACGTAAGTACTATATTATATATTGTGCATTTAACAAATATACTAAATTGTGTTTTAAATCACAGGGCAGTATTACATTTTCTTTACTTCATTTAAGAATAAATGTATTTTATGTTTTTATAGACATATTTTTTTATTTATTCCATAACAACCTTTTCAGTATAATTTTTATCCTTGTGGGTTATTGTTAGTTATTTTTAATATGTGATCGACTGAAGAACATCAGTTAACTTTCTTTATTATGACTTCTCTTTGTTCATTTAAAGTGATTATGTTCCCACTTTATGTATATAATATGTTTCATTGTTGAAAACCCATATTTATATTAAATTGTTTTTGGTTATTGCAATAATAATGTACAAAAAATCTCAAATGAAAATGATTTATTTTCATGTTATTGTTTGAAAATAATCAAATACATTATTTATTTCAGATACACAATCAGTGCTTTTTCACTTAAGAAAGAATAACCAATCTGTAGATATAGAGATAATCACTATTTCTCTCAATACCCATTTGACTAAATGCAATAAATTACTGCAACTTTGTGATGATGCAAACATACATTTAATTTTATTCTTCTCATTAATAAATATACATAAACGGAAAATTTTAACAATATTAAAAATTGCAGTAAAAATAAATACAGAAAATAATAATTAACTTAATATTTTTTCTGGTGGCAAGGGGCACGGTATAGTGTACGGCGAATAAATAAAGCAATAAATAAATGGGAAAATAGATTGATAAATAAATAAATGGATTTAGTAAAATAAGTTTTTTTTTTTTTTTGGCCAGAGGATCAAGGGAAGCTGGATACTCTATATCTTCATGTTGCAATTTGGGATGTCATTTGGAATGATTTTATTGCCTTGCACCGAAAATATTGATGATCCGGCACAAACACAAGCAGAAAACATCATTCGCGATGCTACACCGCCTGGATGCACATGAAATCCGGTAGATCAGCAGTACGATTGGGTAGGAACCCTCACCGATGGCTGGCTGTTTTTCTGGATAACAACGCTTATAACGCGATATAGTTGTACTTGTGCAGAATTAGCTCTATTAAAACGAGTTTTTAAACGTCTTTGCCCCCAAGGAGCTGAAATTTCTTTAGCATCTATAATTCAAAACCCAATACCGAACGAAAAAAGGATTGAGGTGGAATATCTTGTAAATTGCTTGTGCACAAAAATTCCCAGTCGTAGAAGGCGTTTAAATCGGTGGTGAATCGGCCAAGGACCATATGCGTTCACTAAAGAGAGAGCTATTTGTTTGCAACTAATCATGATTTAATGTTGATTTGATTTTCAGTCATTATTTAATTAGATTTATGTTTATGTAATGTGCAATTAAATGTGAAAATATATAATGTGAAAATATAAAATGTGAAAAGAACAACATATATATTTTTTAATATTACTTATAAAATATTATATACCCCGTTTATAGTTTTGTCAAAAAGTTTTATTCTCTCAATGCTCTTATTTGTTCCTGTTGTAATAACACATTTTTACCATATCATGATTTAATAGACATTTAAACTCAATCTATATCTATCGCAAATAATATTTATATTCACATATTTTTTATTAAAAAACCTCAACATATTTACAAATCAATTACCCTTGTTAAAAACTTTCAAAGTATAGTGGGCCAAAAAACTATTGGCACACACTACATTTTTCCCCCATGTTCAAAACATTAAACTTGTTTGGTAATGAATTTTGATTTTTCAATTTATTCTTTAAACTGTAAGCAATCATACATGGTTTCAATTATTACAGTAGTAAGCAGGGAAAAAAACTTTTATTAGTGGGATAATCTTGGTTTTTCGGTGCAAATATTACATTAAGATTGATGCTAATTGAATGATGATAAAATATATTTTCAATCCTTTTTGTATATTATAAAATTAGGTTTTATGTTTGATTAATTACAGTTTTGTAAAAATACGTGATTATGATTTTGTTGATTTTGAATACATTTTTGTTCATATTATTTGAATTTGTAGCGATTTACTGTGCAATAATATTATTTTCATCAATGTTGCTGGAGTGTATAACATTTTTCGTTAGAAAGATTGTGTAAATACTTTTTCGATCCACCGTATATTTAATTTTTAAACATATGTTCGTTGATGAGTAATATCAGAAGTAGTCAACACAGCAGGTTTGTTAATTCGTCGTTTTCGGATTATGTTTAGTTGAATGAAAACCTGAATATTCAAAGTTTATTTTATGCTTGGCAGTTGGGAAGAAAACAACTCCAGTCTGTACCGTAAATACTTATATCAAATATATTTGAAAAATATAATAAAATCAATTAATTAGTGCTATTAAAATTTCAGTCAGTATTAGCCGCAATTCAGGTAAGTAAAATTCTGCCGCAATTCAGGTAAGTAAAATTCTATTTTTAAATTTATTTTGTTTTTCAGTTAAGTAAAATATTCTATTGCGCCACATTTAAAATTCTATGAATACCAGTCAAAATAAGAAATTTAATGTATTTACAGTCTTGTTTTCAAAGCACATAAGTATAAAACAAAGTAAAAAATAAGTTAACTTTTACAATACTTTAAATATTCTATTTACTATACAAAATTTCAATACATAACGCTACTTAAATCATGTAGGTATAATTATACATCCATATTATTTGTATGTAACTTTGAGGTCAAAATGTATGCCTTAATAGAAATCAATAAAGGTTTATTTCGTTTATCTGATATTAGAAAAGTCACCAAATGTTACAATGATATTGTAAAAATAAAAGGGACCAAATACAAAGGACAATTAGTTGGAAAAAACAGGAATAAAAAATTATTTGATTTATTTTGTACAAAAAATCTAGTTGTAAATTTAATAAATTTAAATCTAATTATGCACAGTCCACTACAGAATAAAGTAGTATGCTTGTCATCTACAGATGAAAATAATGGTAATGAAAATATCAACACGTTGTTATCAAGTTTTATAATGAAGCTGATAATATTAATATTATATTAATGTTTCAGATATTTCTACTATTTCTGCATTTGAGCTGAACAATGGTTTAGAAAAATTAAGGGAGGACAATTTAGTTAAGGGCTTACCTACCAATTATTTGAATAACTTAGAGGGTGAATATTATGTCTGTAATTATTGTGGCTTCTTAGAACAAAATTTATCAAACCAAATAAATTACCGACCCGATAATAAAGAGCACTTTACTTTAGGTATATCAATTTTTACAGGTGTATCCAACCTAGCATTATAAATGTTATCCAAAATATTATTCTAATGTATAATATATATTTCCAATGTTTTAGTTGACATCGAAAGTGAATATGCCAAAGTAAACCACGGGCAATTGTGTATGATATGTGGTATTACAACAGAAAATCTCCCTAAACATTTAACAGAAATTCATATTGAAAGTAATATAGATTTTATTCTGAAGAATGTATGTAATATTTTATTTATACTAAAAAATTCTTATATTTCTCATATTTGAGATGGCAAAGAAAGTGAATATACCAATATACCAAATCAAGGAGAGTTGTGTATGATATGTGGCCATATGTCAGAAAATCTCATTGACCATTTAAAAGAGGTTCATTTTAAGGATTATATACATTTTTAACCCGAGGAAGGTACGTCAAATTCTGAAAAATATATTAAAATATACTATTAATTTAAATTGATAATACAGGTTTGTCCATTAAGAGATTTTTTAAATTAAACAAAAGATATAAAATAATATAATAATTATTTGAATAACTTATTGTAAATACTATATTATTATATATTTTAGCGAAAATCAAACAAACTAAGACGTATTCAACAAGAGGGCAATTTTTTTTTCCTCTCTTGTAAATGGTCAAATTACTGAACGTTTTCCAACTTTTCAAAATTTAATGCAAAATGTTTAAGTTTTATTTCCTCAAAAATTAATTGCTTTATTAGAAGCTGATATTGTGTCAATGGCCGAAAGACTGCAAACCAAATATAAAGCTGATATTGGTCTCACTTTACATTTAGAACTGGTTTCACTTCGGATGGGCCTACAATCTAAAATAGCACAGTTAAATTCAGCTTATGATCTTTTCAATCTTCTATATACAAAGCTGGACATGTAGTTCCTATATATCTAACACATATATAAAATATATCTAATATATATATATATATATATATATATATATATATATATATATATATATATATATAATATAATATATATGTATGTATATATATATATATATATATATATATATATATATATATATATATATATATATATATATATATATATATATATATACATATATATATATATATATATATATATATATATATATATATATATATATATATATATATATATATATATATATATATGTATGTATATATATATATATATATATATATATATATATATATATATATATATATATATATATATATATATATATATACATACATATATATTATATTATATATATATATATATATATATATATATATATATATATATATATATATATATATATATATATATATATATATATTATATTCATTGAATGCTGCCCGTTCTTTAGGTAAGCTCATCTATCATCGTTCTTTAGGTAGCTCATCTGTCAAATAGCAGTATTTCGGTGATTTTTCATCGCTATTTAAGGAGAGAAAGCGTTCCAGTCTGAGCTCAAAGTGTCCTGGGCAGTGTAGCGCCATCCAGTGGACTTCAGATATTGTTCACATACTTTCATTTTGGTCATAAATAGTTGGTGTTTCATTTTGCGATGGCGTGTTACCTTAGATAAAGGCGTTTCAATTCCTGTCTACAAAAGAAAATCTTAATTCTATAATCTATCTTGTTCTAAAATTTTTATTTATGTACTGTATTCAACATATCGACGTGATTGATATCTTTTGATTATAATTGATGTCAGTCTTCAACACAGGTTTGAAGAACTGAAGATATACATGAATGAAAACGAAATAACTATCTACAATGGTTTTAGGATGTTATGTGAAAATAATCGAAATAATCATTATACATAATACATATATTGTTCGAGTTGCTATTAAAATTCAGAAAGTTTATTTTTTAGCAGTGTAATGGAAAGCTTGCTCATAGTACATTTCTAATTAAATCTTATAAGTTTACAACATTTTTTTTCTGTGTTTAGATATGTCAAAAAACAAAAATGTTTCACATTCCAGTTCTCAATCATTAGGAAAATTAATGGAGATCGAGTCAGGTTCAGACAAATCGATGCCAAAAAACGATTCTGTTGGGAAATTTCACAGAAGAAAGTGTCCTTATCGGAAACTGATCGATCAGAATTAGCCTTGTGCGTTTTCGATTATTATTTTATAAGTAATCGGGTACTTGCAAAAGGCGAATTTTTAGTTGGTGAATTGAAATTTATAACGATCTAAGTCTCAAAATGAACCGGAAGTCGTCTTTTAATATTATTTGTAAGTAGGTGAAGACATTTGTTATAGTTATAAAATCTTTATACTGCAATATTGATCAGAAAGATTTAAGAAGCATGTCGGAGATATAAGTATTGCAGGACTAGTCATGTATCTATCCTAATGAGATTATTCGGCAACAACTCTTTTTTTGTTCCACTATTAGTTTTGCTCATCCACTTCTAGTTAAGCTTCTCCGGCAATAACTTTTTTTCATCATTTATTGTTTTTTTCACCCACTAGTAGTTAGAGGAAGCAATTGGTACTACTTCCTAATTTTATATGGTGTTTGCATAGGTCCTGATATACAACTAGACATACATTAGACACACATTAGACATACAACGTAATATTTACTTTACTAGTATTCTGCAAGGTAAAAACCAAATAATCAGTATAGGTTTTACCCATGGTGAGATACACTAATTTGTCTTTTCTTCATTATCTGTTCTCAAATTTAGTTTACAGCTAACCTGAGGGCTATTGGTTTGGTTTTTTTAATCCCTCTACTATTTTGTTGAAGTGATATTGAAGGTTTGCAAGGATTTCTATGGATTATCAAAATAAGTACCTCAAAATATAATCAAAGTTTAGCACGTATTGTTCGTTGTGTAAATAATTGTCTTACCTTTATGTCGTTCCAAATCTGAATTTAGTTTATTTACCTTTTTGTGCAGATCGAGCATTATTGCAAGCAACATACATTCATTCCATATTTCGTATAATCTCATTTCTCCGTTACACCAGGAAAGAAAAAAGTATAAATAATTTTAATTGTCCTTTTTTGCATTCACTGAAATTTTGGAGGGAATAACTAAAATGTTCTCAAAAGAATTAGTTTGCTCTTGCTTTGCCATACTGATTAGTTTTAACTAAAAATACGAAAAAACAGTGGCCGACGAATTAACAGTAGTTAAATCAAACAGGAGTTTATATCTAAACCCTTCCTTGTACTTTATAACACCTACTATACAATACTATACTATACGTTACTATACTATACTATACTATACTTTACTATACTATACTATTCTATACTATATTATACTATACTATACTATACTATACTATACTATACTATACTATACTATATTATACTATACTATACTATGTATATAACACAGTACTCACAGTAACACAGTACTCCTGTGAATGTTATGCTTAGTTTATAGTTTTAATTTTTTTTTAATTTAACTGGCACTTAGGCCGTTATGAAATTCAAATATATATTATTTTTTTGAACAGTTTAATTACATTTAGAGAGTTTTTATATTGGAAATTTTCAGACACTTGATCCGAATCGCCTTTTGAAGCAATCTCCCATTATCTCTCATCTCTTAACATTAACGGTATTAATTGTCAACTACATTTTTGTTTTATTTATATATTCTGACTATATGAAATGATCTTGAAATATTTGAAGACACAAATAAGTATATACTTACTAGTCGTTTTACATCAAAAATGTTAAGCCAGAATACCATATAATGATAAAATTAATTTTTTTTTAGGAATAAAGTATCAGATTTTAATGCTCTTGTAGAAATCCTTTTCTTTTATATGTCATATGTATCGATATAATATATAGGGACGTATTGTTAGGTAATATGAAACTATCTTATTAACAGAGGTACCCCAAAATATATTTAAGACAAAAAAACCCTAGGTCTAAGAAAAAAAATATACCTAAAAAATATAAGGAAATAAATATGCGAAAATTAACAGTATCAAGGCTGATTTTTTGTTTTTTTGTAAGTATGTAAATATTAATGTTTATTATTATTTTATCTAAATCCTATAAGTATTTATGTTTAGAAAACTCTCAAATTTTTGAAGAGGCAATTTTCTTTTATTTATTCATAGTTTCTTCAAAATGCTTTTTACTTTCAGAATGCTAGTTTTTTTCGACTTTTTATTAATAAAAAATTCATTGTCTAGTTAATTTTAGGGCAAAACTAAAGCGAACACATTTTTGGATTGGATTTTTTTATGTTCAGTTTCATTAAAAATAATTCATTGTTTAGTTTCAAAATTTTATTTTCAAACTAAAATATTTTATATTTTAATTCCTAATAAACTTTAACGTTTAGCGTAATATTTGCGTAGTTTTATTCATAACTAATTATGTATAGACTTTGCTATTGATTTCGACTCGACTTCGACTTACTCAGCTAGGTTTTTTAGTTAGCCCGGAGGCTCTTACTAGTTTCCAATGAAATTCAAACCCTAAGATGGGCGCTTTTTACGTTTTGAGGTCTCGAGCTGACCTTTAATTGATTTCGATTGTTTGAGCTGATTTTATAAAATTTATAAGTACGATATGGGCTGGCGCATTCGCCAATATTTTCGCATCGCAATCCATTTTTTCTTTATTAAGAAAATTTAATTCATTATTGTATAAAGTCTTATGCTTTCTGTGAAATCATAATGAAAAGTTGTAATTTTGCGGGTGGGTTTATGGAACCAGATATAAAAAAAGAACAAATTGATTGTGGCCTAATATACATAAGTTACATATGAAAATTTTTGTTAAATGCATACTACAAAAAAAAAATATATAAGTTAATTATTATCTTGTAGTTCTTGTGTTTTGAATAGGATAACAACTTATTGTTATCCATGAGCGTAAAAGTATGGAAATTGTGACAAGAGAACATGTTTAGAAATCATTTCCGATACAGTAGCAAAAGCTGTTTAAAAAAATTTAATTCCATTTAGCCTGAAATTCCATTACCAACGATGTGTATTTTTAGTTGCCTGTATAATTGAATTATCGAGAATATTCCCATATTTTCAGGATTTTAAAAAAAACGACAATACAATTCCCTGTACGAGTCTAAGTTATTATTATGTTGCACCACTATTAAAAGTAAACGTAAACTGTTCGTTGATAACTTTATTCTACAAAACATACATGTAAAATTTAGATTTGTGAAGATCTGAATCTGTTATTTCGTGACGTAGAAGATGTCATTCTTCGGTATTGCTCGGGATTAGGATGAACGCTCTGATTAGATTAACCTTTGTTTTAGTTTGGCGGTAATTTGATTTCTTTGATTTTGAATTATCACTAATGAAGTCAAAAACAGAAAATAATTTTTTAAGCCAAATTAAAAATGTAAATCTTGTCACCTATTACAATGGATATAAACTCTCTGGCAGAACAAGGAAAACCAGATTTGAAAATTCACGGAAAGATTTTTTCAAAGATGCCCAAGTTTAACCAAATACTTTACAATCATAATTATTGTAAGATTATAAATTACAGGTAGTTTTAAATGTTTATACTTGATGTCTTTTTCGGTATTTTCTATTTGATTTATTTCAGTACCCACGGCCACCGAAAAGGCGGTCACGGCCACCGAAAAGGCATTGTATTAAATGTGCTAACGCTATTGTCATTTTCGTTTTTCCTCCAATTCCCCATTCCCCAATTTCGTTTTTCTCTAAAATTTCATTCAAGAATATACCAACTTAATGAATCCGCAGATTTTAAGGAAAATCTGAAGTGAAAATGGAATCAAACCATTTAAACAACGTTTTCGAATGCCAACACGTAAATTTAAAATAAAAAAAAGAAACAATGCATAAGTTACGGTAATAAAAATAGTTATTTATTAATAGGGTTTTAATTATATTGATCATTTATAGTAGATTTCCTTATTTTAATACATACTTTTATTGAAAAATGTTTTTTTATATCAAAGTGCGTACTCACTTAAACACGAACACGAATCAGGCAAGACGAGGCTGCACAAAGAAGTTAGCGTGGATGTCGTATAGAAGCGTGACAATCAAATTCGAACTATTCACACAGCCTTTGTAAAAAATGGGCAAGCAAATTATCTTACTAAATGTATATTCTCTCATGCCCTTCTCGCTTGCAGTATTCCTGCTTGTGGTATCAGCAACACGTTTTTAATAGTTGAATGAAGTGAACAATGAATGTTGTACTACCCAAATAGTAGCTGTTACATCTGTACTGCTGTTTACACACATGGAAGCTGTGTTTTCGAAAAACTATGTTATTTCATTATTCAATCAACATTTTTCCATTGAAATTTTATCACTTAAGTAGCTTAATTTGTACCAAAAGTCAAATGAAGTCTGCTACTGACATAATTTTGGAGATCAGTGTTTTTTTATTCTATATATATATATATATATATATATATATATATATATATATATATATATATATATATATATATATATATATATATATATATATATATATATATATATATATATATATATAGAATAAAAAAACACTGATATATATATATATATATATATATATATATATATATATATATATATATATATATATATATATATATATATATATATATATAAACTTTTCTTATTTTGAAGATTTGATATCAATATACATTCAACTTTGCCATAGTGTATAAAATATAGACATATACATAAAAAATTTGTTTTCATAATTCAAATAAAAAAATTAATTATATTGTAGTTATTGTATTTAGTAAAATTAAAATAGAAGCAAAAATATAAAATTTAAATTTATATTTTGTAATTTTCTAGTTATACAAATGTTTTCTCATATACAAAATGTCTTATTTGGTTAATGACATGATCTGTAAAACCCAACATGCTCTATTGAAATGAACTATAAAAATAATTTTTCTTAATTTTACAGGGTAAAACTGTACGCCAAAACAAGTTTACTTACATATAGATTTTATACCAATTTTAAAACGGAATTTATTTGGCTCCTGTCTGACTAGCCTTTGTTGTGAAATGGTGTCATGTTGAAATGAGTATGCGCGTGAGCATGTTCAAATGAGTATGCGCGTGCACATGTTTAAATGGGTATGCGCGTAGGCATGATAAAATTAGTAGGCGCGTGCACATGTTCAAATATGTATGCGCGTGCGCATGTTCAAATAAGTCTGCGATTGCGCATGTTCAAATTAGTATGTGCGTGCGCAGCTTCAAATCAGTATGCACGTGCGCATGTTAAAATGAGGTATGCGCGTGTGCATGTGCAAATGAGTATGTGCGCGCCCATGTTAACATGGGTAAGTGCGCGCGCATGTCCAAATGAGTGCGCATATTCAAATGAGTAGGCGTATACAATTTTTTTTAACAATGTGCGCTAGCTTATTCATTAGATAATGACCATAATGACCAATAACAATTTTTATTATAGCTTTTCGGTTGTTGATTTAACAACTTTCCAATTTTTTTTGATCCCTGTTGTAAAGAACCGCTCGACGGATGATTGCTAGACCAATAATCTACTAATCAGACCTGAAATTAAATGGTAGGAACATAAAAAAAGGCCAACACCATTGTCGCTTAATATACCGTAAATTTGACGTGGAAAGCCTATGGGAGGAGAGTTGTCTGGAATCTCACAAGCGTAATCTGAAAAAGCAGTTTGAGTCATGTGAACTAAATGAAGATTGACCTATATAAACAGTGTGGGGCCATTTTAAGAACGCTCTGACGAATCCCACTATTGGTCATGTGGTCCAAAAAATACCAGTATTGGTTTGATAATAACACAGATATTCAAAAATTATTGAATGAAAATAAAATGCCCTGATTTTATACAAAAATGCTACTCTTAGACAAACAAGAAAAGTATAAAAAATACGGCTTGCTAAAGGGGGAACTTAAGGCAAATATCAGAGACCTCAAGAGCAACTTGTGGTTGTCAAAGGCAATTGAAATACAGGATAATGCAGATAGACATGATATAAGAAATTTCTTCCGAAACATTAAAGTAGCCTATATTATTATCTTTGGGCCACAAATAAACCACATTGCATCGGTACGAAGTTCTGATGATTGGAATACAATCACTACCATAGAGGGTATAAGAGACAGATAGAAGGAGCATTTAGAAAACTTGCTGAACACTAACTCAACGGCTGATGAAAGGGTCTTGGAGCTCGTCCCTCGAAGAGGTACAGTTATGAATGTGGATTAAGAGCCCACCGTAGAAGAGGTAGAAAGGGTGATCCAGAAGCTTAAAAAATAATAAAGCTACAAGCATGGATGGAATACCGATGGAGATTTACAAAGCTGATGGCAATATGATTGTGAAGAAACTCCAGGAATTAATCTGCCTGTGCTGGAGAAAACAGTAAATACCATTGGATTTTAGAAATGCTTACATTATACCCATTTCAAAATAAAGGAGATAGAGCTGAGTGCAACAACTATCGGGGTATATCACTACTCTCAGCAGAAGGAATTATTCTAGCTAGAATCATATTAAATAGACAAGATTGTATTATTGAACCAATATTGCCGAAGAGTCATTGTGGATTCAGAGCAGATCGTTGAACAGCGAATATGATATTTTCGGTACGTCAGATACAAGAATAATGCATAGAGCCAAATGAAAGGCTATTTGTAGCCTTTGTGGATCTGTCAAAGGCGTTTAACTCCGTTGACAGAAACCTAATGTGAAAGCTATGATGCCCGCATAAGCTGATGCACATGAATAAAACTTCTACACCATGAGATGAATGCCAAAGTACTGACACAGATGGGAAAACTGAGACTTTTTAAAATAAAACCGTTTTAAGCAGGGCTGCGTGATCGCTCCGAAGCTCTTTGCGGTGTTTGTTGGCGCTATCCTGCATCATGTCAGAGACAGATTGCCTAATTCAGTTGAAATATTGTATAGGATGAATGGAAACGAAACCTCACACATCTTAAAGCTAAATCAAAAACAAATACAAAATATAGAATAAACAAAGCGATAAAAAAATATAGTGTGCTGGTGCTCATTTTGAACGTCTAATAAGAAGAGTGTTAGGTAACTGGGAGATGTTTATGTCACTACCAGAAGATGCAGGATTCTAGGATGATGAAGCAGATCCTCTATCGCGAGTTATAAAATAAGAAACGAAATCTGGGATGTGCGAAAAAAAGATATAAAGACGTAATAAAATATTCTCTAAAGAAGTCTATCTCAGGCTTGTCCGAATGGGAAAAGACAGCAAACGACAGAATCAAATGGCGTCAGACGACATGCCGAGCTGTGCAACTCCATGAGGAAGATACACCAATTCTGTATCCTCCTGACCTTAAATGCCGAGCATGCGGAAGAACATGTAGATTTTCGCTGGGTTATCTGCCACTATAAAACCCATAATTGTTCAACTATGGGTTAACAATAATAATAGCCTGGCAGAGGCCATGCTCGTATCGGGCTGTCATCAATAAAAAATGAAATTTATATTTTGACAAAATGGCGAATGCAACGGATAAATAAAACTAAGATTGAAATTAAAAAAAAATGTTTGTTTTTTATAAATAGAAATATAAATACATACATTACAAAAGTATCTGAGATATTTGTTAGCCCAAAAACTATGTCTTTAATCTGTAAAATATAAAAATATCTTAATTGCATCGCAACCATAAACACTTTTAATCATTTCAGAAGTTTCTATTGCACTAATAGTAAATTTAATGTCAGCTCGTTGGTTGATTGAATGGCTTGTACTCTAAACCTAGTGCCATGTTTTATGAATAAAAAACATATTCCATCAGTCATCTTTGGCAAAACTATGTACATCAAAAATATGTACATCAAAACTATGTAAAAAAAAATTGACTTGAGTCATCTGAAGTCAAGAAGGATAAACCTGTATGGGATGATTTTTAAAGCTCTGACATGGCTGACTGAGGAATACATTGGTTATGTAAAAAACCACTGGATTGGTTTGAGAAATGCTCCAATTTAATACAAAAATATAGACATTCTCAGACACAACAGAAAAAGCATACAAAATACAGCTTACTAAATGGTAAATTAAAGCATAAATCAGAGACCTCAAGAACAACTCGTTCTTGTCAAAGGCAATGGAAATACAGGAATATGCAGATAAACATTATACAAGAAACTTCCTCCACAACATTGAAGGAATCTTTGGATTGTAAATAATTAATACTGCACTAGTATAAAGTGCTGATAGTAGGGATACAATCTCTACCATAAATGAGAGATAAGAAACACATGGAAGGATCATTTTGAAAACTTGCTAAACGCTAACTCCACGACTGATTCAAGGGTCTTGGAATTCATGGGATGAGGAACCCACCATCGACGAGATAGAAATGGCAATCGGGAAGCAAAAAAATTACAAAGTTACGGCAAGACTTCGTACAAAAGATCTAACACAAATGGGTGAAACTAAGACTTTTCAGACTAAGACAGGTGTTATGCAGGACTTTTCACTGTGTTTGTTGCCACTAACCTGCATCATATATATATATATATATATATATATATATATATATATATATATATATATATATATATATATATATATATATATATATATATATATATATATATATATATGTATATATATATATATATATATATATATATATATATATATATATATATAATATATATATATATATATATATATATATATATATATAGAATAGATGGAGGCCTATTCAACCTGAAATTACTTATAGCCAAATCAAAAGAGAGATTAGGATTGCAGAACTACAGTATGGACTTATTTAGTGAAGCCTACAAACTGTTCGGGAAATTAATGAACAAAAAACGATAATATTGTAATAAACTGCTTCAAATAAGCCGAGAGAGACAACCGATATTATTATGAATGGTTAATCAATTCAAGAAGAAGCAAGCTACCCTGATTCGGGCAATATCCTGCTCTGGCAAGAAGTGATTATATAAAGAATAGTGTGTTAGTGCCTCTATCAGAAGCAAACAAAACAACTGCAGAGATTTAAATATGAAATAATAAAAGCTCAGCTATTGACAGCCCTTTGTTGATAACAGCTGTCTTTTTGTTATATATAAACTTAATAGGAATATTTTGCTTTTAAATGTATTGTGTAACTAAAAATTAGAAGGAACCGCCAACAAAACAAAAATAACAACTATTTAAAAATACTAAAAAAACTAGTACAATGACTGTTAAATAAATTAAATTAAGAACCTTCACAATTTGAATTCCAATATAAGTTAACTTTTAAAAAGACACATAAATAATCTGGTTCAACATAAACACTTCGCTTACACACAAATAATGTTAATGAAAAAAATAACATTCACGCTTTGAAAATGTTTATAACAAATGCTAGATATAATTTCCAAATCCATTAGATAATTAAAAATCCTTGCAAATTCGTCTTTTAATTTTGTGAATTCCCTATTAGAATAGAACAATTCTATATGCAATCATTACCTGTACTTTGAATTTTAATGTTTCTAGTTCAAGAGCAGTCAAGAAACCTTCGTCCTCATACTCTACTTATTCAATCATTTCATTCATAACATAACCTGAAAATTTAAATAATTTGTTCTTTGAAGATTCTATTTAAAAATAAAACATATTACATACAAAAGTGAATGTTTCCACTTTCCAGACAACGAATTTTTTATTAATAAAAAAGTGGAAAAAAACAAGCGTTCTGAAAGCAAAAAGCATTTTGAAGAAACTATGAATAAACAAAAGAAAATGACCTCTTAAAAAATTTAAGAGTTTTCTAAACATAAATACTTATAGGATTTAGATAAAATATTTCTCTTTTTTATGAATTAAATAATAATAATGATTATTATTATTATTATTATAATAAACATTAATAGTCCGTTTGGCGAATGGCGCCACCGCCCACCAGAGCTAAGAGGAGTATAAAATCCCCCAAGCTCAAGATGAAAATCCATCGTGGAGGAACTGAGTGGCAGGGTTAAGATATTTCTAATGTCTCCGGATACTTAGCGCCCTCCGGTAGTAAATAGATTTCCCATGGTAATTCATGGCTCTGTCTTGGATGACCGTTCTTTTCCCTTGAACCCATAACATATGGTTAAGGAGCTTGAAATGAATAAAAGTCTTATACAAGCCGGTAGGATTTTGCGGAAAAGAACCCTTCGGAACCGTCGGTATAATTTGTCCGGGATTGATGGAGCGAGTCGCGACTCCCAACTCTATGGTACCACAAGATTGGAAACGGAAAAGGCAATTGGAAAAGCGCACCAACAGGCAGTAATTCAAACTCAACAAATATTGAAGACTTCACCCGTTGAACTTGCTGTGACGGTACATCAGCCGGCACTCACTGGAGCGGGAATTCCCAGAAGACGCATGAAGAGGACATCCTCCATGAATGAAACAAACATGCGCATTTATTATAATGTGACTCAACTAGGACGGGAAAGAATTCACTACATGCAACGTCCTACATGGTAA